>VMRM01000003.1:28713001-29101670 GCA_010277075.1 Poeciliopsis retropinna
AGGGTATTTCCTTCACAAGCTTCATTAAAAGATACCTTCCTCCTAACTATTTGGAAAGTATAAAAACATGCTCAATGGTTTTACAGTTTCCTAGAAACAAGGGATGGCTCAACTTACCCCCATGCATCCCAGTTAATCCTAGTGTCGAAAAAGTGCATTAAGCTCAGTTTATTACTCAAATTAGTTTCAAAACTATTTCTCTCTTGACAATACTACATAGATTCTCTATGTAACACCAGGGTTATTCAATAAGCTTTTGATGCCTTTGGCAGTTGGGCCAGGTATCAAGACTTGATGAAAAATTAAATCAGCGTCTCTATAACTTTAGAAGACACAGTGGACCGACTGAGATGGCATGGCACCTCAAATCAAGGCCACAGGTTCTGGAGGTGGGACCCACAACTGGATGCTCAAACCATTAAATTGTGGACATTAATATTTTTTTTTTAAATGGGACCTGTTTATGTGGTAAAATATAAGCCTTTTTTCTTTCAAACTCACCTTCTAACTTTGAGTTTATTGTGCCACTCCAGTAAAGGAAAAAATACTATAGACAAATGGAAGAATATACACAGCTTCTGTCTGTCCCTATTCACTGGTTCAAGCAGACTTCAGCACTTTGATGTAAAGAATTGTCAGCACAAAATTTTTATGATGTTAAATTTTTTTAAACAATATTTGTAAAAGGAAATCTTCCATAAATGTCCCAAATATATCAAACTTCTAAATTGATACATATATTAATTTAGTACAAGCATTAAAAGAGAAACCTGCTCTAAATGTCTTTAGTTCAGCTCATTTCTCACTGCTTTATCTCTCCTGTGCAGCTCCACAGACTAACCTGGTGGACCAGATTTAATCTTGAGCCTCGCATCGACCTCACAACTCCTCAAAGGGCACCAGATCCAGAGAACTCTGTTAGCTCTGAGACTGAACAGTCTCCACCACCTACATGGAAAAGAGTTGCTCTGTGGCTCTGTGGCCTGAGTAGTCCAAGCTCACAATCTGCTCCTGCAAATACACAAAGCAACGATCTGAACTTTCTGCATGAGAAACCTGTTTGGAGGAAAGTCTGCAATTTTAACGCTGTGCTGCTTTTGGCTTTTAATGTGTTTCTCTGGGGATACTTTGCATAAAGTTGCACTGAGAACTTGTAGCATTTTATCTCAGTGTCTATGGAGGAGTTCTCTCTAATGTTAAGACAAATTGTAAGATGGAACTAAAATTATTGTCTTGTGTCAGCAAACTAATATGTGAATGTGATGTTTCAGTATTCAAACACTTGATGAAAAGCTGAAATTTATTATTGATAAATTCAATGTATACAGACATTATGAATAAAATCAATTATATGGATGTATAATAACAATATAATTGACTAGGCTCATCAGAAGTAGTACTTCTCATTTTTGGTTTGAAAGTCCAGCTTGAACAATTTTTAATAAATTGTGAGACCAAACCAAATTCTCCTTTTCCATCTGCCATTGTGGGCATAAAATAAAAAATACATTTACAAGTATTAATGTGTGCAGAGCAGATTGCTGAAACCTTCAGACGTCATTGTCGGCCTTCTAGCTCCCCAGTGAGGAGAACTGGACAGCTGATTGATTAAAAAAGACTGTTCATTGCCATATAATTTAATTAACGTAGGCTTTCTTTACTGATTTAGAAAGTGTGGGCATATTAGATTACTCCTGTCTACACATAGACCTTCTGGTTTTGTGAAACATAGACATGTATGGGAATTTGTGCAGCCTAAAGAAACATTACAAGCAAAGAGAATAGACTATTGAAATAGTTTCTCATTGGTCTGGAGTAATATTCTAATTCTGATTGCCATGTTTTTAGTAACTGTAAGCACAAACGCATAATTAACAAAAAATAAAGGCTTTCAAAAACCCATCTATGTGTAATTCATCTATATTTCACTTAAAGTTGCAGAAATAAATGGATATTGCAAAATTATCCCAATTTATCAAATGGGACTTTATTTTTGTTCCAGAAATTTCACATAAAAGCCAACTAAATGATGATAACGCACTTTACTATTTGATGCGCTGTACCAGATTTTAGCAAAAGAAAAAAAAAATCTAATTTGTATCTGCAGGCTAAATTTTTGGGAACACTGCATTATAATTTAAAATACACCATGTTTAGTTGTTTTCTTTTGTAGTCAACCAGGCGCTGAAACTCTGCCTAAGATGTTTTTTGTTGTTGTTTTTTTGTGTTTTTTCAGATTCTGTTTTATTTGAATATAAAATTAAAAAAAAAACTAAATTGAAAGTAATTGTTTATTGGAAAAAAAATATAGATGTGATAAACATTTCATACACCAATCTGTCTCATGTTAATTTCCAATGTGCGTATTATAATGCATATAAATCCCAGACAGCATAAGACAGTGCACACAACAGTTAAGATGTTGTCATCCACAGAAAACAGCATTAAGGAAACATGAAGCAATAAAATCAATTATATGGATGTATAATAACAATATAATTGACTAGGCTCATCAGAAGTAGTACTTCTCATTTTTGGTTTGAAAGTCCAGCTTGAACAATTTTTAGTCAGTCCAACCACAGACTGACAGAGAGGGTTTTTTTTTTTTGAGATTACAAACTTTTGAATTTCAGAAACGGTAGATTTTCAAACCTGAAAAGAATACATCTTTTACTGAGACATAAAGCAAGTACAGCACTTCTGTGCTTTCCTTAGTCAGATTATGTGCTCTCTCAGTGATTTCAGGTGACTGCCATAATTCTGAGAATGTTTTTCACAGATAGTTCTTCATGACACAGGCATAAGCTAAGATGACCCTCCTGAAAATTCATTTGGCCATGGTCAAGATGAAACTGGCCTGAAGCACTTCAAGGAAGAACACAGACTCCACAGCTTAAATAGCCCATCTCCTTGATTGAGAGAAACAAAAAGTACACCATCCACATACCTGGTAGTTTAAATTTAAATAATTAAACTATTTGAGTGCTCTTTTACACTGAGATTGTAAAGCAGGTCTTCAGCGTAAATACTTGATGCAATTCTGAAGACAGAACCTTAATGATCCAAATTCTATTTTCTATGTCCAGAAGATAAACATTACTACAGTTCTAGACTGCCACCACCATTCTAGGTTCAGATTTTGTTTTGTAGATTAATTAAATAAAATCTGAATAAACTGAAATTGCAACCTATAAAGAAATATAATGAAAAAATAAATGCATTCTAAATAAAGATATTTCTGATGCTTTTGTGCAGAAGCTTTCATACAGGTATTAGCAGCAGTTTTAAATATAATTATCTCTTGACAATTCTTCTTTTCTGGCAACTTCTTTTTAGTTATTTCTTTGTCTGCTTTAGCAGTTTTTCTCTTATAAGGATAAAAAATAATGGTATTGTTTTGGACTTCTATTGACAGCTCTTGTCTATATGATAGGACACAAGAGGAAGGAATTGCTTGCTTAAGCTGACAGCTTCTTTGGAAAATGTTAAAATTTAATTCATCAACTTTTACTTTACACAACCAAATCCGCATTCTTTGCTGCTTAGTGAGATATTTCAAAACACTGAAAGACCCAAAGCTTATTCCCCCTTTCACAATAACACCACCACCACCATTAGCCTTCTTAACTAAAAAATGACAAAACAAACAAATACACATATTCTCCTGGGCTGCCAAGCCTAAAACCCCCTGAGGGGGAGCAGCCTTTTTTACCAGGATAGCATCTCCAGGCAAAATGCCTTGAGGTGAACCTGGGCCCCACTCCTGTACCTCATCCTTGAGTAACACATAATTCCCACCAAGATTTTGCCCATTTAATATAGAGCCTTCCACAAAGCCCTGGGAGAAAGTTGGACTAGGCAGCAAAACGTGGGTTCGGAGTGAATCTGTGGGGCTAACAGGACTTATAGGACTTTGAGGGCCCTCAATGTCCTGGATAACAAGCCCTGAAAGGGAGTTTTGGGTTCTGCCATAAACCAATCCAGACGTACTCTTTGAATCATTGATAACATAGAGGCCTGGAAACATGTTTGCATGGGTTCCCTCCTCCAGCACAAATGTGTTCTGTACATTAGGTTGAACTATGTAATGCATTGGTTGTAGTACAGGGCTAGTGGTGTAGTAAACTGGTGGCTGCTGTAATACAACTGTCGGAGCTGGATAAGAAAGTTGAGCAGCAGAATGACTAATGTTAGTACTACTGGAGTGGGGGAGAGTTGTGGTTGTCAACTGTTTGCTTGTTGACTCTTTTGTTGCTGTACTGACATGAGATTGAACAACCTTTGCAGATGGTACTACCTTTTCAGCGTTAACATCAGCATGCGTTGTCTGAATTTCATGGTTAAATTTAGGTTTAAAGACAGGCTCTGTGATATCAGTGGTGGTTTTGATAGATCCTGATGCCTTTTGTATCACCATTGTTTTTGATGTTGGTGTAGGAGGCGAACAGATCTCAGCAAGTGTCCTGAACTTTGGTCCAAGGTCAGTGAGAAAGTTCAGGTCATTGTCAGGTTCAAAGATGCTGCAGCTCCCCACTGAACCAGCAGAGGAGCCCTTGCCCTCAAAGTCATATTCCAAGCGGATGTCTTCAGATGGCACTGCAATTGTAGATTTCTGTTTGGGGAAGAGAAACAGAACAAGGATTACTGACACTGTTCTAAAATAAGTGTGTTTATTCAAGAGACCTAATAAGATCAAAATAAAGTCAGTAAGTTACCTGGGAGAAGTAATCATTGAGAAAAACATCAGGAAAGGCTATGTCCTCAAAGCAACCTATTTGATGAATACTTTGTGTTTTTTGGCTGAATGAGTCAATTTCATTGCTTTGATTGTAAAACTCAGTTGAAACCCTGTAGTCTATGTCAGCGCCCATCATCTTTGTGGAGGTCGGCTGAAATATTTGGTCCGATTCGTAGTAGGTTTCGGTGTTAAGTGTTTCTGTGAATGCTGCTGAAGAACCAGTATTTAAATTTGGTCCGAGTGCTGCCTCAGTTTTTTGTTGGGTACCATACATGACAGGCACCAAATGAACAGGAACATCCTAGAAAAATAAAACAACTCATGAACATACAAGATATTTTAACAACTTTAAATTGAACAGTGTGTCTGACACACACACACAAAAAAATTTGTTTAAATGTTAACTCCTCCAAAAGGACCATAACCCCTACACTAACCATAACATATACTACATATTTGCACAAAAGTTGTATGCAAATATACAAACAACAATGTAGTATTTGAACTGTTTTGCACTTATAGGCTACATATGCTGCTCTTTCTACTTTTATGCAGCTGTTTTTGTTTGTAATTTGTATTTATTTATTAATTTTTTACTGATATTCATCTTTATATCTTTAAAGTTTCCAAATTTACATATTTAGGAACTCCTGCATTTATCATATTGTGTATTTCAAAATAATTTCTTTACTTTTACAGGTAAAAAATGCTATTTAAATTGAATTATTACTGAATCGCATTACATAAATGATCAGAAAATGGAGTGGATCAAATGACCAATTCTTGTATTTATGTGTACTACGCTAACAAGGAATGTTGAAGTGCTAGGAAAAGAAGAATGCAACTATAATGCAGTTAAAAAATATTATGCTAAATGTTCTTAGGTGATGGGTCCATATTCAAACAAGAATACAGACTATCCAATAAACCAGATATTTACATTGGACAAATAAAAAAGAAAGATTTCTTAATTGAATTTTCAATGGGCTCTAGTTTTCTGTAAGTTTTTAATTTTTCTCTTTCAATTAAATCCATCTGCCTGTCTTCCATGTGCCTTTAGTTCCCCAAGACTTCACCATTCCATTCACCACTGCGTTTCTTGTGTTCTTTAAAGCTAAAATAAATAGCTTATAGATGCGATTTTTAAAATGTATTTTCTTAAGATGTTACCTTGAAAACATACAGTTGTTGACGCAAAACGCATAAAACATCCAGCAGAGATTAGCAGAACATTGTAAAAAGTTGGTATAAAAAACAAAAAAACAACAAAGGTTTTGCTAAGTAATAATAGTGTGTGAGCTTCAGTTACTACCGTATTTTCCGGACTATAAGTCGCAGTTTTTTTCATAGTTTGGCCAGGGGTACGACTTATACTGCGGAGCGACTTATGTGTGAAATTATTAACACTTATTATAACATATCACATGTTATTTTCACACTAAACCGCAAGAGGGCGCTCTAGGCCTGTGTTCTTCTACCTTTGGAGTTAGCGGAGTTGTTTACAAGCGACACTGAAGATGAAGATTTAGTGATTTGGAGTGATACGGTTTGGTTTGGTAAACTTGTTAGCATGTTACTTATCTGAATAACTCTTAATATGCTATGTTAACATACCAGGCACGATCTCAGTTTGTTGTTTATGTGTCATGTAACGTTAGCATACCATACAATTACTCAACCTGTTGTTGCCTCTATTCTATTTTTATTGCCTTTCAAGATGACATGTCTGTTCTTGGTGCTGGATTTTATCAAATAAATTTCCCTCAAAAATGCGACTTATAGGCCGGTGCCACTAATATATGTCTTTTCCTTCTTTATTATTCATTTTATGGCTGGACTTATACTCCAGAGCGACTTATAGTCTGGAAAATACGGTACTTTTTCTTACTCTCAAACAGTGTTTCTTAAATTCTTTCAGGCCAAGGACCACTTGCCCCATTTAACAAACTCTCACAGACCACCTAATTTAAAATTGCCCCCACAATAATATAACCTGAAATATTAGTCTCCTAACTCATTGCTTTGGTTCCTCCTAGTGTGAATGTTTTGTAAAAATGACTGGCCACAATGAACCCATGAACAAGTCTACTCGAGTGTTTTGAGTTATTTACAGATTCTGAAAGTACGCATTCTAATGATTCAAATAAAAGAAAACAAATGGAAATCAAAAATGTTTTTTATTACAACTGCTGTGTGTACTAATAACATTTTAGGACTATTTGTAGTTTTAGAAACCCAATAAAGGAAAATTAGACTTGAGTTGTTCTGGCAAAAACAGTAGGTAGTCAAGATGCTCTGTTCACTGCCTCCTCACCGTCATATTGCATTCATCACAGTCTCAGACCGAGATCTGGGTTCCTGCAGCATGCTATGTATCATAATAGTGCTCAAAACCAAAAGGTCTGCCACTCACCCTGTGAAACGTATTTTTAAACACAATCCTTTGGTAAGCTAACTGTAGTGTTGCACTTTGAGCTAACAGAACAGATATAACTAATATTTTGGCTGATGTCCATAATATACACTGCTCAAAAAAATAAAGGGAACACTCAAATAACACAGGGATTTGATTTACTTGATTTCACAGAAATTTGATTCACTTGGAGTTATATTGTGTTGTTTAAGTGTTCCCTTTATGTTTTTGAGCAGTGTATTTAACCACAGGAGAATTAGTCAATGTTACCAAACATTTGCATATCTTTTTTGTACAATTTACTGCCTCAGAGTAGGAAATTACAAGTATAGGTACATGTATCACATGACATGGAAAGAGGATTAGTAATGATTCCAACACACCTTATCCTCTCCTATGCATTCAGTTTGGTAGTTTATTAGGTGCTCTTTAGTGTCAAATGGCAGATCACTAAACTGGTCTGCAAAGATGGTGTTTGCCCCTCCACACTGACAAAACACCAGCAGCAGAGGGATCACTGCAAAGAGAAGAAAAACATCCTGATACATGTGAAAACGTCCTTGTTAAGCAATAGAAGAATGACAATCAACAGATCAACAGTGCAGTATACTCAACAATCCCCATTTGCTTAGATATTGTGTGAAAAACTAAAGCTTTGAGCAGTCCACCGCTCCACTAAACCATGAAACCGCTCCCATGAAATTTCAATCCCAACGCAACAAAATGAGAATGAGCAAGTAAGTTAAACAGCATTAGTAACTTCAACATCAAGTCTCTTTAAAAATATTTGATTTTGACTGGTTTCATTTTTATACCAGATATGTGTCTGTCACTGTCATTTTCAAGACAATTTCAGAAATTCTGACCTTTGGGAATCACTTCTGATGATGATTGAGTTTGATGCTCTAAACTCAATCATCAAGGTTAAACTCACGGTTCCCAGAAAAAGCCATTTCCAGCAGGCGTTTATTAATAAACTATTACTTTGACACCTTGTAAATCAGTCTATTCTTTATTTTTGCAAAAATATTTCTTAATTTATTTGCTGTATTCCTTGAATCTGCCTGTTACCTTTGTATTTGTTCATGTAATATTAGTTGTCTAATGCAAATAGGTCTATGTTAGTATTGAACCAAACTTACACATCAGTAAGAACAAAACTGTTACGATTGGACCAATGGCACGTCTAGAAAAGTCAAATGAACGGGCATCTCCCCTAGAAGCCTTTGATCTGCAGTCTTCTTTTCCCACACAGGTACAGACATCCACAGTAAACACCTGTTCCTCTTCGCAGGACAGACCCTGAGCATCTTTCACCTTTACTTGCAGTTCGTATCTGCCAGGCCACAGTGCTTTGGCTGAATGAAGAGCAGTTGTTGTATCTGGAGACAAGAATGTCAAACATAGTTTTTTCTTTTGATTTGCACACTTCTACCACCAAGTTTGATCACAAAGTCATGTCAGTTCATGACCACCTAAAACAGTAACCTACTTGGTAAGAAAGCCTTTCAAACTATATTATGGATCAGTTCATGATCCATAATATAGTTATGGATCATGTAGTATATATGACAAACTATAAGAAAATATATTTCTGGGGTATGCTGTGGTGGCGCAGGGGTTAGCGCGCCCCAAGCCTGGAGGCCCCAGTCCCCAACATGGACGTTGCGGGTTCAACTCCCAGGCCTGATGACCCCCACCGATGACAATTGTTAGTTAGGGTCATCTGAATGAATTTCAAGACTACTGGAACAAACAGCATGTGTTATTTAAGACCTTCTGCCAAATATTAAGCATGGTTTAGGCTAGTTTTGCAACAAGCAGAAGTGAGCACCATGCATTTGTTGAGTTGACCATAATTTATAATGTTTTTCAAAATATTCAAGAGTTAAAGCAGCAGTATGTAACTTTTATTTTAAAAAAATGTTAAAACTGTCACTATGTTGTGACAGTATAATATGACACAAATCTTGAAAAGATAAAGCTCATCCACTGAAAAACATTGTAGTATATGTTTTATATCTCTATGCATTTTCTTAATAATTTGACACACATTTTTTGTTTATGTTATTTTCAAAATTTTTTATCTTTTTTTTTTTAACTTACCATTGATGACTTCTATTTCCCAGCTGCCTCGAGTACCCTCTGGTATAATTTGAAAAGTGAATGGAGCAGCATTTGGACTGACATCTTCATCAAATGCAGTAACGTACACAGTCTTTTTATTAGAGCATAGACTGCTGTAAGTAGTGGTCAAAGTGGGACAGTGATCATTGAAGTCAGTGACTTGAATAGCTATTGTTCCAGTGGCTGTCTTTGCTGGCATGTCTGTGGATGACAAGAGCTTAGTGTAATATTACAAAGAACTGATCACTATTCAAAGACTTGTTTTCAGCATTTTGTACACAATGTGCCACTTGTCTTTATAACAACTTAACATATGATGAACAAAGCAAATAGCATCAGTTAATATGTTAAGAACCGGCTGTTCTGTCCATCGACACAAGCAAGATCTAAGACTTCAATGGACCTCTGCAACATAAGTGCCAATGTAGTTTTCAAGACACTTACTTAAATTTGCATGAAATGAAATAAAAATTCCACTTAAAGGAAATGTATTTCTTAGTGTATATTTTTACCAAATAGATGCAGTCACAGGAAATGACAAAGGTCTTTCAAAAAAGCCACATTAAGGGAAAAATAATATTATTCGATTTAGGAATTCAGACCCTTATCCCCTCCAGCAGCAGCACAGACAGCTCATAGTGTTCAGTTAAAAACACAGTACAACAAAATTAACAGGCACAATCATTTTGTTTTTGCTCTTTTTGTGACACTGAAATGTTTCAAGAGTTGTATATCAGACAAGATGAAGAGTAAATACAAACGTGTCATTCATTTCTGTGATGGAGGAGCCGTCACGAGCTGAGACCTTGAATTACAGAGTCCATGTTAGCTCACATACACAAATATGTACAATTGCTAACTTTTTGTTGCAGCTAAAACTGACACGGTTCATCGTGGGTGCACACGCGGTGTTCCTGCTTCAGTTAACATTCATCCAAATCTGTTATTTTCAGTCTCAAACATTTCCCCGGCTTTATTTTCAGTTGTGTGATGTGGTGATGTCATCAGAATGTGCTGGGTGTTTTCTATTACATTGAGTATTGTATTTTGATTACAAGTTTATTTTATTTATTTATTTATTTCTATTATTTATTATTATGTACACTTTAAGAGTTTGAGTTAGAGATAATTGCTTAGTTAGTTTTTTTTTCTCTTTTTTTTGCTTGATTGTACTTTCTGTGGGTGGAGCCTGTGGCTTTACAAGCAGGGCTCTGTTCCACAGGGAGGCAGTCTGCAACTAGACTCTGGAGAAGTATTCAAGAATTAAAAGGTGCAAAACTCTCAAATATATAGGTAAACAAATAACACTCAGAGACTAGTCCTTTACTGCCAGCCACGACGGGTCGGGAGATTTATTAACACGTCTACCACTTTTCATCAATACAAAAACATCGTTCCAAAGTCTTTCCTCAAATTCCCCAAAAACTCTCCGTTCTTTGTCAACAGGCATTTTTTTAGTTCCTTAATAACATTGATGTGTATGGGGGGTTGGTCTGGAATGGTTTTGACCGATCCAGATAACTATGTTGGTGTGCGTCAAGATTCTTGGCTGCCCATTGACTGAGTGTGTTGGAGTTTCTATGGAACACTAATGACCTCAAACTGCTCCACATCAGAACTGCCGAATAAGCCTATTAATCACAATTGTTGCTCTTATCTATCTAAACAGTTTACTTCCCAACCCGTATTTTGGTCCAACTTTGTGCTTTGCACGCAACGGAGTCAGGTCAGATCGACCTTACTGACGCCAACAATCTTTCTGCAAAAACAACCCATCAAAAGTATTTCCACGCTAACAGAAGTCACGCTGGAGGTGATACAGTCTGACATTGAAGGTTTCGATTTCAACCTGCCTTGGATGTTTCTTGTACATATTCTGCACCTGCCATCTTTGTTCACTGCATTTATAGATAATACATTTCACTGAAGTGATCTCCAGCCTTGGCCAGTCATTTTTTTTTAGTTGCCCAAGTCATAAGAGAATCCCGTCACACATGGTGTCAGGAGTGGGATTATGGCGAGCCGGAGAAGAGGATCTCGTCTGGTGAAGCAAAGGTCTGGTCTTCGATCACAATCAAAGATGGAACAACAGGTGGCCCCAGTGGATCAAGTGCGTCTGGCAGTGAGTTTCTCACTTTGATGAAGGACTTCATGGCAGGTCAGCAAAAGCGAGAGAAAGGGCTGATGAAGGAACTGCGAAATCTTAGGATGTCTTTGCAGCAACCACAGCAAGTACCACGTCATCACCTTCAGTCAGGAGTTGGTGCAGAGCAAATGATGATGATGATGATGATGATGATGGTGGTGATGATGATGACAACGGTGATCAAAGCCAGCAACCTCAGTCAGTAAATTACACCACTAAGCCAAAGATTCCCCCTTATAAATTAGAAGAAGACCTAGAAAACTATCTCCCGTGCTTTTTGAATGCTGAAGCCCTATGCTGCCATGGATGAGGAACGTGCTCATTGCTACAAGGACTTGAAGAACTTTGTTAGCAAAGTTTGACCTCTCACCAGAGACTTACAGACAGAAGTTCAGAGCAACAAGTACACCTGCTGGTGAAACTCCTACTGAAACCTACCACCACCATAAAGGTCCCTACTGACAATGGATCCTTCCGGACCAGCCTTTCAAGGAGGACATTGCGGAGCTCATCATCCAGGAACAACTGCTGAGCGTTCTGCCCTCTGATGTAAGGACCTGGGTGAAGGAACATGAACCTAAGGATGGTCTGACTGCTGCAAAGTTGGCTCTACAGTACATGAATGCACAGCGAGGAGGAGCAGCACGTTTCTCTAACCCTGTACCGCGACCTGTTCAACAGTTTGCCAGAGACCCAAGTAAGGAGATTAAAGGCACCATCAGTTCTCTGAATCCACCGTCTAATGGTAAGACATTGATTTGCTATTATTGCCAGCAGCCGGGCCACAAGGCGTCGGTGTGCCCAATAAAGAAGACAAAGTTTACTTGTTCCTGCTATGCTCCTAGAGTTGAAAATCAGGCTGGAGTCAAAAACATTGAAACTAGAACTCATAAAACTGTGACTGTGAATGGACAGCAGGTGACTGCATTAATAGACAGTGGTAGTTCCACATCACTTACAAGAGTGATGTGGAACTATGAAAAGAAAACTGAGATTTTGTGTGTGCTTGAAGATTGTCATGTTTATCCAAGAGCAGAGGTGACTGTCATTATTGATGATCAACAATATTTGCTAACTGTTGGTGTGGTGAAAAACCTACCTTTTGATGTCATTTTGGGCACAGATTTACCTTTTGGGAGAGGTACAAACTGAGGGGGACAAAGTTAGCAATGTTTCCTGTCCTGTGATTACTCGTTCTCAGGCCAATGAGTTGAATCCTTACCTGATTTTGATGAGAGTTTGTTTGAGGTTCAAAACATGTCTATAAAATTCAGAAAGCAGAAAAAAATTGAGAAAAAGCTAATGCTGAGTGGAAATGTGTCAACAGATTTAACAGTAGATGACATGTGGAAAATACCTGAAAATATTGCTACTTTACAGAAACAAAATGTGTCTTTACAACCTTTATTTGACAGAGTGGAGGAATAAACTGATGCTAAGTGGAGAGGAAGAGAAATTTTTGTGTTAAAAGATGGTGTGTTGTATGCTTTGCAATGAAAAACAATGGTTGGTAGTTCCAACTAGCCGTAGGGCACTGGTCATGCATTTGGCACACACCTTTCCATGGGCAGGGCACTTAGGGCGTCAAAAGACATATATCTGCGTCAGATCACGTTTTTACTGGCCGTCAATGTACAATGACATTAATACATTATGTGTTTGTGACGGCCCTGCTGTGCCGTCCTGTGTGTGTGTTATGTGACAATTAAAACTATCAATTAAGGTCCTCAATGTGGGAGGCGCTTCCATTACAGACACCTGCATGGTATATAGGGAGCGCTGTTCCATTCATGGGTGTGACTGACAGAAGCAAGCACATCCAGACGGCCCAGAGATCCAAGCCAGAATGAGTCCTGGGCTTCCTGGTGTGGAAAGACCAGTCTAAAGGAGCGGGGGTCGATCACCCTTTGGGCTGCCATCTACTGCTGTCCCCTAGACAACTTGATTCTTTAAAAATAAATGCCTCTCACGGGCTTAACACTGACTGGTTGTCGTGTCCTAATTTTGTTGCGGCCATCCGAGCCGGGTCGTAACAGTGCTTCTTGTCCCACATGCCAGAAGACTTGTCCTGCTCGAAAATCAGATCGGGCGCTCCTCCAGCCACTACATTTCATCTCCACTCTCCACTCCTCTAGTTGCAACATTGTTGCAATGGACAATGCAACAACGGACATTGTTGGACCCCTAGTGAAGAGTGGGTGTGGTCATCAGTACATCCTGGCAGTATGTGACTATGCCATCAGATTTCCAGAGGCTTTTCCACTGCATACCATTACTGCTCCTGCAATAGCTAAAGCTCTGGTCCAGCTGTTTTCAAGAGTTGGAGTCCCAGATCAGATTTTAACAGACCAGGGAACTAATTTCACCACGAATCTACTAAAACTCTTTCATAAACAGCTTGGGATCTCAGCTGAGATCCCAAGCTCAGCCATGAAGCAAAGTTCATTACCACCCTTGACCTGTGTAAAGGGTACTGGCAGGTTCCATTGGAGCCTTCAAGCAGACAGTACACAGCATTTTGTACCCCTTCTGGTCTTTTTCAGTTTACCATTATGCCACTTGGCCTGTATGGTGCTCCAGCCACCTTCCAGCAACTAATGGACAAAGTACTGTGAGGAAGTGAAGACTACAGTGCTGCTTACCTCAATGATGTAATCATTTACAGCAATGGCTGGAAGGAGCATGTTTCACATCGAGCAAGCGTGTTGGAAAAGTTTGGAGAAGCAGTACTGACTTCTCCTCTCACCAGTTTGACAGCTAAAGACCAGAAGAATCCTGTTGTGTGGCCCAAGGAGTATGAAGCTTCTTTTAACACTCTGAAAGCTCAACTATGTTAATCTCCTGTCCTCTGAATCCTGATTTCAGTAGGAAATTCCTGGTCCAGGTACATGCATCCACAGTTGGCCTTGGAGCTGTCCTGGCACAAGGAGATCCTGAGGAGGAACAACCCATACTCTACCTGAGCTGCAAGCTGTTACCTCAGGAAGTGAGGGATTCTATGGTGGAAAAAGAAGGCCTGGCCATCAAATGGGTGCTGGAAAGTCTCAAGTATTATCTGCTGGGGATTTTTCATTTGGAGACAGACCATTGTGCCCTGACCTGGATCAACACCATGAAGGACAGTAACCATCATCTGACTAGGTGGCATTTGTCCTTGCAACCTTACAAATTTAATATCCGTCATAGGAATGGCAGACTTAATAAAGTGGCAGACTTTCTTTCTAGGTTGCTGAATTTCACCAACCTTGGAGAGGTCATGAGCTGAGACCTAATTCTAGAGTCCGTGTTAGCATGCCTGCACAAATATACAAATATGTACAATCGTTAACTTACTTTTTGTTGCAGCTAAAACTGACACGGTTCATCGTGGGTGCACACGCGGTGTTCCTCCTTCAGTTAACATTCATCCAAATCTGTTGTTTTCAGTCTCAAACATTTTCCCGGCTTTATTTTCAAGCGGAGATGTTTCCAGATTGTGGCGCACCGGGACAGAGTTGCGTGATGTGGTGATGGCATTAGAATGTGCTGGGTGTTTTCTATTACATTGAGTATTGTATTTTGATTGCAAGTTTATTTTATTTATTTATTTATTTCTATTATTTATTATTATTATGTACACTTTAAGAGTTTGAGTTAGAAATAATTGCTTAGTTGGTTTTTTTTCTCTTTTTTTCTGCTTGATTGGACTTTCTGTGGGCAGAGCCTTACCTACCAGCTGGACTCTGGAGAAGTCACACTGGAGTTGATACACTCTGACATTGAAGGTACTGCTGTTTTGATTTTAACCTGCCTTGGACGTCTTTTGTACTCTGCACCTGCCATCTTTGTTCACTGCATTTATAGATAATAAATTTCACTGAAGTGATCTCCGGCCTTGGCCATTCATTTTTTTTTAGTTGCCCAAGTCATAAGAGAACCCCATCACAATTTCTCTCTCTTGTTGTGTCATGAATCCTGACCTTAGCTGTGGCATGTAAGATCTCACATTTGACTTCTTCTGTGACTTACTGGATTAGGTGATTTTGGTAGTGTGGCCATAATATTCACTACTGTGCCATGATTTCTCCATTACGGATAATGACATTTCTTTCTGGATGCCTTTATTTTACCAGATAAATTAAATGTTTTAGAATTAGTTCTCATTTAAAAATATGACCTTAAGCCTCATGTAAGGTCATGACAACATTATGGCTCACTGAAAGTCTTAAATAGGGATGAGATGCTCAGTAGATCAACTCCTTGTCGCTTATATGCTTATTGGTTCCTGTATGTGTGACGCACATTGCTTTCAGACAAATAAATTGAAAAATTTGAAGGGGTGTGCGTAAAACTGACACGACACTGTCTAGACATGACATAACACCTGGCATGAACATGAAGGAGTCTTCATGAATATTTGTGACTGTTGTGTTATTCAAAAAATAATGACACATTTAGTGCAAAGTTGACATTGTTTAAAATATGTTTGTTATAACAACTTGACATTAACCAAAACCAAAATGCCTTTGTAATGACATTAACCAAGAAATTATAATCTGTCATAAACATGTTATTAACATGTAATAATTAGCAAACTTTAATAAGTTATGTAGCTTAGTGTGTTAATAGGAAATTACTCTGTGTCATTTGTTGTTAGTCTTAACTTTCTACATCTAATTAATCCTACAGTATTCTAGCAGGATGTCTACAAAGCACTTGCATTTGAAACATGACTTTCAAGGATTCGTTTTGAGTAGTGCAATACACATCTTCACCAGTGAGAGGGAGAAGTGTACCAACTGGAGTACAGTCTGCTGAAAGTATGATAAAGTAGATGCAGTTATGATGCAGTTCGATGCATTGTGGCGTAAAAACAAACAAAAAAAATGTGCTGTGTGACTACGAGACAGTCGCCACAGGCTGATCCACAGTCCCACTAATGCACTGTGCAACCAAGGAACATATCCATTAACTTTATCAGTGCAGATAGAGTTTATGTATGTGGACCAGCGCCTGTGAACGGACATATCACAAATAACTCTTTGTTCACAAACGTATATCATCCTCACTGCATGCACAATGCACACCTCTGAAAGCTTAACTGTACATTATAGTTGCAGTTTGAGTAAGCAGAGCAGGCAGTGTGGCGACTTTTAAACTTGACTTTGTTTCCCCCGCCAGGGAAGAGGTCGAGTAAAGCCTGCCGGCCCACTATGCTTTTAATACACTGGGGGAAACCATGGAATTATTATAAATGTATACAAGCAAGGTTGGTTTATCACAATGTTATGCAGGCTTAATTTTCTAAATAACTGAAACCGTAATTAGAAAACTGATTGCTTTTGCAAGAAACAAAATGAAGGAAATCTGTAAGGGAGGAGATTATTTAAATAAAAAAATATGTTAGGTAAATGTATCAAAGGTGTATACAGTCATTTTGAACATAATATTTACCTTTTGATATTGCCAAAATCTTGGCAATATAGGTACCATTCACTAAGAAGGGTGACTCTCTGTCTGGTTGTTTGTTGAGTTTAATTTCCGCTGTCTCTTGATCAACAGTAAACCAGTTATCTGGATCATAAGCTTTGGCATAGCTGTAAGAAAATGAACAACAAAACAAGTTTGCTTCTTGATTAGAAAAGCATGGTTTAGAATAATAGTGAGATCATGTTTGCGCTGTCTTGCAAGATCTAGTTGAGTTTCTGATACACTAACACAGCAGCATTTCCGAACTCAGCTTGTTTGAGTCAAGCCAATTTCACAAGAAGCAACGTTGAGGCTTTACTGAATCCCATGAATATGTTAACATTGTTAAGTTTTCCTCTGGAAGCCATGCTGTTTTATAAAAAAAAAACCAAATAAGACTGTAGATCTAAACTTTAAACAGTCAGTCTGGAGTTTCAAAAGCTGTAGAAACCCCTTCAGTTCCCAATTACCATCAAAATACTAAGTTCAGATGTTTTATCATAACTTCTCCTGTCCTTCTCCTGTCACAAACTATGCAGCCGTAGACGTTAGAATCAGATATATCTAAGAATTAACAAGGTAATAGGCTGGTTTTACTGATTACTTGTTTACAGTTAAGTAAAACAAGAATGGATGGACAAATATTTAAAATATGTTTGTTAAAGTTTGTTTGCTACAAGGTTCTGACTGACATCACATTTTGCCTCTCACTGCTTACACAGTCAGTAATGTCTGAAAGCAAGAAATCTGTCCTGCCTTTATTACAATCAGTTCTTGGTTGAATTCTCATGTGCTGAGTTTGCTTGTTAAAATCAATGTACTGGAGTCCAGTCCAATCATCAGGTTTGAATGGTAGTATTAGAGTGATGGTGGCTGTGGATAAATTGACTAACCTGACATCATCAGCTACTTTTCCAGTATCTGGATCAACTGCTGGGAACGAAGTAATCACACCATCTTTTGGTGCCTCATTTGGATCCTCGGATACAGGGACTTTCTTGGTGTCAGGTCTAAATGCTGGACCCTCTGGCACATTATTTACAGCTATTTTTATAGGATAGCTTTTTCCTGGTGCTTTTGGCTTAGGCTTGGATCCTTGTCCTGGCCCTGGCTTCAGACCTGGCTTAATGCCTGGCTTAAGTCCCCCACCAACTCCAGATCCAACAGCAGGCTTAAGTCCAACTCCAGGCCCAGGTCCTCCCTGTGGTTTAAGTCCTGCATCCAGTCCTGCATCTAGTCCAGCATCTAGCCCAGCATCCAGTCCTGCATCCAGTCCTGCATCCAGGCCTGCACCTACAGCCAGATCAGCATCCAAGCCCACATCTAGCCCCAGGTCTACTCCTAACTCCACACCAGCTCCAACTCCTACTCCAGCTCCGGCTCCAGTAGCTGTTCCAGCAGCCAGAGGACCCCCCTCTCCAACCTGAACATCCACATCCATTTTTATTGGGCCACCTTCTACAAAAGGAGCTACATTTTCAATGACAAGGCCCAGCTCAAGATTCTGTACTTCTTCAAAATCTACTGGCTAATTGGTGCAGATGTTGGATAAATAGTTTTTAGAAAAAGTGAGCAGAAAAAAAGGAGAGGAACAAATATGTTAGAGACCAATTGATCACATTCACATACTTACTACACTAATTAAAATCCTGACAGACAGGACAGAAAAAATACCTTGATCAGCTTTAGGATGCCCTCGTTGGTTTTGTTGTCCGTTTCAATGGAAAACAGGTTATCCTCATTTCCTTGGATAATGGTAAATACAGTCAGCCAATTGTTTGTGGTTGGAAGATCTTTGTCCAAAGCTTTGATTCTCATCACAACAACATCGACAACATTTTCATCCACAGAGCCTGCGTACTGCCAAACAACCAGAACTTTGTTATGAAGAAATTTGGTTGAATCTATTATTGGGACAACTAATTAATTCTTTTGAAACACATTTAAAACAAACAGGATTGACCAAATGATGCACAGCAAATCCCAATGCAATGACAAACCATTAAAATTATTTACAAAACACAATAAAAAAGATTAATATAAACATGGAACATAGTAAGATGTCAGCGATACTAGATACAAATAGATACACTTCTTTAAAAGCTAGAACTATGAACTAAACTAAATTTGATGTACAGTATATAAATAACAGTGACGTGCAGGCAGGTGAGGCTCTAACATAATTTACATTGCTATTTTCACCCTGTGTTTTGTACTGTGAAGTATTTGTTTTACATTTAGCTTTACCGGTTTTAATTAGTTTTTTTCTTCAAAATCACAGAATTTTCTTAATTTCCCACTCAAATGCTCGTAAGTGAAGCTGGTGAGGCAGCAGTGAACTGAGCCTCACCTGAGATTGATCAACCTCTCACTAACTGCACTGGCCACCATTCTATGGGAGCATGCTCCACCTGTCTGTACATCGTCAATAAAATGGTTAGAAAATATTTAATATATAAACTGATTTTCCATAATTTAGCTCATGTATATAATGCACAGTGTTTTTTGTCACCAACTGTGTGTAATGTGATTCGTGTGCTGAGGAGCGATCAGAAACTGCAGAAAAAAGATTTGAGGTGAGGCAGGCAGTTCTCCTGCCTCATGGCGGGGGGCGCTCTACCAGACATTGTGACTCCACAATTGCAGAGTAAGAGACGGTGAGCAAGACATTTAGCTTCTTAAATAAATGAAGCTACATGCAACGAGTCTACGTCTACTAAATACTGTTGTGATTGCTTAACACTTTTTTGACAGATGTTTTATACTTTCATCGATAGAAGTTGGGAGTATATGAAATAGGTCATACTTCATACTAAAACACAAATAAGAGTTGTTGTATGTTTCTTGTTGCACAAAGTCAACAACTGATTTTATTTGGTCTGGCTTAGATTAAAAAATATTTGTTACCTCTGATTTTTCTAGAGTGGGGATGTTGTCATTGATATCCAGGATTTTGATTTCCACACTTCCTGTCCCAGTTTTCCCTGATGGTGCACCTCCCATATCAGTTCCTTTAACAATGAGTTTGTAGAAGTCATGAGTCTGTCAGAAAAAAAACAGAACATTAAATGCTTGACCACAAGAAAAAAGCTGAACAGATCAAGAAAAGGTCAACTGTTGGGTTATCTGGTGTTGGGAAAGCTTAAAACAAAAAATAAAAATTTACATAGTTTTTATTTGAAACTTTCACAGAACATGAACATTTTCTCACTATTTGTCATGATAAAGTAACATTTATTGACCAAAATGTTTCGGGAAGGTTTAAGATGTAGATCACACAGACTGATCATGACTTGGAGTCAGCATAAGTGTTACTTTATACATCTACATGTTAGGAATACAGTTATAGATGTTTTCAAACTATGCTGTTTTAAAACATTAAACTGAAGCAATGTGTTTTACCAAGTGAAAAGTAAATGTTACCTCTCTGTCCAGAGTGGGCTCTTTAACAAATAATTTCCCCGTCTTTTTGTCTATAGTGAACATGTGACCAGCCGGTTCTTGACTGATAATGGTGTAGGCGATTTCTGAATTTATTGTTCCAGCCTGATCATCATCCTTACCTTCGATTTGCATGACAAATGTTCCTGCAGAGTCACAAATGCACAACAGATTACATGATATAAAATGAGCATTTTTGGAGCAGGTAAGCAAAGACAAACCATGAGAAACCAGGAGAAAGTTAGTAGATAGATGACCAGTAAAGAGTATTCAAAAGTTAATAATAGGGACCAATCAGAGAGCACATTGAAATATGTGTTTTGTAGTAAAGCAAACAGTTGATGCTAGGCAGTTGGTTTCTACCTAAACTGAGTTATACAAAACAAGCTTCCATTTTAACAAATAAAACACTTATTTTACAAGACTTTCATTTAATTTTGTTATTCAGTATAATTCTTGAACTCAAAAATATTTATCTTATTGCTTTGGTAGAGCTGATTTATTTTATACTGACATTTGGCTGACATGAGTAATCCTTTTTGCATTTTCTACAGGTATACAGGAAAGAGGGTAGACACAAGGAGAGAAGGTACTGAAGTTGGGAATATATATATATATAAAACCCTAACCCTAAACCTAGGCCATAAAAATTCCCTTCTCACCCACCGCGGGTGGTTCCTTATCCTCTGAGCTCTGAGCTCGGGTCCTCTACCAGAGGCCTGGGAGCTTGAGGGTTCTGCAGTATCTTTGCTGTGCCTAGAACTGCACATTTCTGGACTTAGATGTCTGATGTTGTTCCTGGGATCTGTTGTAGCCACTGCTCCAGTTTGGGGGTGACTGCCCCGAGGGCCCCGATGACCACAGGCACCACTGTGGTCTTCACCTTCCAGGCCCTCTCCAGTTCCTCCCTGAGGCCCTGGTATTTCTCCAGTTTCTCCTTTTTCCTGATGTTGCAGTCACTCGGTATTGCTACATCCACCACAACGGCTTTCCTCTGTTGTTTATCCACTACAATGTCCGGTTGGTTCAACCTTACCATTTTGTCTGTCTGGATCTGGAAGTCCCACAGGATCTTAGCTCGGCCATTCTCCACCACCTTTGGGGGTCACTTTGATCTCGGGGCTTCCAGTCCATATTCTGCACAGATGTTTCTGTACACTATGCCTGCCACTTGGTTATGTCGTTCCATGTACGCTTTCCCTGCCAGTATCTTGCACCCTGCTGTTATGTGCTGGACTGTCTCAGGGGCCTCCTTGCACAACCTACACCTTGGGTCTTGTCTGGTGTGGTAGATCTGGGCCTCTATTGCTCTGGTGTTTATGGCCTGTTCCTGGGCGGCCAGGATGAGGGCCTCTGTGCTGTCCTTGAGTCCAGCTTTTTCCAGCCATTGGTAGGACTTTCTGATATCAGCCACCTCGGTTATTTGCCGGTGGTACATCCCATGTAGGGGTTTGTCCTCCCATGATGGTACCTCCAGCACCTCAACTTCTGTTCCCCATTGTCTGAGACATTCACTGAGCACATTGTCTGATGAGGCTTTGTCCCTGATGTACCTATGGATCTTGGATGTTTCGTCCTGGACAGTGGTTCTCACACTCACTAGTCCTCTGCCTCCTTCCTTGCGGCTCGTGTACAGTCTCAGGGTGCTGGATTTGGGGTGGAACCCTCCATGCATTGTTAGTAATTTTCGTGTCTTAACATCTGTGGCCTGTATCTCCTCCTTTGGCCAGATAATTATTCCTGCAGGGTATCTGATTACTGGCAAGACATAGCTGTTTATCACATATATGGCCTAGAAGAACTGACCTAGATGAAAGAATTACCTCGTTTGCTTGCCTCTGTGACATTGCCTTTATGGAGAACAAAATAGGGGGCATTATCATTTTCATCTAGTACAGTAACAGTCAGGGGAATGTTTTCCTCCGCTGAATTTCCATCCAAGAATTTAGCAATGCCTGTTAGCTGCAAGAAACAGAACAGAGGACAGAATTAGTCCTTGTGCTTCTGGCCCTGCAAAACAGAATTTCAGAATTAGTTAAGTAATAGTGTTTTCTGTTGTTAAATGTATTATTTCAGGATCTTCTTTCTGGGTTAGGGAGATATTAACGCTAACCCTAAACTGGCAATTAAATGCCAATTCAACTGATTTTCATTCAAATGTAATTTGGTGACAGATGTTTGGCTCATGAGATATATATACTAAAGTTCTCTTTTAAGTGGATGATAATTAGGCCAAAGCAATAATGATTCATCATCAGGCATTTTGCACCGCTGAATGGTTGCCAAGGAAGATTAAAGAATTTGTTAAATATGCATGAAAAAAACTAAGACAACATTCCAGGTATGGTTTTGATGCGAGAACAACATTATGACATTATATAAAGCTCATAAAAGTCGTTTTTACTTTTTACCCTTTAAACATTTTCTCAACATTACTTCTGTTAATGAAGGTGTTCAGTCCATCAGATAAAGTATTAGTATTGACACCACCTTATCAATAATCCACAAAATCTCTCTAATTTAATGTATTTATCTTATTTTTTATCTTTTTTATATATTCTATGCAAGTTTAAATTTTAATACACATGCACATCATGTACGTTTTTAAAAAAAGCATCCTATTGAGTTACAAATCCCTTGGACCAGGTAAGTTATTTCTATTCTAATAACTGCACAGGATTTTTTAAAATATTATAGTCTTGTGCAGTATAGTTGTATGTTTCTATTCTGTTCTATTCTAAAGACTGTTCTAATGTCTGATACAAATCAGTGGTGAAACTGGAGGTAGAACTAGTAGTTATCATAGAGCTTTTAGTAGCTCCATATTTCGAATGAAAAAAACTGTATATGTTTCCAGTGTTTCAGTTGGACTAATGTGGACAATAAGGACCTACATTGTATGAAGGATATTTTTCCCTGTCCAGAATATCAGTTATTCGTATAAATCCCGTGTTGTGGTCCACCACAAACAGATTGAAAGGGGGTTTGTCAGCTCCTGCTCCTGTCAGGGAGTATTCCACCTTCCTCTGTTTATCTTTGTCAGAGCGAATCTGAAAACAAAACAGACAACGTAAGGATCTCATTCAGTGGGATTCAGTGTATGGGGGAATTTTACTGCCATAAGTCAAGAGCACACATTTTCAACCAGAGAGGACTTTATGTCTTTGTTCTCAAAACTTGTAACGATGGTACTCAAAACTTCTGCTCTCTTTAAAATATTCTCTGTGTTCTCTCAAATCTTTCTCCTCGTGCTCAAAACTTTTCTCTGCTCAGATCAAATCTTTGCTTGCAAACCTCTCTGCTGGCTTGCGGCCTTTTTTCTGCTCTCTCAAAAAAAGTACCAAAGCCTGGTAACCTCTTAGCCATAAGAATGAAAGTGTTATACTGGGTGCATTTGTTTCATTCTAGTTGGTGTGCTTGTGTGGCTACTATCAATTGTAACAATCTGCACCACCCACTGATGCATTATGTTATGTTAAGTTAACATTGTCACAGAATAATTTTTTTCAGTGTACAGTCTTGCCATGTTGCCCATTGAAACTCAGTTGGTTAGAAAGCAAGAATTGCACAGAGAAAAATTAATCTCAGTGCAGATGTTATAATGCCCTTTTATATATTTAGCTCTCAAAGAGAATTATATATGTTATATTGAGGTCAAAAGTATTTGTTCAAGATACAAGACATTGTAATATTTTTCAGAAAATAAATTGTTTAAGTTCAAGACCGTTTCTTTTTAAGTTCATTCATACAACAAAGAACAATCTTATCCTTGTGTTTCACTTGGTATTACAAAACACCAACACCAACTACAGAGTTCCTAAGCACCAACACACCAGCAGTGATTTGAAGTACACTAATTAAAACATTCTGTTCTATATACTTAAAGAAAATACATTAATGCTTAATATTCAGGACAGATTCGGGTTTCACATGCCTCTTTCAGGTACTGCTAAAAATGGGTTTTCCTGGGGCCCATGTGGGTGGGAGGGCTGTACGCGTACCTGTCAATTATTAGAGAAACTTTTTGCCACCCAGTGCTTCCGCAGAGTGGGGGGGATTTGGTTTGTGATTAGAAATCTAGAATCTAAATGTTTAAAGCGTTTTCTGACATGTTTCCTTTTGGTTTCTCACACCACCATGAGTTAGTATGTATGATAATGATAAAAAATGACCTTTGCAATGTATTCCAGATGGGTGTAGTTATGGTTCTCCTTCAGCTTGGCAGGAGGAAGGATCCATTCTCTTTTTGTTCTTTTCAGTGTTTTTAACCCCTTTTCTTCTGCATCAGCACTGATCATCTGAAACCAGGAAACAGATTATTGGATTAGAAGAAAGCAATTGAAAAAGTTTGGCTCAGATTTAAACTTGAAACTTGATATCATTCAGAGAGAAAACAGAATGATATCACCTTTATCATTAAAAGAGTTCATTTTAATTGTTATTGACAGCAAAAAACAGTTTTTAAATGTTTCCTTGTCATTTAATATTACATTACTGTTATTGTAATACACTACTGTTATGTTAAGTTCCATCCAACAGGCTACAATCATACAGGGAGAACTCCAGTATGAAGATGTGACTCAGATTTATACTCTGACCTTATAATATACAAGGTACATTAAAAGGTACAACAAAATATCAGATTTTTCCTGCAACTACAACTTAATTTGAGCCTGAGAGGGATAAAGGTAACTTGTTGCTTTTTTATGTGAGAAAAAGTTACAACTTTTTTCACATACTGAAAAAAACATTTCAAAGAGTTTTAACAACAGAACTGTGAACCTAATCTGAGAAGAGTTTTAATGTTGCCAGTAATTCTCCTGCTTGAGTCACATTGTCACGCTTTTATTGTCACGCGCACACTCTTCTTGTCATTATAAGCAAAAAAGAAGCAAAGATAAAGTTAGAAACATAATCATTCATTTATAACATAAAGAACATCTCTTTTTATTGAATGGTTTGTATTTATTTTAAGAAAAGCACTGACATCAAAATATGGACAATGCAACATTTATTAACTTTTTCTTCAAGAAGGATAAAAACATTGACAGGTTATCAGTCCATCTGGGAGTGAACACTGAGACAAAGACAGCCAGTTGTGGACTCACCAACACACTCTTAAAACAATTTACAGTTACCGTCGCAGCCTTCTATTTCCAAAAACCAAAATTTCCAGTCAAGGCCATTGGTGTTAACAGGTGGTTTGATTTGAACACACTTCTGACTTGAATGTTTGTAAAAAAAAAAATTGGTGATTTATCCATCCATCCATCCATTTTCTGTTCACCCTTATCTCTAACGGGGTTGGAAGATGCTGGTAATATGTGATTTATGTCTTGCAAAAGAAGTGACAAAAATAATTATTAAAGTGTCTTAAAACTTAGTCAAAACAAAAAATAATCTCCAAAAGGTATTCCTAAAATGTGTCCAAAAAAGTGGTCAAAAAATCATTTACAACCTCCCGTCAACACACCAGACATTTACCAAACAATAGCCTCCACCCGGCACCCAGTGTGTTCTTAGTTACTCAAATTAATGGGAGGGTCTAACAATAAAAAACATAATCTAAACAATTCCAATACAAAAATTGATTACAAAATTTAATTCTAAATCAACTTAAATATATTCTAACTACCCAAAAAAGAAAACTAAATTGGTAGAAATTACAATTCACAAAATTTAACATAAATGGGCACAACTACCAAATAATTTCCCATGCAACATTTTAAACTGCAGGAGGAAGAAATTGTTCTGAATCAACCTTCACAAATGGAGAGGATCTAGAAGTCTGCACAGTACAACACAATCTGCTCGCTGCTTGCAGGTATGCGCATAAAAACAAGATGACTGCCCCACTAAGAGTCTGCTGCTGTTAGGAGCAACCTGTGTTCATATTAATTGTTACAGGCCTATTCTGTACCAAAGCTTCAGAAACAGTTAACGACTTTTAAAACTAATATTCTCACTGATAAAAGTTGTACATATTACCTTGAGCTTGTTTTTCTCTGTTTACTATTTAAGATCTCGAATGCTTCACAACCTCAACATAGACTTCCTACGTATCTTAGCGGTAAGATCAAAGGGCAAACATTGCCTTTTTCCATTTAGGAAAGTGTGTTAATTTTTGTATATTTGTATTTAACGGGAAAAAAAACCATCAACAAAAGGAGTGCTTGTTCAGAAATTGCAGCATTCAAATAGGTTTAAATGCCCCAAGAAAGAAAAATACCAATGTTTGACAAATCAAGAATCTAGTCAGCTGAAAAATCATGTTATGATTTGTTACAGACAATATAAAACTGCAGCAAGTCATAGTTTCTCAAACTAAAAATATAAAATGACTGGATTATTTACTCACCAAGAACAGCACTGTGAAGAGGATCAGCTTCACCTCTGGAGAAGACGGTGCAGCCATGGGCACAGGTGAGTCAGAGCACAGGACTAAACCACCCTTTAACAGCAGCTCAAAAAATGGCTGCTAAGCCTGTGTTTGTCTTTAAAAGCTGTCACTTTTACGCCCTCCCCTCTCAACATGCACACTACTTATTTATGGGCAAACTGGTTTCACTCCCATGATTAAGTTGTCCTCTGATCTTTTAACTGTCGTATCCCTGGATGTTTCTAAAAGGTGTGTCTGTTGTAAACTTTAAAAAAGTACAGGTATGCCCTGAGGGTTGAACACCTGGCAAGCTTAAAACCGCTGAAGTATAAAAGGGCAGAAAAACAGTGCATAATCTGAAAAATCCTCTGTCTTTTGGTTGCTGATTTTAGTTATTTTTAGAGTCAACAGAATAGTTGGACTGACTGTTGAGTCATTTAAATAAAAAGCAAAAATAAGAAGGAAACTCTTGAACTGTAGCCCAACCACATTGCCTTCCTGTGCAATTGCCATTTGACAGTTGTCCTCCCTTGCTGAGGTGAGTTTCTCAGAACTAAATTTACATTTCAAAACTTCTTGTTCAATCTTCAAATCATTGTGTCTCTTGTGAACATCAAAAAATGAGTTTCTCCTTCCTTGGTTGCTTATGTACAGTGTTTATTTACATGAGCAATATGTACAGCTATGTTTCATTGTTACTAAAAGGTTTTATTTTCAGAAGGTACTATTGTCAAGCCTCATCATGACATATATCCTAATTTATTGAGTAAGACTCTGGCATTCACACTTAAATTTTGGCTTTATTCTCAGCACAAAAAAGGCCTTCTAATCACATAACGGTGGGTACACCAGCATTCTCCTCTTTCCCACAATGCGTCTCCACCAATGCTTCTCCCTAACCCTCACACCTTTGAATGAGATAGTTTTATAAGGCAAAAAATGCAGAACTAAAAAGTCTACATGAAAATGTCCGAGGCGTACATGAACACATCATACGCCTCCTACAATGGTTTTCATTATGCAGCTGTATAAATATGATATAGTCATGGATAAAATACAAGATTTCACAATCCAAATTTAAAATAATTGCACCCCAGCACATTCTCAAAGGGATGCGCACCTGAGTGCCTTTGTATGCATGCGTGTGTTTGTGTGTGTGTGTGAAGACAGAAGCCTAATCAGTGCCGTGCCTCTTTTATTGTTACATTATTTACCCCTGCAAGAACAAGAGTTGAATACAGAAAATGCCTCATAGAAATAATTTTTCCACAATCACTTTGGCACCCTCTCCAGCACAGAACCCCGGTGTGTCAAATATTGTAGATTTCTACTGCTGCACAGCAAGACATTCGTTCATCTCACCAGAAAATCTAGCTCATACTGTGAAATGTCATTCAGAATGGATTGAGCCAAGGAGACAAGACGATAAGATAACAATAGCAGAGTGACAACATCAAAAAGAACACAATATAACATTATATATCTCCATCCATTATCATACATGTTTATCCCTGATTGGGGTCATGAGGGGTGCTGCTCCCTATCTCCAGCAGTCAACAGGTGAGAGGTGGTGTCACCCTGGGCAGCCCGCCAGTCCATCGCAGGGCAAGACAGAGACAGACAGCACAAATAACCATGCACATACACCCGCATTTAAGCAGAATTTAGAGAGCTCAATTCACCGAGCAAGCCGAGGTACCCAGAGAGAACCCACCATGTCCAGGGAGAACATGCAAACTCTATGCAGAAGTCTTTCACTCGGAAGACCCGGGTTCGAATCCAGGCCGAAACCGGCAAAAATTGCCCTATCCCGTCTGGGTCCTTAGGCAAGACCCTTAGAGCTACTGCCTACCTCAGACCATGAGAGACATTGAGAAGCAAGGAAACATGCCGGCTCAGACGTCGCCCGGCCAAACAAGGTCTGCGTCAGGTGTTGGGGAACCAGAGCACCTTGACGATAAATGGGCTACTGGAACAAGACGGAAATGGGCGAGAGGTGAAAACTTGGTGAAAACTTGGATCTGTTGGAATGCTACTACTCAAGTAGCCCTAATCGGAGAGGCTATATGCAAAGACTGAGGGACCAATGGTTACTTCGACATCCCCAGTCTACACTAAGTGCTAAACAACTATTAGCTTAGTGTTCCAACATCCGCAAACGGCAATTGCTGTCACAACTTGAGATTGACGAGGCACAACACAAATGCTACGGCAAAGAGGAGGAACCTGGATGTCAGGATGGGCGGGGCTTAACTACGAGTCCCCGCCCAGAGAGGGAGTATGCAGCTACGATGAAGGAATCAGAGCTGAATAAAGCTGAGAGATAGGATCATGGCACGAATGACAACCAGACCTCCTCGGCGCCAATTACAACGGCCGAGTGAAGAACCATCAGAAAGCCTCATTGAAGATGTGAATGCAGCATTGAGAACGATCCCTAGCAACACCATAACGGAAACCAATGAGCTGATTTACAACTCAGCATCAGTGATCCTTGAGCTGCTTGGCTATAAGAGCAACCATGAGAGACAGTACCCACCATGGAAAAGACGGCTAGAGACTAAAATCAAGGTGACAAGGAGGGAAGTGAGCCAACTATCAGAGCTCCATAGGGATGCAATGAAAGGACCAGTACCTAGGAAGTACAGCCAGATGCCCATACCTAAAGCACTCGAAACTGCCAAACAGAGGAGCCAAGCCTTGGCCAGTCGCCTAAAGAGATACACAAGGGAGAATGAATCCAGAAGGATAAACCGGCTCTTCTCCACCCAACCAGCTAAAGTGTACTCTCAATGGCAGGGTAATAACAACAGATCCACCAAGGCTGGAGACTGAACAATACTGGAAAGGCATATGGGAAAGGGAGGCGACCCACAACAGCAATGCACAGTGGCTGATCTCTCTACGAGACGACCATAGCAACCTCCCTGAGCCCCGGTAACCATCACTGTGGCAGATGTCCAAGAAAGAGTCTCAGGTATGAAAAACTGGACAGCACCAGGGCCTGACATGATCCATGCCTACTGGCTAAAGAAGCTCACTGCCCTCCATGAGCGACTGGCAGCCCACATGAACCAGCTGCTACAAAATGGGACTCACCCTGAATGGTTAACTGAAGGGCGCACAATCCTGATCCAGAAGGACCCATCAAAGGGCTCAGTCCCACCCAACTACCGACCAATAACCTGTCTCTCCACAACCTGGAAGCTCATGTTAGGCATCATAGCGGCTAAGATAAGCAGACACATGGATAAATACATGAGCACGGCACAGAAGGGCATTGGCGTAAATAGCAGAGGAGCCAAACACCAACTCCTTGTAGACCACACAGTTGCCCGAGACTGCAAAACCCGACACACCAACCTGTGCACAGCTTGGATAGATTACAAGAAAGCCTATGACTCAATGCCGCATACTTGGATCATTGACTGCTTAGAGATGTACAACATCAACAGGACCCTGAGAGCCTTCATTGCAAACTTGATGGGGCTGTGGAAAACCACCCTTGAAGCCAACTGCAAACCACTTGCACAAGTGTCCATCAAATGTGGCATATACCAAGGAGATGCTCTGTCCCTGTTGCTGTTCTGCATAGGCCTGAACCCCCTCAGCCAAATCATCAACAAGACTGGCTACAGATACCGACTGAAGAATGGAGCCAACATCAGTCACCTCCTCTACATGGATGACATCAAGCTGTACGCCAAGAGTGAGTGAGACATCGACTCACTGATCCACACCACCAAGATATAAAGCACGGACATTGGGATGTCAGTCGGACTAGAGAAGTGTGGTCGGATGGTCACAAAGAGAGGGAAGGTCATCTGCACAGAAGGGGTCTCACTCCCAGAAGGAACAATAGCAGACATAGAGGACAGTTACAAGTACCTGGGAATATCACAAGTAAATGGCAACCTCGATGAGGTCACAAGGAAAACAGCCACAGCCAAATACCGCCAACAAATAAGGCAAGTCCTGAGAAGCCAGCTCAATGGCAAGAACAAGATCCATGTGATAAACAGCTATGCCTTGCCAGTAATCAGATACCCTGCAGAAATAATTAGCTGGCCAAAGGAGGAGATACAGGCCACAGATGTTAAGACACAAAAATTACTAACAATGCATGGAGGGTTCCACCCCAAATCCAGCACCCTGAGACTGTACACGAGCCGCAAGGAAGGAGGCAGAGGACTAGTGAGTGTGAGAACCACTGTCCAGGACGAAACATCCAAGATCCATAGGTACATCAGGGACAAAGCCTCAACAGACAATGTGCTCAGTGAATGTCTCAGACAATGGGGATCAGAAGTTGAGGTGCTGGAGGTACCATCATGGAGGACAAACCCCTACATGGGATGTACCACCGGCAAATAACCGAGGTGGCTGATATCAGAAAGTCCTACCAATGGCTGGAAAAAGCTGGACTAGAGGACAGCACAGAGGCCCTCATCCTGGCCACCCAGGAACAGGCCATAAACACCAGAGCAATAGAGGCCCAGATCTACCACACCAGACAAGACCCAAGGTGTAGGTTGTGCAAGGAGGCCCCTGAGACAGTCCAGCACATAACAACAGGGTGCAAGATACTGGCAGGGAAAGAGTACATGGAACGACATAACCAAGTGGCAGGCATAGTGTACAGAAACATCTGTGCAGAATATGGACTGGAAGCCCCGAGATCAAAGTGGGGAACACCCCCAAAGGTGGTGGAGAATGGCCGAGCTAAGATCCTGTGGGACTTCCAGATCCAGACAGACAAAATGGTAAGGTCAAACCAACCGGACATTGTAGTGGATAAACAACAGAGGAAAGCCGTTGTGGTGGATGTAGCAATACCGAGTGACTGCAACATCAGGAAAAAGGAGAAACTGGAGAAATACCAGGGCCTCAGGGAGGAACTGGAGAGGGCCTGGAAGGTGAAGACCACAGTGGTGCCTGTGGTCATCGGGGCCCTCGGGGCAGTCACCCCCAAACTGGAGCAGTGGCTACAACAGATCCCAGGAACAACATCAGACATCTCAGTCCAGAAATGTGCAGTTCTAGGCACAGCAAAGATACTGCAGAACCCTCAAGCTCCCAGGCCTCTGGTAGAGGACCCGAGCTCAGAGGATAAGAACCACCCGCGGTGGGTGAGAAGGGAATTTTTATATATATATATATATATAAAATATATATTTTTTATATATATAAAAAAAAATATATATTTTTTATATATATATAAAAAATTATATATATATATATATATCTTTCTATTTCTCTCTCTGTCTCTCTACCCACACAGGATTAAGGTAATTCTGGAGGGAAAAGGGGTCCAAACCCAATTCTAAGGTGTATCTCTGCCCTTTTTCCTAGTAGGGGTCTGGAGGCAGGCCTTCTGCAGGTGTCATGTTTTGTCCTGATTGATGCCCTGCTGCTGTAAAGCTGCCACTGATGCAGCAGACAGGAGGTTTTCCCTCTTCCTCCTCAGAACTGCATTTGGTTTGGTTTGTATCTTAAGGTTGGGTTTTGTTATGTTTGTTTTGCATTTGCTGATTTCTGGTTAGTTATGGGTTTTGCACTAGTCTTTTTGGGTTTCTCATTCCAGGTATTTCAGGTTTTATTTCTTTAGTATAATTTAATAAATTCAATTTTCTTAAAGCAGAAAATCCTTGTGTGGTCTTCTTTAATGTTGCCTCACCAAACAAACCTTTTCCATGTGCCTATTTTTTTCTTTTTTTTCTTTGGAAAATATATGCTGGGTTGGGTTATGTTTGATACCAGACTTGATTTCTATATGTTATTGTGAGTTAAAATATGCATGATTCACTTTAAATGAAAAATGTAAAAACTATCATTTTGAAGAACAGGCATGGCACTACGAGTGCAGCTCAGGTAGCTCTTAAAAGTTCAGTATACTTCCAAAACTGTTTGGAAAGATTCAGAAATGTCTCATTAATGAATGTGTTTGGGGTGGGGTGCAGGTGACAGTTTTCTGAATTACAGGTTTTCACTGTGAGAAAACATGAAAGAAATCATGCTACAACATTTCATGCAGAGCTTCTTGTCTAGTTGGGACATGTAGCCTATCTCAATAAAACAGAAACACCTGACTTAATCCTCAATCTTAAACAGGTGACTTAAATTATGTAAATTATATAAAAAGTACAATTACATGTGCGATTTGCTAAATAACATTACCCAAACTGAGAATATGTCACAACAGTTCATTTCTCTATAATGTTCGGTTTTAATCTCCTTACAGAATCTCTAGCCAGGAGATTGCCATATTAACCAGAGTTCAACACCATAACATTGTCAAGGTAGCAGAGGTGTTCGAGAATGGAAGCTATTTCCAGTTGGTAATGGAGAAACATGGAAATGGTTTGGATCTTTTTGAATTTAGTAATTAAATAGTAATTAAACTTTTTTTTTATCCCTTTACAGCAGTGGAGGTTGTCCTTCACTATCCTAGAGAAAAAGTTAATCTGCAAACCATTTTGTTTTCTCCATGTTAGTGGAAAGAGTATAGCATGTGGGCATCAGTGAGATTGAAACTTTTGGTCTGTTGTGATCTTTAAAACACCAAGACCTTTTTAGACAGGCTATCACATGTCTGTTAGTTGAATCATTTATTTCCTTGCCAGAGCTCAAGTTTTGATTGACTCCAATAATAAGCACTCTGAAGAATATCAAAATAGCTTATTTATTAAGAGGAGCCATTTCAGTTTTGCTTCTTACTTCAGGACAAGTAAACAAAGCAAGTGAACGTGTGATTTGCAGCCATGGAGCTCATTTTTATGTGGTGGACACCTTCCAAATAGATCAGTCTACAGAGAAAACTTATTCACAAAGAGTGTGTGCTGCATTTCACAGAAACATTGAGTAGAATTCCAGTAGGTAGTTTGATAAATTTTTTAGCCAAATACAGTTCTGAGAATTATCTAGGTTATTTTCTGACTTTGTTGATGGTAAACATACACATGCTGGTCACTAAAGACTTTTTTCTGTTATCTCTGTTCCATTCATCAATGTATTTTGAGAAGATTAAAACATGTTCAGGTTTTAAAGCTGAGCAGCCCTAAACTCTTGTGTTTTAGTTTTAAAATGCACTGATCAACGGAATCAAACACCATCTTTTTAATCTATTGTTTCACTTTGCAAACCTTTATTTGCTCTTTCCTCAAAGACTGTTAGACCCTGCTGATGCCAAATAGGCTGGTATAGAGGAAAGAAACTGTGATTATGTATTTTTGCTGTGTTCAAAGTGGAAGCCTGATGCCTCTTGGAGTCATGCAGAAACACTGGAGGTTTGGGATTTGTTTCAAGAGACCTCCTGAAGCAAACCCAACCAGTTTCCAACCTGCATCAGCTTGCCTCTGGAGCCACACAACTATTATTACACATGAGGATTATTATTATTCCTCATGTGTATTATTACACATGAGGATGACTCAGCTGACATCCTTGTTTCTGCAATAGGGTTTTACAGGGCAACCCTGAGGTGTCATCAGTTCTTTTTTGATAATGGTAAAGGCTTGCTGCACAACCACAGATAAGGCATCCTTGGACCTCTTAAGGGTCATGTTTTTTCCACTAGGGAAAGGAGACACTTCCCAAGCAATTTACTTACTCCAGTTTTTTTGTTTTTTGCTGGGTTTCTCTATGCAAAAAGCACAATTCAGTCCAGTGTATTTATGAAATAAATAAATTATCACTTTATTAAAGACAAAAGAAGAATAAAGCTATTAGGATTTGAAATAAAGTCCGATGCTTGAATGATCTGCACTGTTCCTGTTTTTTGAGAACTCTCATGTCATTTAGTGTTAATCCAGCCTCCAGTTGTCTTACAGTAATTTCCTCAGTCTTTCATCATTTTCTTCCCGTGACCTCCCATAGATGAGCTGGAGGAAACCTAATCCCTGCAGCGTGTCCTGGGTCTTCCCTGGGGCCTCCTTCCAGTGGGGCGCGCCCAGAACATCTCCCTACGAAGGCGTCCAGGAGGCATCCAACCAGATGCCCGAGCCACCTCAACTGGCTCCTCTCAACATGAAGGAGTATTCCCTCCTGGTGACAGAGCTTCTCAACCTACTTCTAAGGGAGAACCCGGCTGGAGAAAACTCATTTCAGCCGCTTGTATTCATGACCTCATTCTTTCTGTGATGACCATAGATAAGGGTAGGAACATAAATCGAGAGCTTTGCTTTTTGACTCAGCTCTCTCTTTACCATGACAGACCGGTACAGCTCCCGCTTCATTCTAGACCTGGGATGGGCAACTCCAGGCCTTGAGGGCCGGTCTCCTGTAACTTTTAGATGTATCTCTACTTCAACACACCTGCGTCAAATAATGAGGTCATTAGCAGGACTCTGGAGAACTTGACTGCACTCAGGAGGTGATTCAGCTATTGGATTCAAGTGTATTGGACCAGGGAGACATCTAAGAGTGTTGTGTTCTGGGGTTCTTTGTTTTTCTTTGTGGGTTTTTCTGTGGTTGCTACAAACCATTCAGCCACCAGATGGTGCCAGACTCACCCTCCTGGAGTTGTGTGCCGTCATCCAGCACACCTGAACCGCATCAGCTCATCAGGCAGGAGGTACAAGAGGAGCTGACTGCCAGTGTTAGCCAGAGTGCTAACACTCAGAGCACCTGAGTGTTAGCCAGTAATGGTGTTTTCCCTGAGACGCCCCGGATCCTCCCCGTGACGATCTGACCTGGCTTCCTGAACAAGATCTTCCTCGTGACGCCGTGGAACTTACCCACTGGTTTGCCGAGTTCCCAGACTCACCTCCTCCGTCTGTTTACAAGTTCCTCCTGGCTTCCTCGACTGGCAGTCACACCGTTCCTCTGTCTCTGCTGTACCTGAGCCTACCTGCCCGCCCTCCGACGCACTCCACTGTTGCCTTTTGGATTCCTGCCGCTAAGCACCGGACTTCCTGAACCCACAAAGAGACAAAGACCCTGGACACTTCAGTAAACCCGCCCAAAACGACAAACCTCATCTTCACAAGTAAGCTCGATCCATTTAACCTGTTAGCACTCCCGTGTCCGACAGCCCTGGACTCACCATCTCCTGGTCTCCCTCTCGTAGTGTGCCGATCGCCCCGTGAGCCTGTTCCTCCCCTGGACCAGACCCACTACTCTCCGTTCATAATCTCATTTACTTATCTACATCTCCTGTGTTGTGCTCTGCATGTGGGCTAGAAATATAGACCCCATCATGACAAAGAGTTGCAGGACACCGGCCCTCAAGGACCAGGATTGCACAGCCCTGCTCTAGACACTGCACTAATCTGTCTTTCGATCTCCATTTGTTAAAAAGGTCATTATGAAGAATGGTATGAGGGATAATCTGTGAGGAAAAATATTAATTGCTCTGCCTTTTCCTAGTGCTATGTAGAAACAACCAATCAGAGGGAGGAGGTGGATCTTGGTGCTGTCAATCACAACCTTGTGTGCTGCCACTCATCCTCTTTTCCCTTTGCGGTGGCCTATGCTACAGCTAGCAAAGCCTGTTGTGAATGCTCAGTTTAATTAGCTTAGCCACCAATGATGGCATATAAACAGTTTTCCTGTAACAATAAGTTGTATTTCTGCCATTAGCACGTTTAGCAGAATTGACTGACGGCGCTAAGATGCTCCTCCTGGCTCTGCTTGGTTGTTTTTGGTCAGAGTGGTGCATTACTTAACTTAAGACTGCAAGAGTAGCTCAGAGAGGAGGTGGAGGAGATCCATTTTATCACAGATTGTCTGTCTGAAAACAGTCAACATGGTGTCAGTTTTACCTAATAAGGAAAACAGATTTTTATTTTTTTTTTAAATAAAAATTACATATTGCAGCTTTACCAAAATGCAAATGCATAGCATTTTTTGAGAGGTCTGGATAGTTTTATTTACATTTTGCACGTTGCCTGTGACTGTTACTGTTGGAAAGACATTTCAGCAAAAAAATGTTAAAAACTTACCTATTCACATTCTGTATGTAAACTGTTGCATGTAAAATTGACTAACTTTAAATATTGTGCTAATAGCCATATTGGACAAAAGAAAAGGCAGTTGCAAGCCTTTAAAATAATTTTAAACACTTTTGATGGGTCATAGCAGCCGTTGCACAGGGCGGCCCCAATGTTATTTATTGTCAGAGGGCCCAAAATCGCTTGTCTCTTCAGGAGTCAGGTGTAAGGATGCCAGTATGTTTTCTGGCTCCTCAACAAAAGCAATAAGTGAATTTTGATTTTGGCCCATTCTCCACAATTTTCCAGTGCCATGAATCCATCTGTTAACTAACATGGTTATCCTTTTGGGTTGCGAGAGGTGCTAGTGCTTATCTCCAGCAGTCAGTAAACAAGAAACGGGATTTACTCTGGACAGAGACACCAATTAACATATGCTTTTGGACTGTGGGAGGAAGCTGAAGTATCAGAAGAAAACCAATCAACACACACTGAGAACAGTCCCCGGATCGGCACTTGAACCCAGGACCTTTTTGCTGCAAGGCAACCGTACACTAACTCACAATACATGATCTTAAAGCACTTTACAATATGAGTCAAATGTAATATGAAATTTCTTGAAGCACTTCATCCATTTTTTTCCAGTATTTGGCCCTAAAAATGAACTTCTTCAACAGTAAGTTGAAAGTGACTCATGCTGCAAGTTTCTTTTCGTGCCACTTGTTCTTGTGTGATTACCATAATCACTTACTGAGACAAATGGAAAAAAACAAAAACACTCAGACTTCCAAAGGACCATGTTAGCTTTCTTTTCTTCTGACACCATTTTGGGTTATTAAGGTTTGTGCGCATCATCTAATTGGAGATTATGCACACACACACACACACACACACACACACACACCCCCCCACACACACACAGGTCCACAGATTACTCCAGCAAGTCCTCTTTATTTGACTTCCCTGTACCACAGATCTGCCTCATTTCTGCCCTATATCAACACACATTTTTTCATTTTAAAGCAAGATTCATGCATTTCACTGACAGTAACTTTTTTAAGCTCTTGGAATTCTCTTGCACACCAATTTTCTCTGTATGAAGGTTAAATAACTGGATATTATCTGGAGGAAATCTGTGAGTGCAAGTGCAGAGTGAAGATGAGCAGCACAAAAGTAAAAATCCGGTTTATCCACACTCAAGACGTATGATGACACCTCTTAATTGTACTTTACAGAAAAACCTCTGTGTTTTGTGGCTGAGAAAAGGATAGCATAGGTCAAGGAAGGAAACAAAGAAAATTGAACAGTAAATTATCTTTATTATCAAACTTGTTCTCTTGCTGCATCCAATGTTTACAGAATGACAAGCTTATATTTCTTTATTTGAAGTCTCAACATTTATAAACACATTATAACCATAAGAGAAAGCCCCTAATTTCAGCATTTAGACTGTTTAATAAAAGAATTTAACCAACTAACAGAATGGTACTGACTAATAAACATAAATCTGAAACCTGACAAAATACTGAGTGTTCTTAATGAAAAAAAAGTGTGTGTGTGTGTGTAAGACAGAGTTATCTCATCCCCAGACCAGTCTTGAGCTACAGAAACACAGCATGGATATTTGTAGACAGATAAAATGTTCCAGACAACGTTACACTAACAACAAAAACACAAGCCAATAATTGCAGCAAATGAATATAATGTGCTCTACATATTGGGATAAACCAGATGGGATCGGTTTTTGGTCTTTGCTGTTTTCAGAATTCTTTTCAGAATCATACAAAAGAGAATTCCCATCACTGTTACTATTAGCTATGCAATAATGGTGCAAGATTTAAAAGACCAAGGTTTATTTTTGATTTTGATTTTAAAGATGTAAAGGTTTACAGGTGTTGTACCACCTTGAATGAGGCCTTACCAATACAGATACCTCTATTGGTCCCATTTAATTTAGGTTAGGAGAAGTCGAGTGCAATGGAAGAACATTCTAATGATATCTTTTAACTACAATTGCATAGTAATTTAGGTAGTGAAAATTTAGACGTTATACCAGAACAAAGATTATGGTATTTTAGCTAAATTTAAAGGGCACTGATTCAAATACTAACTGAAGTACAGCTTTGACCTTAACATATGTCTTATATGAGCTCCCATCACCCTATTGTCTGTTGAGCACCTTACAGGCATTATATCTTAGTTCTCCTGACTATTGCACAACAGTTTTATGAATAGTACGGGTTGTAGTGAGTGTGTTGGAAGAGGTGCGACTCTTAGAGCAACTGGACTCCCCAACACTGAGGTCATGAACTTTTTGAACCCCAGTGACTTCAGCTGTTTGGAAGACACCTCTTCCATCCTGAAGCTGCTGCCCTATGCTGCTTGACTCCCCAATCTTCAGCATTGTCTGACATCCTGACAGGTCATTTAGCATTGTACCACCTTGAATGAGGCTATCCTCATTCCCATTTAATACTTTCACTGTTCCTACAGGGACCTGGCTTTCAACAACCATCATATTTTGGGTGCTAGAGAAATTTCCTGCGTGGACCATGTGGCCAGTGGTTCCTTGGATCTCATTGCTGTCCACCAGAACTGCTCCAAGGCTCTGGGGTTGGGCACTAGGCATCATTGTTTGGCCTTGAATAATAACTCCCTGGGAAGAGCCAAAATCAGTGCCATTAACCATTACCATGTGCTGAAAGTTAGGGCTTGGTGTTTCAGCTACTATCATGGCATTCTGAAGTGGTTGCTGAACAACATATTGAATGGGCTGCAGCATGGGTGCAGTGGTGAAATAGACAGGTTGCTGTTGGTTTACAACTAGCATCTGGTTCTGTGCATTTCCTGTTTTCATTGAGGTCATCCCTTCCCTCACTGTGGCCTTGCTCTCCCTTCTTTTAGCATGCTCAGTTGTTTTACTAGTTTTACTGATTAAAGTCTGCTCAGTTGTCGTCTTAGCTGGCTGCACTTTGGATGGCAAGGACATCTCTTGGCTTGTCACTAACTTTGGTACTGACACTTGAATGTTATTTACAGAAGGATTAGGTAGAGGAGTGTCCACCTGTGTTGTCTCAGTTTGGACTATTTTACCTCCACATATCTCAGCAAGTGTTTTAAAGCTTGTTCCAAGATTATCAAGGAACTCCAGGTCATAGTCTTGTTGCAAATTGCTGCAGCAGCCAATGGAGCCAGCAGAGGATTCAGCGCCTTCATACTCAAACACCAACATGTGATCTGTTTGCACAATCTTCTTATCTCCACTGGTATACTGTAGGAAAATAAGAGTTTATCTGTTTTCACATTAACAGTATAAAAATGAAAAACCAATCCTGACTTCAATATCTACATGTTAACCAAATTATGAAACCCTTTAGTGAGAGAGCAAGAGAGAGAGAGAAAGAGCGCGTGCTTAGAAGATGGAACTGTAATGATAAATTTGTATAGGTAGCATGGTTCAAAAAAACCATAATGTCAATGCAGATTTTACTAACATTAAAAGAATGATAATTATTCAAATGATTTTCATTTTAAAAATGAAGTGAAACTCCAGGAATTCTGTATTAAAAGGGTCTGAGGATCCCAGCCTTCACCCTCTTGCACAACTACTTTGTAATAGTCACTTAACCAGTGCCTTTACTCTTTGGATGAATAAAAAGGGGACACTGCTAAAAACTTTCTTAATAGTTACTCTGAGAAGAAGAACTTCCTGATCTAAAACTGCAACACTGTTAAGAGGACTTTAGTCAAATACACAAAAGTAAGAGCCGGTAAACAGAGTAATGATCCACTTGTTCTGAAAGTCAAAATTTAGACCTGGGAACACTAAAGGATGTATTAAGGAATAAAAAAAAATACTTGCCATGGTTGCAAATCACTAAGCTAATCCTGATTATTATTACAAATTCTGTTTTTAAGGCCATTTTATAGGCCTCAAAATGCACTCAACAGTAAGGCCTGTGATGCAGAGTTTGTTCATAAATGTCCTCTGGTTAATTCTGTTCTCAACTAATAAAAGTACTGAACTTCATGTACAGTGCAATGTACAAAATGTAGAGAAAAGCTGAGGGGAAATATTAGTATTGCAAAAGTAGCAAATGTGGGACCATGAACAGGAAGTATTGCAGATATTTACTTTACATTTGCTGAAATGCCAATTATTTAAAATGTCTGTGAACATTGATTTCTCACCTTGTTTAAGTATTCTCTCAGGCAGCTGTCTGGAATCAGGTCACTGAAATGTTCTATTGCAGCTCCTCCTCTTGACTGTCTGCCTTCAGATTCAAAGTGAGAGACACTTTTCTCCCAGTGAGGCATCCCCAACACTCTGTCTCTGTTCTCACTGGAAGCACCTTGGTACATTGAAGCAGCAGACTGCTCTATTCCAAAACTTGAACTTTGTGCCATTTGTACATAGCCAATGTTGGATTTTTGACTTAGTAAAGGATGAGTTTTTAACCCACTTTCCTATAAAGGGTCAAGGATGCATATTTTTAGCACAAAATCTTTGTATATCTTTGTCAAATTAGGTCACAACTTCAATATACAACTTTCCAAAAAATGTCTTTTGAAAACAAATAAGTGTGCTGCTCTAAAAGTCAAGTCAAGCTTGTAAACATGTTTGTCTCACCGTTAGTTCTCCTTGGCCCTCAGTGTTGTATGCAATGAGTTGTTGTTTTGTATCACAAGGTATCTCAGCAAATTTATCCTTACAGTTGACGATCATCATCAAAAAGGGAATGACTGAAAGACAAAAGTATATAATTCAGTTAAGAGTATACCAACAGTGTGCTCATGTCTCTGACTTCAGCATCTCTCTGCCAGGCTTTCCTACAATACAAGCAGACAGCGATAAAAAGAGGAGCAGCTGTCCACAACAGATGGTGTAACCCAGGACATATTACTGTGAAGTGTAGCCTCAGCAGTGCACACAATTGGCATGAAGTTTTCCTCTAGCTTACTTATTAAGAGGGTTCACCAGTGTTATTTTGCCAAATATATACATTCTTACTTCAGCTGTTGCTGAAGGTAATGTCATCAGATCAGCTCGTTCTAAACTACAGACATCCTGTTTGAACAGTTTGCCAGATGCTCTACCCAATAATACACAATGTAGGATTTGTTTTATTCAAATGATCATGAAAATCAGGCTGAACAGCAGCGGAGACCAGGCATTCTCCATCACTGCCCTAATTTGTGGAATAATTTAGCCTTCAACATTAGATCTGCACGTTGGCTTGAACACTTCAAATCACTCCTTAAAACTCATTTTCATTCTTTGTCATTTACATGAGGCCTGATTGTAATTTACTCTCTGTTTTAATTTGTGTTATTATTTGTATGTGTTATTATCTGTGGTTTTAAGAACACTACACAACATTTTCATAGCAGTTTCTAAAGTTCATTATAAATAAATTGACACCGACACTGAATGGGATAATCTTTATCATCTCATTTGTTTTTGTTTTCTCAGTCATGTTTTCATTTTCATGCTTTGTCTTTTTGAAGCACTATGGAATTTTTATATGAGAAAGGGACTATGTAAAAACTTGACTTCATGAAGTTTCTTCAGCTCAGAGCTAATTAGAGCTAAGCAGTGTGAGTTCTCTCTGATCATTTCACATGTGCTTCTTAAGCAAGGCCAAAGCTCATCATCAATCTTTCAATGAAATAAGGCCTGTGTTTGGCCATACACTCACGCAGTATAGCCAAAAGTCCCAGAAATAGAAGTCCAATGCCTTTAGGTCCTAATGCTGGTTTTTGCCTCATCCATTTAAAGCCTTCATTGTTTAAACACTCAGGTTTTCTCGTGCAGTCACAGAAAAAGACTGTCAGTTTTTGTGGTTTTGGACAGGAGAGTTTCTGTTGGTCTTCCACCACAAGCAGCAGGTCGCTGAGGGCAGACGGCACATCTTCAGATGTGGTCAGAACTACTGCAGTATCTGTCAAATACAACATATTTCACATGCATTATTAAAACTTTCACATTCTAATTTACCTTGGATGTATGAGCCTAACAAACATATATACATTTGAAGAATATTTAGTTAATGAGTTAATATATTTCTGACACACAAAGTCAAATTTCAAACATTGTTTTAAGTACAATTTATCTCTTCCCATTTGCCAAAGTTCAGCAGCAGTCAGTTACACATGTTAAATGCGTAGTTTTTTTAGCGTAGTTTTGTACTTAGAATATAATAAAGTCTATTTTAATTGAATTAAAGAATTAAAGTGGGACTAAAAAGAATCATTTGCCAATGTTGGCAGATGCATCTGAGAGTCTCCAACCCCATTTAGAGAGAAAAAGTCCAGAAGGATGTCGACAAAAACATGTTGGGGAATTGAGCTTATTGTCTCAGTAACAGAAAAGTTCAACCCAAATGATTAACACCTCTGGCTAATATAGGTTCAAAATTATCTTCTTTCAAAACAGACATTTGTTTTTGATTGGAAATGAGACAGGACTTCTTAATAAATAATAAAACTCTGCAAACAGAGGATCAGTTTTAAAAAAAGCCTTTCATAATCAATGGAAAAAATCTTTATCGCTACTACAGCAATCAAATCATTAAACTGTTAAATCCTTCCCGTAATTATTAAAAATAAAGCACAGAGTAATGAGTTTTGAGGTTAGGAGGCCTCCTTGCCATCACGCTAACAGATTTGTTATCAGACACATCTGTACGATATTTGTGTGTTTATTTGTCTGTAATCATGAAAACACACATCGGAATGTGTCTAGACTCTAGACCAAAGTCTGAGCACAAAGGTTGTAAAGAATTGGGAACTACTGCTGGGAGCCCTCTGTGCACCGTTACACCACCTGCAGGCTTTTCTCTTGAGTATTTACCATCTATGTCATAATTCAGCATTCAAACATATGAAATTATGTTACTTTGTTTTCAACAATGTCAACATGTGATCGCTGCAGTCAAAGCCCTAATCCTACCATTGACAGTTGAAAAGAAGTCACTCATGAAAAACATGTTTTCTATGTTGTTACTTTTATGAAAGTCCTGTCATGGGGAACATGAAATTTATAAAAACATAACATAATGTGATTTTTATAAATATTTGTAGGAATCTAATTTTCTTTACAAATTACATAGCTTCATATATTATCTTACCATTGTAAGGCCTCATTTTCCAATCTACTGCTGTGCTCCCAGGGAAAATGGAAAACTTAAAAGGTGGGCCATTAGGAAATGCATCTTTATCTTTGGCATTAACAATGATCGTCTTGTTGGATTTGCACGCAGGCATGTAATTACTGGTCAGCTCGGGGCAGTGGTCATTGAAATCCTCCACCTGGATGGCTACTGTGCCAGTTGCTGTTTTACTTGGCATCCCTATAATCATGAAGCAAAAACAGTTAATCATTCAAAGTATTGGTTTACTCCTTTTTCTCAGTAACACAATAAAGGAGACAGTCTTTGTCCTTTAAATAATGTCATATTTTTCCACATTAAAGCAACATTTCCAATGTGTTTATTTATTGGCATTGTAGTGTTTCCTGGTCTCTGTTTTTATTTTATTTTATTTTTTTTTAGAAAAGTAAAATGGAGTCTGAAGAACAACTGGACACACAGTTAGATCTTTAGTTAGTAAAATAGGACCATGTAAAAAATTTTTTTTACTTATTTACCTTAATTTGTCTTAAGCACAAATACAAATGATACTGTCACTTATAAATTAGGAATGTTTGAAGATTTCACCATTTACTTTTCTGCTGTTTATGTGGATCTTCCAAAAAAAATCAACAAAAAACAAAACACACACACACACACACACCCACGCATGTACACACACATTACACGTTAAATTTATTTATTAGCACTATTGTGATGGTAACAAAATCAGCAGCAGAAGGTAGGAATGAAAGAAATCATTATCTGACATAGAGATGAACCTTTATGTCTAAAATAAAACAGTTTCTTCCTGTTAAAGCACAGGTTTTCTTCTCCACTGTGGCTTCATGTACACTCAGTATGAGGGATTGCAGGGAAGTTATCAATGCAAATGATTCTCTGCTCTAAAATTATTAACCCTGAGTTAATAGAGTTGAAGTTAAACACACCTTTCTGCAGTTTCTATTATTACCATTATTACCTCACTGAGTGTGTAAACATGTCATTTAACAACCAACCTTTTTTTTTGTTTATAATTTACTAAAAGGATTATAAAAATACTATAAAAGTAAAAAAAAACTAAATGTGGATTATTGACCAGAAGATGCCTCTCTTTAAAACCCTTATTAATTAATATCCTATTTCGTGATCCTTTATTTTGACTCATAAACCTAGCTGCAGCAAGTTTATCAGGCAACTGAGCCAACTCTTTTCTGCTACTGGAGTTTTTAATTTTTTCCCTAAAAACACTGGTGGAGGTCAGATTGATCATTTGCCTTCCTATACAATTCCACTAAACCCTAATCTCACTTCAGTGGTCTGACTGGACTTTACCTGTTGAAGTGGATTCCTTGGTAGATTTTCTACTGGGCTAACCAGAGAACAGAATGAGAAGTTATGAACAGTGATATCAATTTTCTGCACTGTTTTAGAATTGTAGTCTGCCTGTAGTTTTCACAATGGCAGCAGAAGAAGTGAACAAAGTCGTTCAGTCTGTGCTACCGAAACTGAAGTAACATCATCAGTTTCTTTCGGATCGGCTCTTCTCTCTTTGCAGTCAAAGATGGTTGTTCACAGTGCAGGCAATTTCTGATAAGCTTCTTAGCGTTGAACTGGCGCTAAGTGTTTCCCAACCCTGGTCCTCAAAGCTCACTGTCCTTGAGGACAATGAGCCTCTGTTTCCCTGCAGGTTTCCCTGCAGGTTTCCCTGCTTTAATGTGCCTTATTCAACTGATTGCAGTTCAACAAACGTCTGTTAATCAGACATCAACTGAAATCAGTTGGATTGAAGTAAGGAAATACCTAAAACATGCAGGGCAGTGTGCCTTGAGGACTAGGGCTGGGAAATGCTGACATATGTCATGGACAAATGTTAGTAACAGGGTAAAACTGAAAACTTCAACAGAGTCCACACCTCCAGGAAGTAATCGTTTGTCAATGTCCAGTAAAGAAAAGCATGGAACAGGAGGCTGGTTTTTTACTAGCCTAGTGGAGGCAGAAATCATTTGAAAACGGTAAAACAACAAGTAGAGTGACTCTGAGGGTGTTTACACAGCTGGTTTATTTGAGTCTATTTCAGTTGAAGAATTTATTAACTGTTATGAGAGTTTGGTGTGTTGCTGCCAGTCTTCCTCGGGTCTTGCTTGAAAAATAGATTTTTGATCTCAATAAGTCATATTTGGTAAAATAAAGGTTCATACATACATGTTAACTTGTAACTTTTTCTGGTGGTTCAGTTTCTTTTAGCACAGATGAAAGTCTAAATGAACCAAAACCTCACAACAAAATCCATGTGAGAATTATTGGTACTGATCTAGTAGAAATCACAAGAATTTAATCATGTCATTAGTTTGTTTTTCTGTTTTCTAGAAGACATCTGGAAAGTTGCATGGTGCTTTATGCTGCGTTCATTAATTTATTTACTCTACACCATCTCATAAAGAAAACTATTTAGCTGAAGTTTGCAGTGTACACCTGGTAGATGTGTTAGATTAAAGTCAGATCCCATTCACATCATAAAAGAGTCACTTAGAGTTTGTTCTGCAGCATACTGAGTCCACCTCTTCCTAACGGTCTCAGTGTCGTTGCTCTGGTTTCACACACCACAGCGATTTGCTGTGGTCGTATTTACAAGAGGAGAAATAAACTAGAATTTATTTTAATTTCAATGAACAGCTCAGGCATGAAAACACTGTAATAGAACCGCATCGATAGCAAGATAGAAAGGATTCTTACTACTTCCTGCCTGTTGAACTTGAATAAGATATGATGCTGCAATTAACTTCACCATGACAATTTAAACTTACAGTGGGTAGATATTGAATAATTAGATATTTTTCTCATCTCAATTTAAAGGAGCAAGGAATCAGGTATATCCTGGAATTCCAACTTAGTTCTTAAATTGTGTCCCAATATGATAAACCTACCTTAAATAATAAAACAGTACCTTCGGTAATGCAGAGTATTTCAGCCATGTACACCCCGTTGACCAGGAATGGGGATTCCCTGTCAGGCATCTTCTTCAGTTTGATTTCAGCTGTCTTGGGGTCAACACTGAGCCAGTTCTGAGGGTCTGAGCCTTTTAAATATCTATGAATCATAACCAGAAAAAATTTTGAGTCCATAAAAATTGAGCTGTAATTTAAAATGTATAAGCTTTGTGTATACACTGACTTGACATCCTCTGCTGGTTTCCCAGTATCTTTATCGATTGCAGGATAACTGGCGATCACTTTATTCACGTCGATGGACGTTCCCTCCATGATGGGGATAGGTTTGACTTTGGGTTCAAAATGTGGTCCTTCTGGTTGGTTTTTTACATTGATTTTTAGTGGATAGGTTTTAAATTTGCTACCCCAGGTACCACCGGCACCGCTGGCACCACCGGCACCGCTGGCACCGCTGGCACCGCTGGCACCGCTGGCACCACTGGCACCGCCGGCACCACTGGCACCGCCGGCACCACTGGCACCGCTGGCACCACCGGCACTGCTGGCACCACCGGCTCCTCCTCCAAGACCTATATTAGCTCCACCAGTTGAACCAGACCCATCAACCAGTGGAGCCTTGTTCCTCACTGCTAGCCCTAGATCCATTTCTTTTACCTTCTCAAAGTCAACAGGCTGAAAAAGAAACAGAAAGATAAAAACTTAGTTAAAACACTATTTACAGTGTGTGATTCAGATGCATGTGTGGATAAACTATATTTTTCTTGTCAGTTGAGACAATACAGTTATGATTCTTTAAAGTCTATGTGCATTAGTATTTGTGTAAGAAATTAAGCTTCTATTAAACAGAGTCACTCAATAAAAACAGAATTTTCTTTTGCAAGCACAGCTATTGTGACCTGATCAGTGACTGACCGCCTGTAATGAACTGGATATAGTGTTGCATGCTCACATTTGCTTCCGTCTCCTGATTGACAGTTCACTGGGAACCGTCAAAGGTTAGGGTTCCAGTTCCCCACCAGCCCAAGTGTTTTTAGCCGGGCTGGTGGCACAGCTGAGATTGATGAGTGATGTGTGGCGTACTTGAAGCTGCTGCAGCAGTGGAGTTTTTGTTCAGAAAGAATAACTTAAACTACAGTGCAGGAAGGCTCTGGAAGGAACAAGAGTACCTTCACCTTGGGACAGATCCACCCAGAGGGGAGCATCGGATGTTTTGGACAAGATGAAGTTTTTTTTTTTTTTTGTTTTGATTTTTTGGAAAAACTGCCTGGATGTTAAAGGATTTTTAGGGCCGGCCCGAGGCATAGCAGACTAAGCAGCCGCTTAGGGCCACTGGGGCCCACTCAGAGGAGCTGATTATTTTGTTGTAGTTTCTGTGTCATTATAATATCAAAAACACACAATTTCAATATGAACTGATTTGTCTTTACGATAATATTTATTTGATAATGTACGTAGAAATTATTATTTTATTGATAAAAAGAAAACAAATAAATTTCTCTTGGAGCCCCCTGGTGGCCGCGGTAGGTAGCCCACGCTTTGCCGGTAACGTGAGCTGCCGCGCAATGTGCATCCAAATGTCCAAAGCTCCAGTCAGAAGACAAATAAATAAGAAAAACTATGTCTCAAAAAACTATGTCTCTCTCCTTGGGCTGCCACTCAAACCCCTCTACCATGGTGGAGGGGTTTGAGTGCCCCAATGATCCTAGAGGCTCTGCTGTCTGGGGCTTCATGCCCCTGGTAGGGTCACCCAAGGCAGACAGGTCCTAGGTGAGGGACCAGACAAATTGCAGCCCAAAGACCCCAATGCTGAGGAAGATCCTTGGATTTTGTGTTCCCTCGCCCAGACGTGGGTCACCGGGGCCCCACTCTGGAGGTGGGGCACGTTGGTGAGCGCCTGGTGGCCGGGCTTTTACCCATGAAGCCCAGTCGGGCTCAGCCCGAAGAGGAGACATGGGTGCCCCCTCCCATGGGCCCACCACCTATGAGAGGGCCCAAAGGGGCCGGGTGCAGTGTGGGATGAGTGGCGGCCGAGGGAGGGGGGTCCTGGCGGTCCAATCCTCGGTTGCAGAAGCTGGCTCTTGGGACGTGGAATGTCACCTCTCTGATGGGGAAAGAGCCGGAGCTGGTGTGCAAGGTTGAGAGGTTGCGGCTAGAAATAGTCGGTCTCACCTCGACGCACGGCTCTGGTTCTGGAATCAGTCTCCTTGAGAGGGGCTGGACATACTTCCACTCTGGAGTTGCCCTCGGTGAGAAGCGCCGGGCAGGAGTGGGCATACTTGTTGCTCCCCATGTCGGCGCCTGTACATTAGGGTTTACCCCGGTGAACGAGAAGGTAGCCTCCCTCCACCTACGGGTGGGGGGACGGGTCCTGACTGTTGTTTGTGACTACGGGCCGAATAGCAGTTCAGATTACCCACCCTTTTTGGATCCATAGAGGGGGTACTGGAGAGTGCCCCTCCTGGGGACTCCCTCGTTACATCAATACGTACCTATTATTGCAGCCCTACTCTCCCGTAACCAGTCAATAGAAGAACGAGCAAGAGTGAGAGTAGCAGTACGTAACTATAGACACATGACATGCAGAATAAGGCTTCTTTTGTAGCTACATGTAGATAAATTATGTTTCAAATACATCATTAATTTTGTCTTTGGGAGAAATAAAAGTCACTTGGTAGAAAACAAAAGTAGTTGCGTGATCACGTAATTGTTTTACCAGTAACATACAGAAATATACGCAGTTAGAGACAAACATGGTATTCAAATGTATCTGAGTGTGTGCTGTAAATGGTGACATGTTGCAGTGACTTATGAATTTGTGTTTCTCTTGGAAAGAGATTTATACTCATGAATGAAGCATTATGGGCATTTTCAGTTATGCCCAAAATTATTTATACAACTAGCAAATTTGGGTAAAATATGATTTTCATTAAACAAATAAGTTTATCCTTGACCAGAAATGAGACCAAAATCCAAAAACAATGTAAACAGAATATCAGTGTGGATATTGACATTTTATGAAAAAAAAATAGAAGACGGGTTTTTTTCTATCTTAAAAAATAATTTATATCAGTCTATAAAAGATGGCCAATATGACAATTAAATCTTTATTGGCTCCCCAAAACTTTAGCTCCTTCCTGATTCTCTATTAGCTTCATGTCTTTGCTCTGGCTGGGTTACTCCAAAACACTAAAGTTCTTTCCATTCACAAGAAACATTCCAGTTAAATTTTAAAAAAAACTTTTAATTCCTCAGGGTAGTGAATAATTTTGCCCTTAACCGTTTATCCTCTGGGTAAAAAAATGTATGATACCTTCTCAAGAAACAGGATACCCTCATTGGTGTTGGGATCAGTTTTTATGCTGAAATATCCATCTTCATTGCCTTTGACGATTTCAAAAACAGCTTCCCAGTTGTCCTTGTCAATGTCCAGATCCTGTGCTTTGATCCTCATCACCTCAACACCAGATGTGTTCTCTTCAATGTCTCCTTCATACTATTAAAAAAATAAACAGTAGAACATATTTTTCTCCAGTAATATTTCTACAATAATCTAGTAATATTGATTTAAATAGAACATTTCTTCATCAGAAATTCTTTGACTTCAATATGTGACCAGAAAATGTTGGCTAAGATTTTCAGTTATTGTCACAGAAGGTGGCTGATCACAAATAACTGTCCTATAATATCAAAAGTCATCATCATGTTCTTAGAGTGAACCCATCTGTTTAGGTGTTGCTGTCACAAAAGCTACCAGGAAGAAGGTGATCGTGGTCCCACTAATTGTAAGAAGCCTGACACTAAAGGAGGGAATATTTTGTCCTTGAAACATATAGAGGCAGTAACATCAATACTGCTGTCCAGTCCACAACAATTATAACATCTGAAAACCTCAATAGCAACATGTTCTAATTGCTCCAATATAAATAATAAAAACTAAATAAAATATTTACTGCTTCATTTTCCAAAGTTGGAGGATTGTCATTCAGGTCCCGAATGTTGATAGTGACAGTGGCTGTTGCAATGCGTCCCCCTGGTGCACCGTACAGATCTTGACCAGTCACTGTCAGCAGGACTGTTTTATCTTTCTGAAAGAAAAATATTATTTATTGTTACACAAAAAAAATCAAAGGTGAGTTTATTTTTATAGCACCATACATACACAAGGCAATCCAAAGTGCCATACAAAAAAATCCAAATTTAATCATAAATCATAAGCGCTCAAGCCAACAGCTCGTCAGTGAGACACTCTGATCAAATGGTTCTGTAAACAAAATGTTTTCAGTTCTGATTCAACGGTACTGACAGTTTGAGAGTTGGATTTGAAACGTAATCAATTACAAATTTAATGGTTATTGGCTGAAAGTGCTGCAAATGTATCTAATACTGACTGCTTGTCTGCATAAAGTAGGTTAATGTTAATTACCGAGTTTTTGAAGGGCCCAGTAGGTCAATGTCCATTGGCTGAGTTTTGCAGATTAAATATTAAAAATGTTTTATTTGCATTGTTATGGCTTAATGTAGTTTTTGATTGTTGATTATATGTTGCATGACTTTGTGTTTTTGTGTTTATTACGTAAACACAAAAACATGATTTTTTGTAAAGGAATAGCCTTTATCTGAATAAAGGCTATTCCTTTAACACAACACCTGTTGTGTTATCATCTTTATCAGTGGCAATAATTGTGATAACTGAAGTCCCTGTAAAAACAGTTTTAAATAAAACCAAAGTGAAAAAAAATAGTTATTTTTGATAATATTTACTACAACAGTTGACCATAATTAATAATGTGGTTTCATCATGGATATAAATTGTTGCAATGCTAAGCTAAGTATAACTCCTAAGCTTCCACTTCAGTCCCATCACTCAAATATTGTTATCCAATATATTTGACATTAACAACCCGCTATAGTTTTCTGTTTGTCAACATGACAGTAGCTGTTTTGGACGCGTAGCATTAACAGATCGACTTGGCTATCTATCTGTGCCATCATAGAAAAATCTGACAAGGTAGCACTGATAGTCAAAACACCGCCCTGGCTTGCCCTGCTCCAAAGCAGGGCCCTAAGAAGCAGGGCCCTAAGAAGCAGGGCCCTAAGAAGCAGGGCCAGCCTCTAAAAAAAGCCGGTGGAAAAGCTCTGAAAGCGAGCCGAGCCGGGCTGAGCCGAGCCGAGCCGGGCCGGTGAAAGAGGGGCAAAAGTCAAAAGTGACCCAAAGTAAAAAGACTTTAGTGACATGTGAAGTCATTCAGAAATTAAACAAATCTGATGTAGAAATGTATGGAATCAGCAACAGAAAGCTGTCCAACAGAACCAAAGAGGCCAGAGCAGACCTTCTGAAACTGATCCCTGGTCAATGTCGACTCCCATGGTGGCAGCAATCATGGAAATGTTTCCTTATATCAAAGCAGCTGTTCTGGTACTAACCATAAAGTCTTAGATTTTGAAACAAATACATTTCCCCGTCCACACACACATACACACCACACCTGTAAAATATCAAAATAACAGGAAACAAAGGCAGCTGTTGGTGAGATTCATACTTCTCTGTCCAAGACATTCCTCACATAGATTGTGCCATCTTTGGACATGGAGAAATAATCACCAGGTTCCTGTTTTTTTATGAAGTAGGCGATCTTAGCATGAGCCGTTGTGTTATCATCTTTATCAGTGGCAATAATTGTGATAACTGAAGTCCCTGTAAAAACAATTTTAAATAAAACCAAAGTGAAAGAAACGGTTACTTTTGATAATATTTAGTACAACAGTTGATCATAATTAATGTCTTTAGTTTAATAATAATAATACATTTAAAATGGATTTAAAACACTGATTCAAAAGTGGATCATGTTTTCAATTCCAATTGACGTTTTTATTGTTTTATGAGTTTTTATATGTGGCATACTGACCTCTAGGACTAAGCTCGTCCACCTCAGCTGTCAACACCGATGACTCAAATGTCGGAGTGTTGTCATTCTCATCTATGACCTTAATTTGCAGGTCAATTTTTGCCTCTGCTTCCGTGCCATTTGGGAATTTAGCAAAACCAGCGAGCTAAAACAGATGAATCAGAGTCTTGTTGTCTTTGTCATACTTAGAAATCAGAGATATTCAGAGTTGAAATCAGTTCCCTGTTCCAGAACTTCCACGTTCACAAGTGAGAGGAACCAAAACTAACAAACTAAAGAATGTAGTAACAAAGTGTCCTTGCAGTTGTTCATGTCCAGGGGGCAGTGGGAGTGTGGTGGTGGTGAACACAGCTCCTTCACTTTTATGTGTCAAAACCCTTTGTGTACTGACAACAACTGAACTGTTTCAACAGACCAGCTGCTGCATTCAAATGTTCACTCAAAACTTTAAATAGACAGTTTTCTATTTATGGTCAAATTTGTTGGCTGAAGCTTTTAAGCAGATGATGTGAAAATGTGTAAATTTACAAAACTTAGAACACCCCTTAAAGCAAGGATGAAAAAGTGTCACTTTTTATTCATCTTATTTTTACTGTTATGTTAGAAAACATTCCTGAATTGATAATTTCAAACAGGATGCTGTATGAAAAAAAAGTTAAAGCTGAATTGTGATAATCTTCACGATTTTTCTGTATATTGTTGCAGAAGCTCAGAAACATCTTAGAAATCATGCTCTGTCAGACACTACTTCATATCTGCTGTAATTCTAAGCGCTCAGGTTATTCAAGCCCCAAACACAATCTTAGTATAAGAAACACATTTTAATTCTTACATGAATCACGTGTCATCTATGTTATGTGGGAATACTAGTGCATGTAATGAAGGTAAACAGCTCAGTTAAAGTTGAGCCAGATTGAAGCCTTATTGGCTCTTATTGTACTGTATCTGGAAATTCTATAAGTTTTTTTGTTCACATTTCACACAGATTATTTCAAATTGCGGCTGGAAACTTACTTTGTACAGGGGAATCTCCTCCCTGTCAAGCTTTCTGGTCACTCGAACATTTCCATTATGAGGGTCAACCACGAACACATGAAATGGATTCTGGTTTGCTCCAACACCCTCTAAGGAGTAAATAACATTTGTTCCAACCTGTCGGTCTGATCGGATCTGAAACAGAAGCAGACTCAATAATTTCACTGCACTGAAAAGCAGAACAAATGACACTGCATGCTGCACAGCAGGAGCTAACTTGACCTAGTATTTAACCTTTCACCCGTCTCAGTCATTATTTAACTAATAATGACTGATTTGAATCAGGAGTGACATTGTGTTCACCTGATGACTGAACCTGCTGAAAATGGACCATTGTCCACTCAGCCGCAGTACTTGTTTTGTCTTTCCAGACAGAACATTCTTTATAACTTAAACAAACAAAAAACAACAAAACAAAAGCAACATAAATAAATCTAATTTACCTGTGATTCTCTCATGATACACCAAAATGTCTGAATCAATGACATATGTTTGAGTCTCTCACCTTGGCAATAAATTCCTTTTGAGTGTAGTCTTGATTTTCCGTCAAAGGTACTGGAGGGAGAACCCACTCTCTTTTATGTCGCAACAGATGAGTTCTGACCACAACAATAGCCTGAATCTGTGAACAAAAGAAAAATACAGCAATTAATTATTTCCAACAATAAAAAGCAATGGCTTTTTAGCTTTGTCCTCTTTCTTTAGATTTAGATTTAGATTTATTTTTTGTTTTTTACTGACAGCTCAGAATGATATTACCTGGACTTGTTGGTGCACTTCACCAGGACAAAAAAAAGAAGAAGCAAATAACAGGTGGTATGAGAGTTTGCTGAGAGAAGTGATGGTTAGAAAGTCAACAGCTTCTGAGGGAAATGATCTACATTAGTGATCCTTGCACTCCTAGGATATTGCAGTGTGTCACTGAAGAAGAGCTCCAGTTCAGCAACAACTTTATGCATGAGATGGGAGATATTGCCCACCAATAATGTTATTTTCCACTAAAGTTCTTCTGTGTTATGTATAAGCACTTTGAATTGCCTTTGGCTGAAAGGTGCTAAGTAAAGTTGTTTACTTGCACGGCTTTCTATAACAAAGACCTGGAACATTCAGGTAGTTTGCTCCACCCACCAGACACAGCAGGTGATGTTGATCTACTGATCAAGAGGTCTGTGGCTGGTCTCAAGACCACATTGTTCAATGTAAACAGCCACCAACACAAATGACTGTGACTTCTGAATAAGGAAGTCTACATGAACACGAGCCCTGACCACGAGACTCTCATACAAGAACAGAGTCTTCTTCACTTCTGCTGTAATAGTAAGCACTATAGAAGATATAACACTTCCTGTCCACAACCATCAGCATCTACACATTAATAGAAGAAACTTAGAAAATGTAAAACAACAATCAATTTCCGTTTGGGATTAATGTAGTAGTTCTGAATTTAAATTGCATTCCATGTATAAAGCACTGAGATCTACGTTCAAAATTATTGGAAGGATTTGGTTAGAATAAGCCATCCCTGCTTTAAAGTCAAAATACCAAAAGCCCTAAAGTGACTCTTGGTTTCTTTGAACATTAATGTTGCCTGACTCAGACACATTGTTTCTATTGTTATTATTTCATTCTGTTATAAAGCTTTTATTGCCCAATGAGTAAAATCAGTTAAATGCAATTGAACTGAATTCAGTTCAGTTTGCTAATAGCACAACATGTTATCTCAAGGCCTTTCATATAAAAGCCCTAATTCCAATCCAATTATACTGTACATTACAAAAACTCCTAACAGTCATGGCTGTTAGGAAAGCACTCAACTCCCCTTGCTTGGTACTGGTCCAATGAAGCAGGCAAACATTCTACTGGGTGCTTCTATTTTTAGGCATCTTTAGCTACATGAAAAATAAAATGAGATGCTCCATGTGGTGGATGCTCCTACCACCACCACATCGTGTTAGTATTTTTTCTTTATGTTAGTTACAGCTTATATTCTGTTTAAGTTAGTTATTTCGTTTAGACATATATTTGCTAATGGGTGCACACTTTAGTTAATGTCTGTCTGAATGGTTTTTTGTTTGAGGTGCTGCTGATACAAACCAGCTGGAGGAGGAAACCTGTTCTGAACCATTTGCTTTTTAAAAGACTGAAGGGGGGACACTTCTTTAAATCAAGTTAATTTAATTAGTTAATTTTGTCACTTAAATATTCACTTATTATTGTTTCTGCTAAGTAAAAGTTAGTTTTGTTTTAATTGTTTCATAGGATGCTTTAGTTAATTTTGTATTTGTTTGTTCTTTTGTTATGTTGTGTCTCCCTCATGTGGTCGTTCTAGGTTACTTCACCCCTATTTAAACAGCCTTTTGTTCTTTGTTTGCAGGTCAGTTTGTTTGTGTTCAATTAGAGTTCAGTTGACCTCAGTTAATTTGGGCCCAAATTTGTTATTTATTCTTTTTGACTTATTCTTGCATTAAATCTTTATGTTTTGTTCAGAATTTTTGGAAGAATTAAATTGAACTTTTTCTACTTTGAAAACTTTGTTGTTTGTGAGTCTGGTCCCTCACATTCCAGCTCAATGTTAAATATTTCCTCCTGCTCTGAATTATTACTTTATACCATAATCACTGTGTTTATCATAATTAGTGATGGCATTGTTACTTTGAAAAAGTAACTTTAATCAGATTACTGATTACTCCTTGAAAAAAGTAACTTGGATTACTGACTACTTGATTTGGAAAGTAACTAAGTTACATTAAAAGTAACTTTTTAGTTACTTTCACCAGCTGCTAACAACAGCAACGCTCCACCACCAGTGAAATTACATTGATCTTTGCCAAAACTTAATTGCAAACTATTTTATGATAGTAACATCAACAATATATTTCCACTTATATGGTTGGACTGAAGGAGAGATTGTTTAATGGTTACAACAGTACAAAAACAAACAAACAAAAAAACGTAAGTAATTTTTGTGTGTTTCTATTGCCTGGAAAACTCCAAGAGTGATTTTAAAGCCCCCACCCTGTCCCCAGCCTCCAGGTTCTGAGTTACGGCCCTGTGTTTGGTGTCAGAGCGCAGCGCACAGATTTCCTCCTGCGGCTCCACAACTCAGATGGCTGCTGCACAGATTTGTGACGTTAATCTTAATATTAATTTAGCACTAAATTAACACTAAATTAGTTTAGTGCAACTAAACGCAACTAAATTGCGTTTAGTTGCACAACTTTACGGACTCGTTCATTCGTGGCTGTTTTCAAATTGTATTGCGCTGTTCAGATTAGTCTCGATGTTTGCAACGCGAAGCTTGACGTCATTCACAGCAAATATATTAACTTGACATTAACAAAGACACAGCGGGACGGATCATCCGGGAAATGATGGACTAAAACTAACTGGATGTCAGACAAATTCTGGGGTTTATTATGAGTCTCTGCTTCTTTCCAAGCCCAAATGAGAAACTTCACGTTCAGAAACGAGCCCAAAAAGGCGAAACCCGCAACTCATTCAATTTGCAAGCGACTTAAAAAAAAAACGAGCTCAAGGCCGACTTGGCGACAGAAATTCAAAATAGTTTTTCTACCAACAAAATGCGCATCTCCCTCCATCGTTTACATTTCTGTCGCTGATGTTGTCGCATAAAGACGTCGGTCACTCGACAAGACGCGAAGAGAGAATACAATTAAATAACAGAACAAGATAGTAACGCAAAGTGATTTCGAAAAGTAACTGTAGTCTGATTACTGGATTTGAAGTAGCAACGCGTTAGATTACTTGTTACTGAAAAAAGTGGTGGCAGTGCGTATCTGCATCCTGAAGGATCCACATCTTAACCCTGCAGCTGATTCTGGTCTTTAACAGGAAGTGAGGCATGCTGGCAGCTCCAAGAAATGCTGAGAACATTCATTCAAATCATGTCACATTAAAACCACGAAACTCCCAGTCACAGTGCTGGATGTTCTGCTGGATGCATTGTGTGCTCTGTGCTTTCTGCTCACAGCATCGTTGTAGGTTTCAAAGTCTGCTGTCAGTCACAGTCCACAGGTTTTTCTCCAGTCTCAATCCTTCAACATACTGATTCATCGAAACAAAGGCGGGGCAGTTGGCTTTTCCTTCCAATCGCACACACTTCTTTAGTTTTTACCACATTAATGTTTAAAAATGTGTCTCCTTCACTATAAGACCATGAAGCTCTGATGTCTCACTGCTGAGGAGGGACACAATGGCAGAACCATCAGCAGCTGTAGTAATGAGGCATCCTGGTCAAACAATGCCACAAAAAGCTCATGATAGCATTTTGGAATCACATTCATGCCCAAAACACCTGCAGTTGGAAACACTTTTCCAGTGGGATCTTTGACAATTGAAATCCCACAGTTTGGGATGTCTTTGGCACGAAGTTTAACACTACTAAGTAACGCGTTACTGACAACACTGATCTGTTATAATCCACACAAATGATAAAACACACGATGTATACTGCAGTAGGAGGTGTCTTGTGGACATTGAAGGGTCTGTCCAAAAAAAACCCAAAACATTCTGCAACCACTGACCATGCGGGCACTTGGTCCTCTTTTAAAGACACTTTCAAACTTTTAATTACTGACTCAGCTTGGAATCTGTCTGTATGACTGGACTGAATGGACTCTTTTTGTAAAGTGCTTTGTGAGAGCATGTGTGCTGAATTAGCGCTATAAAATAGAGTGAATTGAGTTGAACTAAACTGTAGAAAACTTTGCTAGTCAACTAACTGGTTTAATGTCATTACAAGAGCTTGCTGTAAAAGCCAGGTCTGGTTGCTATATGTCTTGTCATGACACAATGGAAACACAGTTACAGTTGAATCAGACAGTTGAAGCCAAAAGAAAAATATTTTGAAGGTTCCAGGACTATTTTGTTATACTGGGAACATGATCATGACATTCTAATGTGAAAAACATAGCTAGAGGGATGAACCTTTCACAGTATAACTGCATTGTTTTTGATTTGGGGTCATCGAAGTTTCTTTTCTGCAGTGAATCTGTTTTTCTGAGACCAAAATTACAATTACTAACAACACATTTTTATTTAATATAGGATGTTGCTTAAAGGCAACGCAACACATAGAAACATTTAATTAACTGCAGTTACAGTTGAATTAACTGCTGCTCCTGAAAATGATGTCTCAGACTTCAAGAAGCTTGAACCTAAGATGGAGTATAATAAGACAATAAAAACGTAAAATTACTAGACTAAACACATGCTAGAATAAAGCAATAATACATCGATACATATTAACAAAGTCATAATACTACTGCATTCTAGTCATATTATGACTGTTCAGGTTATTGTGACTTTATTCTCTTAATGTTGACTTTACTCTCGAAATGTTATTTTATGCTCATATTATCACAAATTTATTCTCATTTTGTTTTATTCATTAATCAATTTTTAATACTCTGCCTTACAAACAAGCATCGTCAAAGTGAAGAGCAATAATGAACCCATCATGGTGTACATCAGCTCCTGCCATCTCATCAGATTTTAGGACTATCAGCTGCTTTTTTCTTCTTTTGGATCAGTAATGGAAAACTACGGAGCCCCCTAAGGGACATATGGACATTTTTTTTCTTTTATGTAACCTGGTAAAACTGTATTGATCAGTTATGCGGCATAATTGAATATTGTAAGCCTTTTTTATGGTGGCTGCTGTACTTTCTGTTTAATATAAGGTTATGTGAGGTTTTTCCATGAATGTTAAAACCTCTTTGTGAAATATCTGAAGTTTTGTATCTTTTTCTTTAGGATAGAAAGGCACCAAAAACCTGATATAAACATATACTTTCCGTAAGTAGGAAATAAATAAAAATACATCCTAATTTGGATTATTTCTGAGTTATTATCGTGGGTATTAAGTCATCTGACAGTTTTGAGTGTGTCTCTGTTGTGTTCATTGCCCTTTGCGCGCGATAAAAACTAAAGCTGCAGGTTTCTACCTGAGAGAAGCAGGTTTTTGATTTTACAAGGCATCTCTAAAATACACATAATGCATCTGAACTCACCCCAAACAAAAGAAAACCCAAAGATGACCGGGATAGTCGAATCATGTTAACTGGAAGAAGCTAACATGGGGTTCCAGTGAGCCGCTGGCGCTTGTTGTTCGTCTGGTCTGATCAGGTTAAGGAAGAACGCTTTAACTGGAAGGACGATTTCACACCCTGCAAAAAGGTTTCCACGCCCCCATACAAGCTAAGGTAGGTGTGGGTTACCTGATCCTGGCGTGAGAGAACAACAAACATGCCGTTTCATGACTTCTCCAGAAGTCTGCTAATTGCAGATTCCCAGACAGACAGGCTCACATAGAACTTTGTTAACAGCCTGGGGCCAAAACTGGGCTCCTGGAGAGAATGAGTCACTTTAGCAACTCTCGTTTTGTTTTAATCTCAGCTCTAATAAACCAGGATACTTTTTGTTTTATTAACACTTATAAAAACTAATTTTTCAGTTGCTTTTTTTTCGTAAATGTGAAGGCTTCTATCTATCTATCTATTTATCTATCTATCTATCTGAATATGCTGCAGTGAAAGCAAAAGCAACAGAATGGCAAAAATGTATTTAGTTTCTTGAAGCTATGCTGAACCAGGTGATTGTATTGCACCATAGGAGCAGTTAGGCCCCTGGACTGTAGCCAGCCTCGGTAATCATCAGTGGGTTTGAATGTGGTAGGTTCAGTATGTCTCCTGGCCAAAAGCACTATGTTGTTCCCAAAAAATGGACTGCAACTTCATAATTCTAAAATACTTGAGTATTGCTTGTACTCAAAATGATCAAAATATTAATACTACAGAACCTTAAACAGTAAGACATAAAACCATGTAATTTACATTACTAACACATAGCTTTGCTACATTTCTTCAGTCCACCATGCGTTGTCTTCTCCTAATTGGAGATCAGGTCACTGGTATAACAGTTCCAGGAGTTAGATCCAGACAACCCTCTCCCAGCAACACACTGGGAAATCCCAGACCAGAAAGGATAAGTTGTCCTTATCTCTGGAGCGAACTCTGGACCTGGTTCTGTGTCTCCCCCAAGTGGAATATGCCAGGAAAATGTCCAAAGGGAGATCCTCACTGGAGGCATCCTTGTGATATAAGTGACCCACAACTGAGTCCTTTTATTAAGACCAAGCAGCAGTTATACATGAGGCTCCTTCACATGGTAAATGGTAGGTACTTGTATAGTTCTTTATCAAGTCCAGAGGACCACAAAGTGCTTCATAATACAAATTCAACCCCATGTTCACATACCCATAAGCTTTGGGATTGTAGCCACAGCTGCCCTGAGGTGGTCTGACAGGGCCAAGGCTTCTATGCCCTGATATCACCATACAAAGCAGGGTTACAGGGCAGACTCATACACATAAGGGATTTATGAGACGGAGAATTTTAAATTCTTTTTTGGATTTAACAATGAGGCAATGAAGAGAAGCTAAAATAGGACAAGTATGATCTCTCATTTTAATTTTCATCAGAACTCTTGCTACAGCACTTTGGATCAGCTGAAGCCTTTTAATTGTATTTTGTGGATTTCCTGATAACAAAGAATTACATAGTCCAGCCTTGCTGTCACAAATTCATAGACTAGTGTTTCAGCATCACTCCTGACAGGATATTTTTAAGTTTGGCAATATTTTGAAGATGAACAAAAGCAAATCCTAGAAACTTGCTAAATATGTGAGTTAAAAATAACACAGCGATTTTTTACTCTATTGATAGGAGGCCCATTTAATGCCATCCAGGTCAAGTGACTGACTAAGATTCTTTTTCAGAGGCTCTGTTCCAAAAACAACTTTTGTCTTGTAAGAATTTAAAAGGAGAAAGTTTAGTGTCCATATTTTAATGTCCTGAAGACATGCCTGTAACCTGTAATATGAGTGTCATCAGCATAACATATCCCATGCTGTCTGCATATATAGTAAAAGGAATTTCTCCTGTGGTACTCCATAAGTAACTCTGGAGAGTGAAGAAGAAATGTTGTTTACAAGAACAAACTGGATCTAAACCAGCCTAGTTCTGTTTCCTTGGTCCCTACATGTTCAGGCTGTTCTAAGAGAATATTGTGATCAACTATGTCAAAAGCAGCACTGAAATCTACAAACCAGAACAGACACAAGTCCATTTGCTGAGGTCAACAGAATATCATTTGTAACTTCCAGCAGTGTTATTTCAGTGCTATGCTGAAAGCTGACTGAAACTCTTCAAACAGGTCATTAATATTTATATTCTCACAAATTTGATTAGAAACTATTTTCTCAAGGATTTTTAGATAGGAAAGGAAGAGTAGATACAAGTCTGTAATTACTAAGTCATCTTGATTGAGAGAAACTTATCAGGTTAAAATGTTATGGTATATCTCCATGTACTCCAGGTAGGTTAATCATATCTACAATGGAGGCAGTAATCAAAAGAATCACATCTTTAAATCATTTAGCTGGGACAGGTCCAACATGTGTGTTGAAGGTTTGGAAGAAGGAATATTTTTGACAACTCATAAATCTCAGCTAATTCAAAACAGTTCAAGCCCATATCAGTTCTATACTGACATTCAATGCGGCGTCACTTACTGATGAGACCAAAGAATGAGGGAAAGAGGGAAATCAAAAGAAGGATTGGTGCTGTGTTGGAGCGAGAGCTGAGTCAAAAGGTGAAGTTCTCGATGTAGCAGTCAATCTGACCATACAGGAGCCTGCATTCCTACCCTCACCTATGGTCACCGGCTCTGGGTCATGACCGAAAGAACGACATAGCAGATACAAGCAGCCAAAATGAGTTTCCTCTGCAGAGTGTCTGGGCTCTCTTCAAGATAAGGTGAGCAGTTCGATCATCCAGGATGGACTCAGAGTAGAGGCCCTCCTGGGGAAGAAGAGCCAGTTGAGGTAGCTCAGGCATCTAGTTAGGGTACCTCCTGGACACCTCCAGGAGGTACCAGGAGGAGGTGCCAGGAGGAGGTACCAGGAGGAGGTGCCAGGAGCTCTCCTCTCCTCCTGGAGGAGGAGAGGAGAGCTGGGATGCCCCACCAGGACAATTCTTCTGGATTACTAAGTAAGCAGACAGTTTGTTGATTGTTTCTTTTGTTTGTTGCTGTATTCCTGAGATGTAGGCGAGCTGACCCCAAGGAAGGATGGCACCAGTTCCTTTTCTTTGCCTTTGTCTGTGGGATCTGAACTCAGATGATGAGAGAAGTGCAATGTGAAGCCACATATTGACGGGTTGGTCCCCATGCACAGGGGGCTCTTTGACTCTTCAGGTCTATAGTTCTTTGTCCATCTCAAACTTGGCTCAAGGCTGCCTGGAGGATCCAACCAAAGGTTCCTCCTTTGCATTCACCTTTTACAAGGGCTTCCACCCTATAGACGTGTTTGCATTGGCTGACACTGTTGTTGTGCTTGTTTCATTGCCTTACTGCTTGGATAGATGATCTCATATCCATTATTATTTTAGAGACATTATGACCTGATGTCTGTTTTCATGTCCCGGTGTTGCTCAAAGGTCATCCTTCACCCTTTACCTGCACAGTTTTTTCTTTCAGCAGTTGAAGTTGTCCAGTTTGTTTCCAAATTAGCGACCTCTGAGGCGTTGGTCATCTCTCCTCTCTTTTTAATTCCTCTTTTCCCAAACCTTTCACCTGCCATTTACCTCCAACACAACATCAGTTACACCTATTACATCATTTCAAGTTCAATGTCAAAATCACATGTATAATCTCTTTAGCTTCTCATATTATAAATGAATCGTATTCTTTTATAATATTGTGACCATAACTTATTAGTTATTATTATAATCGTAATATGAGTAACTATAGGTAGGAAACAAGAATCATTCATTATTCTAATTGTTTGATACCAAAATTACTGTTGTTTATTCTTACAAATAAAATAGTTACATAAGTATAGATCTTATCCTATTGCTCAAAATGTTCAGACTTCATTCTTTAAAACTTTTATGCTTTGAAATAAGGAATCGTTTAAACTATTTTTATAAATCTGCAAGCTAGTAACTTACTTCCTCTTTTGTCAGGAAACCTGCTGTTTCTGTTTCATGGCTTGGCAACTCTCTCTGCCTGACTGATTTCTTATGATTAAATACAAAAAGAAATAGAATTAAAGCAAAGTTTGCATGAGACAAAACACTACATACACAACCTGACAGATTTTATTGAGGTGTGAGTCCATTGTTTGTGTGATTCATTTTAAATGCAACTTCATGTATTGTTACCATAAAACTAAAATCTCCAGCATGGGAATAATGGGATGATCTCGGATTATCTTGACACTTTCCAGAAGTTTTGTATTGGTGGGCAGAGCCAGAATGTGTGGAGTTCGTCATCAGTTGTGTTGGCACAGTTAACACAACAAATAGTGTACTGCTGAGCTTTGACAACGGCAATGTTAATCATGTGCTGTGTCACACCCTAAGAAGAGATGGCGTTCAACCAGTGTTACAGAAAAATCCAAAACACTGCCACACACATTGTTTTGTAAACTCCTCTTCTCAACTGTGACTCACTTTCAGGATAAATGTTTTTCATTTGAAAATAGTTTCACTTGTAGACTCGGCTGAAGCTTCATTAGGTCTGCTCAATCAGAGTGAATGATAAATAAAATTTTGTGGTCAGTTACTGAAAATGTTGTTTTCTTTTACCTGATCACACTGAGGTAATAAATATTTAACATAAACATAGATAACTGTCAGGCTGTTTCTCTGTGTTCTTTTTTGAGTTTTTGTGTCCCTGAGTCTCTGTGTTGTCTTGTCTCCCCTTGATTATTCCCAGGTGTGTCTTGTTTCCATGATTACCCTCAGTGTATTTAACCCCACCTGTGTCCTTTGTTCCTCGTTGGGTCCTCGTGTCATTTTGTCGTCTGTTGTGTGCTTCAGTCCGTCGTCCATGTTCCAGTTGCTATCTGTGTTGAGCCCTGGCTTCAACTCAGCAGTGCTGGCTGGCATTTTTGGACTGTGTTTGTTCTGGTTTGCTCATCATTAAAATCACATTTACTCCTGTCATCCTGGGTCTACTGCTTGCTGCCTCACCACCTCACACCACGTTCATAACAATAACTATACATTTAACTAAAGAAACAGAGCAGTCAAATTTATTTTAGGGAAATGTCTATTTTGTTGAATTGCAAGGATACCTTTCATTGTAAAAACTACTTAAACATCCATTTGCTTCCTTTATTAAGTTTTTATTTTAGAATCACTGAAAAAGCATTAAGTGCTGAAGTGACAGGCCTCTTTCCACAGATCCAGCTGCAGTGAAGTTTCAGTTAAATACAATCTAGCTGATTTGTTCTAATAATGACAAGTCAATTGAAGATTCTTCTGCAGACTATTCTCAAATTCATGGTGCTTAAAAAACTCAAGTTCCCCTTTGAACACGAAAAATATGCTTATAGAAGAAGCCGCAAAACAAAATAAAAGGACTACTTCCTACACTAATAAAGAAGGCTAGAACAAAAACAGAACAACTCTTTCTAATACTGTTCCTGTGCTCAAGGTCAATTCAAAATAAAGAACAAGTACAGATGCAAACCCTATTACAACTGCATCATATCTAGCACAGAGGACATGGAAAAACACAGGAAGAGGGGGAAAAAACAGAGCACATAAAAATCATAATCAGTACAGACGGCTACACAAAGAAGCGCAAACAAAGGAAAACTTAACACACAAGACTTCGTTCTATGATCTGTAGATCTCTTATTCTCTTGTAAGGCTCTCTCTATCTATAACATAAGTCTACATGGGAAATCAAATCTGTTACATTAGGTCCTACTAGTGTAACAGATTAGTGGGACCAGGCAAAAACCTGTTGAGCATCAAGTTTTCTTAGTGTAGTTTGCTATTCAAAAAATGTATTTCTTACAATTCCAACATTTCAAGTTGCCTGTTCTTGTACAATGCTTTATCCTGTCCAGATGACTCCTGAGTACTTTACTCTACATTCATTCAGTCAAACCCATTCACATCCCAATGGTGGTATGCAACATTATAGCCCCAGCTGTGGGTCACAATGTGAGGCCATTCAATCAGCACCACCAGGCCCTCTGCCCCAACGCCTGGACAGAGCAGGGGGTTGAACAGGCAACCCACCAGTTAAAGGATAAACTGTTACATCTTGAGTCACTGTTGCCTTTCAAGGTGTAAAGCAGGTACTCACACATGGGTGGCATGTTAATACATGCTGTCAGTGAATCACAACAACAGAAGATAATCAAAATGATGGACTGGCTATAAGAAAAACCCAATGAATAAAGAATTAGAATATTTTAATATAGAAATATTTATGAAAATATTAAAATTTTAAATTATTATAATCCATGTAAAAATCTCAATAGTGAAATGGCAGGGAAACCACACCGAACAGAATTATGGTGTGGTGATTTTAATGGGGAAGACAGATCATAATGGCAACATAATTGAAGAAATGATGGATGAAAGTGTGCAGTGTGGCATGGGTGGCGGCCGAGGGAGGGGGGTCCTGGCGGTCCAATCCTCGGTTGCAGAAGCTGGCTCTTGGGACGTGGAATGTCACCTCTCTGATGGGGAAAGAGCCGGAGCTGGTGTGCAAGGTTGAGAGGTTGCGGCTAGAAATAGTCGGTCTCACCTCGACGCACGGCTCTGGTTCTGGAATCAGTCTCCTTGAGAGGGGCTGGACATACTTCCACTCTGGAGTTGCCCTCGGTGAGAAGCGCCGGGCAGGAGTGGGCATACTTGTTGCTCCCCATGTCGGCGCCTGTACATTAGGGTTTACCCCGGTGAACGAGAAGGTAGCCTCCCTCCACCTACGGGTGGGGGGACGGGTCCTGACTGTTGTTTGTGACTACGGGCCGAACAGCAGTTCAGATTACCCACCCTTTTTGGAGTCCATAGAGGGGGTACTGGAGAGTGCCCCTCCTGGGAACACTCATGTGGGCAATGACAGTGAGACCTGGAGGGGTGTAGTTGGGAGGAACGCTCCCCCCGATCTGAACTCGAGTGGTGTTCTGCTGTTGGACTTCTGTGCTCGTCATGGATTATCCATAACGAACACCATGTTCAGGCATAAGGGTGTCCATATGTGCACTTGGCACCAGGACACCCTAGGCCACAGTTCGATGATCGACTTTGTCATCGTTTCATCGGATCTGCGGCCGTATGTATTGGACACTCGGATGAAGAGAGGTGCGGAGCTGTCCACTGACCACTGCCTGGCGGTGAGTTGGCTCTGGTGGTGGGGGAGGATGCCGATCAGACCTGGCAGGCCCACATGTTTTGTGAGGGTCTGCTGGAAATGTCTGGCGGAATCCCTTGTTAGTCAGAGTTTTAACTCCCATCGCCGGCAAAGCTTAAGCTGCTACCCCCGCGACCTGACCCCGGATAAGCAGACGAAAATGGATGATGGATGGATGGTACAATTTTATGTCATGAAGCCTACGTGCAAATGCAAACTGGAAGACTCTTTTTAGCCCCACCTGCTTCATCGAACCGATGCATCTTGCTCATCACCGTCGACCAATCAACGCTGGTCCAACACAGGCCACGTCCAATCACCGTCCAAGTCCCATGGCGTCTTCCGCTTTCCAGCAGAGATCAACCCGTTCATTCGCACGCCTCAGCTTTTCAGCCAGCTATCTCACCAGATCCTTTTCTTCATGATTCCTCGTCCTTCCACCTCTTATTTCCGTCATAAAAGCCGCTTGGCCGCGTCCTTGGTCCCTTCCTTTCCCATCAGACCTCCCGAGTTGCAAGAGAATTTCTCCTGGCCTCGATCATTCCAAGCAGCTTCTCCCAGCGCTCCCGCGCCTGACTGGGATCCACCGTTTCCTGCTCCTTCGCCACCTACTTAAAGGTCCATCTCTGGCAAGCGGCCTCATAATCCCACCATCTACATCCCCGGGCAGCCTTTCTTCGCCTGAGGCCCTGGCTGGGCCCGCCAAGGTCTCGCCGCATCGATCAACCTTGCTGTTCCCTCCCAGCTCATCGTTCATAATCACCGCCGTTTCATCGCATCGCCTTTCCACCGGTTCCCCGCTCTGGTTCAGCCTCGTCAACAGCTTCTCCCACCGCGGTATGACCGCTGTCAGCCTTCTCATCAGCTCCTCCCATGGATTCCTCACACCACGCCTGCCTCTGTAAGAGGTAAGACGTACCTTAACATGTCTCATGTTGGCAACGCTAGGAAACACAAAGTCGTTTAATTAGTCCATCTCCTTCCCGAACTAGCAGGTCCTATTCATATGCGCCACTCAGGCTGCGTTTCTATGCTTCGGGGCTTTTAACTGAATGAATGCTTAAATAAATTAATAAATGGTAGCATCCCTCCTAGTGGGCCAGGTGGATCATCAACCTACTTTCACAACGTCTCGCACTCAGTAGTAACCTCCGTCTCCTTCTGTTATTAAGCCAATATTTTACCTTGAACTTTGACACCCCACACTGGACCTCCTGCTCCTTTTCTCATCTCTCTCAGTCCGCGGCTATGTTGATTCACGCTTATCCGCTCAGAAGGATTATTCATTCATAAAAACAGCAGACGTATGCGCACCCAACTACAGGAGCCGGGCAGTGTGACATTTATGGGTCGTCATGGTTACCGCATTCATTTCTCTATTTCTATATTGGTTAACTTGTCGTTAGTTTGAGCACTTGCTGTCTTTAACTGCTTGACAATATAAGTCATGCTAACTTAGACACTAGAGAATGAGACACTAGATTAATCCTAATGACCCATTAGAATTGATGCAGGCCAGTAGATTAAAAAAAAAAACACTTATTACTTTAACAAGGGAATATTATGTACTTTTAACACAATAAAAGTACATGAGTAAAAGTAAAAGTACTTATCACGTTCAAAAGAAAACGTGATAAGATCATGCTGAATAATCAAGAAATTATACAACCTAACGTTTATGAAATGGATTCAAGTCGAGACCAGAAGACCTGAATGGTCTGGCATTGCCATTTTATCAGGTCTTTAACAAAACATTCCCTTTTCTTAGTTTTCCTACAGTCAGCTGTGCCCCCCTGGACAGGAGGTTGTTTTTTCTTAGAACGGCCAACACTCTGTTTTTCCTATATCAATTTGATACAATATGGGCTCCTTCTCTTCCCTTATCCGCTGTCGCTGTTTAACAGTTAAAACAGTTCAGTTCGTTAGCACATTGTAACCTCTTTTTTTTTTTCCCGAGCTGCTTTTAGCACATAAACACTGTGATGTTTGCCCTGGATCTCTCTTGTGCCATCGCACAGCAACGGAGACCTACTGCTGTGCGAGCTGCGCAGGCAGCGTTAGAATCATGGCAACAAACAGCAAACGCAGAGAACTTTGCGCAGTTTTCCACCGAACTAACTGACCGAGCCAAGCTAGCTGTGGGATACAGGTAACCTTAGCTAAAAGATGACTAGCTAATAATTCAGCACCTTAAGTTTGTAGCAAGTAGCTTGTTGGCTTACCTACGTCGTTGAATATGTCCAGCTAAGCAGCCATTCTCTAACTTGCCCAGTATTTTACGAAATCTGTTCCACTGCTGTAACCTGTTTCCCGAGGCATCATTTCCGCAAGCGATCCCTCGTAGTCACTCTCCACAATAAGCCGTCATGCCCGAACTATTAAGCCGAACCCCTGTCCACCTCACGTCATCGATCAATATTATCATCTCTACTCATTACAGCCCTGGTCATTTTATCACCTTTGCTGATAAGTCGTTTCTCTCAGCCTTCATTCAGTCCACTCCAACTATTGAACTACATCACCCACTTTTATCTCAATCTCACTTCTAGCACTGTATTTTATTCCCTATTCTCTTCTCAGTTTCTCATCCTGATTTATTTTGAGTCTTAGCTTTCGTTTCTTTAAGCTTATTTATCATTTCAAGCCTCCCATTCTCATGACAATGAGGCTAGAATCTGTAGAAGACGTCTTCAGCTTTTTCGATCACTTTTAACCAGTCTTCAGGTATTCTCTCGGCCTTTCACCAACAGCTTTGTTGTTCATCTTCAGCATTCCCCTCTTATAATTATACAAATCTTTCCTTCATGTTCGCAGCTCCCTTCAGTACCGATGAGTTCTGCGCAATTCGCTGGTGGTGGTTGGTTTACTCCTTCTAAACACATGCTCCTTCCCCATGCCGTGATGTTACACTCCCCTTTTGCCTTTACGTCCTTAATTTCAGGTTTCTTTCAGGAGTATTCTCACCTATCGCCCGTATCTCTCGACCATTTTTCGGTGAGTCTAATTCCTACTTAAGCATCTCGTTTCTGTAACAAGCAGTCTATACCTCTTTAAGTTTTCCCTCTCTAATCTCATCCTTAATCTTAGTAACGTTTAGCTTGCTCCCTTCTCTCTCTTTCATTCTTTATTAAGTGTTTCATCCTCAGCCAGCCCTCTTCTCCCAGCGGCATTTCACCCCATGCCTTGGAGTGCCCCGCTCCCAGCTGGACTTTTTTACCGGCTGCCCCTTATCCCTCTTCCTGCAGCATCCCCAGCCGGCTCTCATCTACCAGCATCCCATGCCCTGTGTTCTGAGCAGCTTACCAGCTTACCATCCCTCGCCCCGCTGTGCCCCCCGCTGGCCTTCTCCTTCCTTTCTCTCTCTCCTCTATCACTGTCACATCATCTCTTTCAGTTTCGGTCTTAACCTCACGATCTAAGTCAGGGCAACTCCTCTCGACTTTCATACTTTCACTTTCCCGTCTCCTATCCCCCCGGCCTTGGCCTGACCTCTGCCTTTTTTGGGGGAATGACATTCCTAGCAGCATCTGGAATGCTCATCCGAGCACATCTCTGTCACGGCACCTCCTTCAGTTTCAGTTCTAACTTAGTAAACCAAGTCAGCACAACTCCTCTCCTTTACCACTTTCCCTTCTCCTATCCTCCCGGCCTCAGCCTGACCTCGGCCTCCTTTTTGGGGGATGATGTTCCTACAAGCATCTGGAATGCTCATCCGAGCTCATGGCAAAAAGTTTTGTGATAATCGTTGTCCTCAGCCGGGGCCCGAGTGCCAAAGACTTTAATTTTGGATGTCAATGACCTCTTCTGTTTTCCCCTCTCTGGGTCTGAGTCTCTCCAGATTGAATTGATATTACATTAATATTTGATTATCTTGTTAGTTCATGTGAATGGGATGTCAACTGGTGATCATTAGGGAGTGATCTCTTTCCAGTAAGTACAATAATTGACAATATAAACAGACAAGAAGATTTCATATTAACAAGATGGCTAATATGAAATCTTAACCATTTAATAATTAGCTTTATTAAATAATGCTTTAATAAAGCTAATTGGCTAAAATGTAAAATAAATTGTGAGAAAACCAGTCATATGTTACATTGAAGAATGTACAAGTCAGATAACAGAACATATTTTAAATGCTGCAAATTCAAGCATACCAAAAATAATAATAAAAGGGAAGAAAAAAGTAGTTCCTTGGTGGAATGATGAATGTAATAGAGTAGTTAAAGATCGTAACAAGGCATTTAAAATATTACAGAAAAATTTAACAACCGAAAACCTTAGTGAATATAAAAAGATTAGGTGAGTCATTTGCTGCAGTTCATAGTGGTGAGCTTCTTACAGATATTCATAGATGGCAGAAGATTCAAAAACTTGGTAAGCATAAAAATATACTGGAAAAATGTCAAAAATATATGTCAACATTAGACATGAATATAACCATGAAAGAAATTAAAACAGTATTGAAAGGGACAGGATATCCAGCTCCAGGGGAGGATCAGCTATGTTATGCTGTGTTTCGACAGATTCCTGAAGTAACATTAGAATTAATATTAAAACTGTTTAATAAAATATGGAAAGAAGGTGGATTATAATAATACCAAATAGCTGGAAGAGGGCAATAATCCTACCGTTTAATAAACCAGGGAAAGATCCTATAAATCCAAATAATTATAGACCAATAGCTTTAACATCACATTTAAGTAAGTGGATGGAGAAAATAATAGTTAATAAACTAGAATTTATTCTTGAACATAAGAAATTAATTGATGAAAATCAGTGTGGCTTTAGGAAAGGGAGATCAACAATGGATGCACTAACTAGAGTCAGTAATGACATAGAGAAAGCTTTAAAAATGAAAGAGATTATGATTGTAGTATTTTTTGACATAGAAAAAGCTTATGATTCATTATGGAGAGAAGGACTACTTATAAAAATTAAGCAGATGGGAATAGGTGGGAAGATGTATAATTGGATAGCAAATTTTTTGTTGGATAGAAAAATAAGAGTGAAGATTGTAAATGATTATTCAAAAGAATTTAATGTTGAAAATGGAATACCTCCAGGTAGTGCAATTAGCCCAATACTATTTAATATCATGTTTAATGATATATTTTCTGAAACAGATGAAGGTATAAAATCTGCATTATACGCTGATGACGGGGCCATATGGATGAGAGGAAAGAATCTAAAACATGTGGTAGGAAATATTAAGAAGGCAATTAGTAAAGTAGAAAAATGGTCCTATGAATGGGGTTTTAAATGATCAACAAGCAAATCTTGTTGTTTGATTTTTACAAATAAGAAAAATATTGCTATAGGAACAATAACATTATATGGACAGCCGTTGGAAAGGGTAGCAGAATTTAAATATGTAGGACTATGGTTGGGGGCTGCACAGTGGCGCAGTTGGTAGCACTGTTGCCAAAGGCAACAATCTGAATAAGTTGATGATTTCTTTGACTTGGATATTTTCATGTCTAAACCAAAGAAGACAAAAAAGACAGTTGGCTTTATTCCAACCAACAATGCAACTTATTTGTTACAGTTGGAACAGAGTCAAACTGAAACAATATTTTCTATGTCTTCCAGGTAGAACTGGGGCAGAGCTCTAAATGTTCCTCTTGGAAATGGAATTGGTAGTTACAGATGGAAATATAGTTGTATACAGTGCTCAATGTTTTTCTGGTAATGGACTAGTGCTAGGGTTTTCTCAGCATCAGCTGTTTGTGTTTCCATGTCGGACAAAAACTCTTGCATAGAAAACTGTTCCAATTATGGCTTTAACGATGAGCTGGGTCAAAGAGTTACTGCTTTTATCAAGCTTGTGGTGGAGTTCCACAAAAAGTCAAAATGTGAAATCTTTAAGTTACCCAATTACGGTTATAATTTGCTGTAATAAATGTAGCTATAAAAGCACTATTGAAACAGAGGTCCCACTGGTATTATGATATAAAACCCTCTCTGGACTGCTACCTTATCGGGGTGGAGGGGTTTGAATGACCCAACGATCCTATATTGCTCCATAGTGGGAGCAATATAGGATTGCTATATCCTACATTGGATATATAGGATATACTGTATATCCAATATAGTATATATATATATATATATATGGAGCCAAGCCTGCAGCTGGGGCACATTAGTGAGCGCCTGGTGGCCAGGCTTTAACCCATGAAGCCCTGTCTGGCACAGCCCGCAGAGAAGGCCTGGGTCCCCCTTTGCCAGAAGGCAGTTCTTTTTGTGTGTATGTGTGTGGGGGGAGGGGGCGCGGGGGGGACATTTTTGTTTGTTTATATGTACTTTTACTTAAGTACATTGTTTGAGTACTTTTTCCAACACTAAATGTAACCCATCCATCCATTTTCTAACACCCTTGTCCCTAGTGGGGTCAGGAGGCATGCTGGTGCCTATTTCCATCTAACGTTCCAGGCGAGAGGTGGGGTCACCTGGACAGGTTGCCAGTCTGTTCAGGGCATAAATGTAACCCAAAAAATGTATTTATATGTGTTGCTCATTCTCCAAAAAAACAAACCTCTCTCTTACAATAATCTTTATGAATAAAGCTTCAACAATTTTAGACTTCACTATTAACTAGAATAAATCCAAAAAACATTTTCTGTCTCAAGTATTTATCTCAGTTAAACCGTCCCATTACAGTTGGTAATATCTTGTACTTAGGCGTTGATATTTCTAACAGGTTGAATGAGCTGACACAATTAAAATAGATCATTACTCAAATCAATACAGGACACGCTCGCAAAGTGAATGACTCTCCCTCTCCTTTAAGAAAACTCTATTTTGTATGACTCCACATAAATCACCACAGACTTGCTTTAAAAGCTTATAGTCTAGGAAAAAAAATTTTAATGAAAATTTAAACCTCCACATACTGCATAAGCTTAAAAGCTTTACAAAAGGCTTAAGGTTTGGATCAACCAGACTTTTATAAATACGACCAGGGAAACAGGTTGGTGCTCCAAGTGGCACATTAAAAAAATTAAGTTCCAGAATGTAATCATATTTCTATATTTAGCAAAATAATTACCTGATGACTCCTTATCATTACATTTGAGTCAGCAATTCAATTCAGTTTAATTCAGTCTATTTATATGGTGCCAATGAACTGAGCAAAATGCTCTGAAGCACACGCATCAGTGTGGATGAGAAAAAATAAATCTGATCTGACTAAATTGATTACATTTTTGTGACATTATCAGTTCACTTCTGTTAATATTTCTCATCCAAAAAAGGTTTTAGGATTGTATTAATTAAATGTTACAAACTTGGATTTCTGTAAATTAAATAACCCCTTACAAGGGGAAGTACATGTAAATTGAATATTGCGTCTTCATTGTGTGAAATTCTCCACCTCTTTTCTGTCCTGTTGGAATCTCTCCTCCTGCTCATCACTCATTAGTCCCAAACTCTCAGGAAACTGATCCATATATGAGAACAAGTCGTGCATTTAGATGCTCATGTTGCTCCATAGTTCAGAAATTTGACCTGATTAAGCAAAACCAAAGTGATTTTTGGATTCAGCTCAAGATGTTTTATTACAAGAAAAGTCACCTTAATAAGGACAATGAAACAGTCCTTTTCTTTTTCTAAATAAAATCCAGGATTCAATAGTTGCCCTTAAAAAGTCACCAACTAAAGGCCACAGGTTGAGCTCTGCTTATTCTTTTGTTTCTGGTGGAGGCGATCCATCTGCATTGCACTCTCTTGCCGACCCACAGCTGACTCTTCCTCTGTTTCTGTATATTCAGCCTAAATTGTTTATGATTTGACTTACCCTGATTATGTCACAAAATGGCACTGGCATTTGACCCAGTGGAAAACAGTCAAATGGCTGAAAACAGCAACATTCTGCTTTTGTAGTATTCTGTGAGAAATACTTATTAAAATTTTTTGTGTACACAGAAGCAAAGCACAGTAGTTCATCTTTATAAATCATGAGAGTTGTTTTATCAGGCCAGAGACATTTTAACAAACATGTAAAAACCTTTTTTTCTCTACCCATTTAGTTTAAATTTGAATTTTATTTTTTATCTAATGCTTAATATTCTTTCTAATTTATTCTTTCTCTTTTTCATGACTGAACATAAAGCTATAGTATGTAACTGTTGCAAAATAATATATTTTTCTACATGTTTTTTAAACTGTCACTATGAGACAGATAATCTGTGACAAAAAACAGACTCTAGCTTCTTCCAACGCTAACTAGAAACAACCAATCAGAGGTAGGGGGAGGGTCTTAGTGTTGTCAATCACTAGTACTAGTGATGCTGCTCACCCCCCTCTCACACTCCTCTAACATTCTGCTTCCTGCAGCTAGCACAGTCTGTCATGAAAGCTCAGGCTGGTTAGCATGGCTACCAATAAACAGCTTTACTGTGACAGTAAGTTGTTTCTCTGCCATTAGCACATTTAGCAGCGAGTACTTGAGTTTATTGACAACGCTAAGACCTTCTTCCTGACATTGATTGGTTTATGTTGACCATGAGCCAGTGGTGGTTTCTGATATGATCGATATGGACAACCACACTGGGCAGTGTCTTCCAGAGGGGTGGCATTAGCAGTGCCTAATGCAAATATTGGACCCTGATGTCATTACACATATGACGTGGAGACAATTCCTTATTTATTCTCATTTTTTAGAGGTTTTATTTATCCCGTCTTTCTTCCCCTGCTAATCTCTGGAGCTTTGCTTGAACTGAAATCTTTTTATACCTTATTTATAGGTAAAAAAAGCCACATCTAGCAACTTTCTCTTCAAAATTCTACTTTCCTGCAAACTATTACAAAAAACAATTTAGGTTCCATGACTTCTGATGGAAATTTGAAAAGGAAGTTATCCAACTCACTCAATGGAGGGAATACCCCAACAGAGTAAGATAGGTTTTCAGGTAAATGTTAAAGTAATGCGGAAACATCAGTGAGACAGGCACAAACAAGACAGAACTCTGTGTTTACAGGCACAGTGTGTGTGCGTGTGTGTGGGGGATTTGTGGCAACCTGTTTTACCAGAGTTTAACAAAAGGCAGGGTGTGGCATTCTCTCCAGAGAACAGGTGTGTTTGTGTGAGTCATATCAGGAAGTTAGGTAATATATTTTCCATGCCAGTGACACTAGAATAAAAACATGCTTTTTATCCCACAAAGGGTAAACTCCAGTGCAACCGCAGCAAAATATATAAAGGTTTGCACAAAATATTATTGGTGTTAAAAACAATATTCTATACAAGATGTGTTGCACAAATAAATTGCATATTTATAATAACTAATGATAACATACTGTACAAGACAGTTATTAGAAATTCAAAATAGGCATGTCGGACTCGTGATCCAAGGAATGTGTGACAGAGTTGAATCACTTTTTCTAAAAGTGATGCACATAATGTGCATCTGTATTGAAAAAATGCTATTTACAATATATTATATAACTATTGTTGTGGTGCTGGTGTCATGGACTCTCAAGGACATCAGTATTAGTTGGGGAAAAATGTGTTCATACTTTTGAAATCAATGACGGCAATAAACAGCTTGGTGCTTCCTACTCTGTGATTAATCTTCAATCTTAACACTTCAATGTTCAATGTTATTTTTCCAAAAATGGAAAGAAGGCAAAATAAAACTTTCATCTGTTGCAGTGAACTTTCAGGACACATGTAGCATGGCTTCGCTTTTCTGAGAGCAAGAATGTAAGGTTTCCTCCAGCCTAATACTGAAAAAAATAAGTTGTGTTTTATATCCTACAAAGGCAAGGCTATAGATCAACCTTCGACAAAAACTATCCCTGAGACATGGTGGTTGTTATGAACACACAATCATATTCAATAAATTAAAAATATGCCTTTTAATTATGCTCATTTGGCAGTTTAAAAGTACATTTTGATATTAAACATACTTTTCATTAAGGCTACATATCTGCATAGAAATATATTTTTTATACTGGTCTGATATAAAGGTCTAATTTTAAATCTTGTTTTCTTTAGTTGTAAGTGACTAAAATGTCACACATTGTACCTGTAATCTTAAAATAAATATCTAAAGTTGAGAGATCAAAAAAGGATAGAAAAAAGGCTGTTTAATTTTCCAAACTATCATGACTCAGGGTGTCTTGATTGTTAAGCAACAATAATGAAAGATTCATTTATTTAGAGGTGTGTGACCCCACTTGCAGCATTCTGTAACTAGCAGAAAATTGCTCAACATTAATCATTTAAAGGCATGGTTGATACTGTAAAGCCTCTTTCTCAAAATTCTTAGTTCATCTCTCAAACGTATGTATCCATCATTGAACATGTCATTGACACAGACACACACAGACAAAATTGTTGGTACCCCTCAGTTAATGAAAGGAAAACCCACAATGTCACAGAAATAACATGAATCTGACAAAGGTGACAATAAATAAAAATTCTATGAAAATAAATGAAAGGCAACATAAGTTTTCTATAAAGTGCCAAGAAATAAATTTTGATAAAGCACAAAACATCATAAAAAACTAGAATTTTAGACATGCTTCAACAAAATTATGTTAAAAAATAAACTCATGAAACCAGCCTGCACAACAATGATGACTTAACTTAATATTTTGTTGCACAACCTTTTGAGTAAATCAGTGCAATCAAACGATTCCTACAACTGTCATTGAGACTTATGCACCTCTCAGCAGGTATTTTGGCCCACTTCTCATGAGCAAATTGCTTCAGTTGTCTCTCAGGTTTGAAGTCTTTTTCAGACGGCATGTTTCAGCTCCTTCCAAAGATGCTCAGTAGGATTCAGGAGAGGGTCCATCGAAGGTCACTTCAGAACAGTTCAATGGACTACAATCCCATGGATGTTAAATTTCTGAGTAGTATGTGCAACTGTAGTCAGAGGAACATCAAGCTGCTTGGAGATGGTCTTGTAACCTTTACCTTTATTGTGCTTGTCGCTAATTTTTTTTCTAATCTCCTGAAACAACTCTTTCCTTTGCTTCCGCTGGTTGAGTGTGATACACACCATGTCACCAAACAGCACAGTAACTACCTGTAGCTCTATATGTAGGCCCATTGATTACAAGAGTGTAATCAATGTGATGCTAATTAGTGGACACACCATCATTTAACATGTCCTCTTTTCCAGGGCTGTTTCATGAGTTTATTTTTTAACTTAATTTTGTTGAAGCATGTTTGAAAAGCAATGTCTGACTTTCATTTATTTATTTTCATAGAATTTTTATTTATTGTCACCTTTGTCAGATTCAAGTTATTTCTCAGTTTTTCTTTCATAATCGAGGGGTACCAACAATTTTTGTCCATGAGTGCATGTGTCTACCATGTCAGTGTCCCCTGAATGACGAGTTCTTGTTTTATTGAGTACAGATAAGACAGTCAAATTGATTACACTGCTCAACAGCCAAAAATTGTCTGGGGGTTTTTCAACTCTTTTAGGGTAATTTTGACGTGTTGAACAGAAAAATCATATTGATTTTGCTCAAACTAATATAGAAAACTGCTTGATCATTGTGTGTTCTAAAACTTCAGACATTTAAATATGTTTGAGGAAGTCAGGATTTACTTGGGAGCAATGTATTGATTCAGGAAAGAGTTTGAAAAAATGTCTAGAGAAAATGGTAAGATTTGACATATGACAACTTGCTCAAGCATTTTACATGTTAAGTGTCAAAACTCTGGGTTTTGGGTTGGGATTTTGTTTTTTTGTGTGTTTCTGTTTAATTAGTTGTTTTCACTTTAGTTTAGCCTTTTATGTTTGCTCTAGATCCATTATCTGATGTTACTTATTTGGTTAGATTTGTCTTGGCCTTGTTTTCCTTATTTCAGTCTCATGTAGTGTTTCTAGTTATGTTTAATTCGTAGTTTTTACTCAAGGTCTAGTTATTATTTAGTGTCAGAGTCTACAACTGTTCTTCCTTAGTTTTTCTAGTCAAGTTTATTCCTTTGTCTGGTATTTCTTAGTGTTTCTAGTTTGAGTACTCTGTGTTCTTTATCACTTCAGTTTTGTTTCTCCTTATGTACTTGTCTTGTTAATTCATTATGTTTCTTTAGTGTTAGAATTATTTTCTGCACCCGTGTTCTCCCCACTCCGCAGCCTGACTCCTGTTCCAAATACTAGTAATGGCCAAATGATGATACATGAAGCGATGAAGCTTTCCAGCCCTTTGCTTTGCCCAAATGTTCATTACTTGATGGTTCATTCATTACTCACTAGTGACATCTACTGCTGAATCTGTAACAGCCTTGTCCCTCAAATAGATTGTGCTTCAAAAAATTAGTAAATGCAATATTGTCACAAAGCTTTTGTCAAGCTCATGTTTAGTAACAGGAGAGTCAATTAAATCTTATTTAACTGTAATTTTTTTTACTTATTATAATAATTTATAGCCAAACTAATCCTAGTATATATTGACTGCTAGTAGTGTTTCTGTTTGTCACAGGTGGATTTGACTACAAAGACATTTGCTGTTTTCGTGTCTTGGGAGTGCAGTGCTTGTTGGGACAGACAGTATTCTTTGTGTTTTGACTTGCTTCCTAAAAAACTAAATCTTCAAAAAAGTTCTCCTTTTAGCAGATGTCCAGTTGCCTCTGATCCCTTGTATTTAATTACACAAAGAATTTTAAGTCTGTTTCTACTGCGCAAGACTGATATGAACAAACTACAAATAACTGTGGCAACCAGAATCATAACTCAGTTGAGGGCCTTTTAAAAACTAATCCAAATCGATTAGTTTTGGCCAAAGTCCTAGAAATATCATGTTTTCATGTGACTAAAATATGACTGTGTGAATTTTGCTTAATTCTCATGTCAGAGCATATGTCAACCCATCTAAAATCTGATTCTGCAAGAGGTTTCATCTTGTCAAAAGCCAGTCATGCTCATTCAGAGTAATGTCAAAGTGTGATCTCATCTAAATCTGAATATTTTGGAAGAGCCAAAGTGTCAGCTTTTAGGAACAGACAAATTCTTGTAGAATCTGAAAAATTCTACAATCTATTTCTGGAATAATTTTACTTAATATTGATGAAGTACGAGACGCACAAACATTTTTCTTTATGTATGTAAAAAAAAATTATATATATATAATTTTTTTTTTTACTCACAGCCCTGGGTCCAAATAATTTCAAATAATTTTAAAATTTAAAAAATTTAAAAAATCTTTAAAAAAGCCCCAAACACCTGAGATAAATTTTACAGCCATTGAAGTGGCACTAAGCATGTTCTGCAGGCACTGTGGAAACAGCTCATTATTCAACATTCCCAAAACAAAAGCAGCTGTCAAGATAAATCTTGTAGCCAACCCTCACACATCAGAAAGCCCATGGTCTTTAATTAATGCTGGAACATTTTGTAAACTGATGTTTATATACATAATAATATAGAATCAGGAGCTGTGCAGTGAAATAGATAAACAAGCTCAATTCAAATTCAATTTCCTGAGACTGCAAAAAAACTTAAAAAAAAAAAAAACAGTTATATACTCGATTCAAACAAAAAATATATTCCTGCAACATTACTCTTCCTGTTTCACTGTTTTTAAAGGAACAGTGAAACAAATAAAAACACTTTACAGATGAATGATGAAGTACTTGGTTTGGTTTTAAAGTGACAGTAGCTGCGTTTCCATTATAAATGAATGCAATTATTTTTGATATTCTATTAATATAAAAAGAAACACAACTTGGAGTGTTTCCATTAAATAATAAATGCAATTAAAATCTCACATGAATAAGTTTGCTCATGCAATAATTCATTAGAAAACGACTTGGTGTCATCCTCCTGGATGATGGCCTGTTGCAACATCCAGTGGTTGATCATGTGACTCCTGTAATGCAAAAACGTGTTTTAATTGCAGTTTTGCAAAATAAATAAATTTCCATATCCCAAACCACATCATCCTAGCCTGAAAGCCTTTTTAGTGAAAAACAAGATGTTTTGAGATATACATGTTTCCATTAGGCAAATTTATTTTCAAAATGAAAGAATTGCATGGTTACATGGTCAATGAAGATGCAGCTATGGAGAAGGTAGAGGTGAGATCTAGAGTATATCAAATATTTACTGATATACTGATACATATATCAGTAAATATTTGTTACTGAACAAATATCAGTAAATATTTATTAAGTAAATATCAGAAAGTACCGTTCCCCAAACTGGCACTGATTTTCATGTCCTTTCCTCAAAGCTAATAGAACATAAACAAAACCAAAAACACAAAATATGCCACAGAGAAACTTCAACAGATGTGTCCTCTGTTTTACAAGTCTCTCAATGGATGACATGCAGTGGTTTAGCAGCACTGAGGAAGCTCAGTTTTAATAGTCTCTGATGGGGGCGAGCTCAAGATACAGATCAACCAAGATGTTCTTGTAGAGAGTGATCAGGGAGATTTTAGGCTGGTAGTGCAAGTTGTTAAGTCCGTCTAGACTCTAGGTGTTGCCATTCCTTGGAATACCTCAGCAGGTTTAGGATAAACCCTACCCTTGGAACAGTCTATGCGATACAGATGACGTTCCTCCCTAAAAAAAAATTATGTCTTTTCTAAGATCCCAGTAAAACCTCACTGTGCCATACTGAGACTCCAGTTCTGGAACAATTACGGTCACAAAGGAAGGGTTTGAAAGGTTTATTTGGGATGAAGAACAGGATTAAGAAATTGCACGTGGGGAAGTAATGGCCCAGGAGAAAAGGGAAGTTGATTATTTTTTATATTTGAGAAGTGATGTTCATGTTTGATTTTCAGGTGACAATGCTGTTTGAGAAGAAGATGGGGCTCTAGCAGATATTTTGTTTTAAGATAACTATCATGTTTAAAACAAGATATGTATCACATTATAACGTGATAGTGCTCGTAATGTTTTTTCCAGAGTGATAGCAATGCGCTTCCGTACAATCACACTTAAAAGCTGAAACAAGATACAATATGCTTTTAAATGAGGCCTACTTTATTTAAAGAGAAGCTCACTCTGACAACTTTTCTGGGATGCAAAAAGATTAAATAATCCACCTCGTTTATGCTAATATTGCTCGCCATCGCACCCACTCAGTCTATGCCAAACCACGCCCGCACACACACACGCACACACACACACTGGAGCTCATCAAGATGGACTTGCCATCTTGATTGGATGAATTCTGTGGCAGTGGATTAAAAATCCCCAATGAGCCCCAAACTGAGGGGGCTTGGCTAAAAGCATGTCAATCATTCTGAGCCGTGACAGACAGCAACACTGAATGGGGCTGTCAGAAGTTAACCCTTTGGAAAGATTTTCCCCAGGCGGTTTGAGACTAGGTTTGTTGAAAATTAAACAAAATGTAATATATTATTTCAAAAAATGTATTTATTTTTAGGTGTTTAATTTTAAGTTGTTTATTTTAACTACTTTATTTTAAATGTCAGGGAGGGCTTAGCCCTACTAGCCCACTTATACCAGCCTTCCCTGAATTGAATACACATTTAATTTATTGGCTATTGTTTGCATGTTAATAATTTTATCATGTATTCAACAAATTGTCATTTAAGTAAATCATTTAAACATATAATTAAACATTTAATTTATTTTGTGTTACATTTAGTTAAGTGTGCATTCATTTATTTAATTTTGTCCTTTTCAACTCTCCATACTGTAAAGTTGCATAAAGCAACCGAAGTTTTACTTTATTTCCAGGCACCCTGTTTCTCTTTTTAAGCCATGAAGTGGTTGCTGTTTGCTGCCGATGAAACCATCTAGCTTGGGCAGATGTTAACTACTAACCGATTCCATGGGCCACATGAATGAAAGAAAGACAGGTGGTGGACGTAGAGAAGAGAAATATGACGACCAAAAGTGATTGGTTGGAAATTCGCAGCAAGTTCTTTCAATTAATTATTTTAGCTTCAGCTTGCTTATCTTTCGCAGACCTTGCACTTCAATTGAAAACTATAGGGAATTACAATATCATCAGCTTGGTGTTGGCAAAAACTTGAATCATGAAGCACAACTCAGCCCACAAGACAGGCTAAGGTAAATAATGCTAAATTATTCCCAGGACAATTTTTAACTGGAAAAAGCATGTCTGGACTATTTCCATCAAGCGAACATAGCTGCAGAACATCCGAACAATGCCAGAAAGGTCCATCCACCGACTGTTGCCGGACAAGCCTTCCATGGATGCATGGACCTGCAGAGGCAGGTCTGCTTCTCCCTCACTGTGGCTGGACGAAGCGATGTTTCCAAAAGGAATCATTAGGAAAGCAGCCTCCCCATGGATCCACTCCAGGAAGCATGATCTAAAGAAGAGGCCAGACAAATCTGGTAGTCTCATCTGTAGTTCTTTTGTCAAATTTAACATGGGAGAGAGTCCAGTAATTAAATGAGAAGGTTAATAGATGTGAAACAATAAAAAATAATTTAAAGACGTCATCTATTTATGCTGTGTGCTGAGATATCTGCATAGGACATCAGTTTTATCACGTTTATTAAAACTTTCACAGCAGGAATCTGGATGCTTCGTCTCATTAATTTAAAAACATCAAACCAATCAACCTTAACGCTACAGGGTCAGAGGACTATAGCCCTTGTAGATGATGCACTTGCTCCACCACTGCCCTGTGACAGACTGGCAACCTGTCCAGGGTGACCCCCGCCTCTCGCCCGGAACGTTAGCTGGAGAGGCACCAGCACCTCCCGAGCCCACTACGGACAAGGGTGTTAGAAAATGGATGGATGGATGCTCTACCACTGAGCAGGTAAAATGGTCGTCTGATCATTTTAATTTTTAATTACTACAGATAGATTCTGTATCCCACCATATCCAGATAGTGGGATATTACTACATTTACACTAAGTTTGACCGAACAGTTTTACTTCTCATATTCACGTTAAAAGGGTCAAATCTATAGATTTTTATAGGTTAACCAAATACAAAAGATAAAAATAAAAAAACAGACATGATAGTAGTGTGTCATAGGAGATTTAACTATGAAAATTGGTCATTAGAAAAGCTCTTACTTTGAAAGTAACCAATGGATGTTGCGTAGTTACCGCCATTGCCTTGACACTAGTCAAGGAGAAGCGATTCCCTGACTGCGGCTACCGCAATTTCAGCAATATGGAGGGCGTTTTGTACGTTCTTGTTGATTAATTTTAGGAGCCGGTGGGAAAATGGCAGAGAGGTGAGTGTGTCCACGCGCGTGCAGATCAAAGGAAAAATCGCGAGCATGGGCCGCACGACGCCGCGGCTCGCGGCAGTCTCCGAGCACCCTGACTGTATCTTCTTGATTGAATCTCCAAGCCGACGCTTTCCGTCGTGAATTAAAACAAAAAACAAAAAAAACGACCGTATATGTTAATTCGGGGCCGTTTTACTGCTTGAGGCTGCGTGGCTGCTGTTGGTGGGGGTTTTATCCAGTGGGATGGCGGGGTAATGATGCAGAGGCACCTGTCGGTACGAGCTCTGCCTGCTTCTCTAACCTGATGCTAGCAGCGACTGAACCGAGCCTCTGGCTCCTCCAGGGCTGAAGCGAGGAGGACCATTATTCTGGTCCTCCACACAGCATCCCTCGTACTCATGATGGAGGGAGGCGCCTCCCATGGAGGAGCGCAGGGTATAAAGCAGCTGCCTGAAACTGCTCTGTGGGTGTCTGGATACTGTCTGTCGATCTTCTGCACACACAGAAGCGGGGCGTTTTTGCTTTTACTGAAGTCATGTCATCATAACATGTGGAAAATTGGTTTCATCGGGATTGATCATGACGGAATGTTGTCAAGTTAACTATGATGCTCCGGGGGTTCAGACCGGTGTCAAACGGATTATCATGTGGCATGTAATCATGTTGAACATCATGGACACCTAAGAGTAGGGGGTGGTTCAGATCTCTGTCTCATCATTAGACAATAGATGTTTCCTCAATACACAGTTCTCTGTTAAGAATCAATGGCAAGTAAATGAATGATGGCAGTGATTTCTTATGGAAATCACTGCTGCAGGTGGGCTGTGGACTATTATTCAAATGCAACCATGTTTGTCAGACAGCTTAGCAGCGAGTTCAATTCTTGATTCGCTCATGTTTCCCTGTGAATCATCACTCTCAGGTGCAGTACAACATTTGCTGGAGAGCCAGTCGGACCTTGCAGGATCTTCTTACATTTATGTAACTTTGTTGGGAAACATATATAGAGTTAGCAAGTTACTGACATACAATTTAACTTTCCTTTTGTACAAGTTAATATTAAGTGTGGTGGTTTGAGCAGAAATTGCTTTGATGATGACAAATCATTCATGGAACAAAGTGCTAACTATACAGGTATATTCACAAGATCAAAGCCTATTGCAACCTGGATTCTTGTTATGGGATCTGTTTTGCTCGAAATCCAGTTTTCTCTTAGAAATTTCCAGTATTTTACTTACACAAACTAGTCGGTTTTATAAATTAATCCTAAATAAAATAGTTTGTCATAATTCTTATTCTTTCTGATGGAGCTCAATAAATACAGGGTTCCCCCCAGAAAACTTGCTGTCAGGGCACCAAGGCAGTCCACTGTGTTTTTGTATTAAAAAATGTTAAGTAGGAAATGTAAAAATACTACTTGGTAATTATATGTTACAGAAAAACATTACCAGTGAAATGCTGTTTAAACCCACAATTTGTCTTAAAAACAACAAAATCAAAATGAATATTAATTATTTGGACCTTTGTTTAATCTAAATTAAGTCAGTGGCTCCATAAGGCCCCCCAGGGTTTCAGGGGCCCATAAGGCTAATATTTTAACACAGACCACATTTGTTTATTGAGATTATCAATGCTACTAAATTTGATTTAATGGTTTCAGCATACACTAAATTTTTTTTTAATTGTTTAACATTTAAATGTAAAATTTTAAGGAGCTGGCAAGTTTACTTTAAAAAGGTTCAAAGAACAATAGACTCTTTTCACATGACGTCAGATAACGGTTGCTGTGACTCGATGCAGTGTACCTTTAGTTCCAGTATGTGGAGTTAGGGTTAGGGGCGTAATCTAAACTGGACAAATTATTATTTGAATGATACCTGTTTGAGTATGAAGGTACGTGTTTAGTTTTTTTCTAGCTGTTAGTTGATATGCTAAGATAGCGATAGTAATTTGTTAGCTGGCTAACATTAAATAGCCTTTCTGTTTTGGAAATAGAACGTATTTAGGCTATAATTTTAATCAGATTCTTAAGAATGGGTTTGCCAACTATCACATACAATGCATGGTCATAAATATCCTGTATTACTCCGTCCCCTCCCCACGTCTTAGGCTGGTTTCACCTCTCGCTCAGTAGCGACATTACCCCTAGTCTCGAGTCCAAAACCTGACAATTATGCCACACAGCCGCTACTCCACCATGTCCTGAAAAGTGAAACTTGAAGGTTATGCCACACAGATAGACATGAATCGGAAAGCGCTCATCCCAGGCTAAACAGCTCTGGTGAGGATGAAAGGTGCACGGTAAGCTGTCAGGATATCTGGAGGTAAACATTGTATTCATTGAACAATACGATGAAATGTTCTCTGAAAAAAAAAAATATATATATATATATATATATAACACAACAGACCTGCTGGCTATCTGAGTCACATGACTCAGATTGAACCTGTAGTGTGCTGTGTAGTTCTGAAAGATGGCAACTCCAGTAAAGTATACAAATAATTTTTGCAACCTCATTTCTGCTGTTAGCTACAAAATTCTGAGAAAGATAGAAGTCAGTAATGTTAATGTTTCCCCAAACAGTTGAGGGAGAGGTGTCGGTAAGTGGACGATGTTAAAGGTCAATAAAAAAAAGGAAGCTCATTAACTTCATGTTTCTCCATTGAATATTTATCAAATATTATGATTAGAGGGTTAAGTTTTTTTTACTTCTTTTGCTGCGGTTATAGATTTGGAAGTAGAAAATTGATGACAACATAGGAATAACAATTTTTGTATCCCTTTTAACAGGTTACACTTGATTCTGCTGTGGTGCCTGTGGAAATAAAGTGCATGTCATGTTTCTGCTGAGCTGTGAATCACATGGTGGGACTTCTGTTTCAAACTGCTCACTACTTTGCCTCTGCCACTATTGAGAAAGACGGACACAACAAAACAAAAAGAGAAATTATGAATCACATCAGAATATGTAAATTATTTGGCAGATGGCACTTAAGTCAATATTGAAAATGCTTTTCTAAACAACAATGTTGAAAGATGTAAGTGATTTTACATTAATATAGAAAGTGAAACGTTTAACATTACAGCACTAACAGACTGCGGTGTATATTTTTTTTAACTGTCGCTAAAACTGCTGCTAGCTAGCTTATTTTCCGAACGGACACTGTTTCCTGTTTTCTTTATTTACTATTAGAGAATGGTTAAATTGACAATGACTGATAACGGCAATGCAACACTTAAATGCTGTTTTATTAACCTTACCTTTATTTATAGCCTTAAGATAATGAGTATCTGTGAATTTTTCAGTCACGGTGTATCTTTACTCACACCGTAAGTAAAGATAAACTTTTTTGAGTCATAACGGCTGTTGTCTGATGTAACTGTGAAAAGGATCTATCATCATAGTCAAATTGCTACAATCTGATGCTGTCAGTTTAATATTTGAGTTTGAGCTCTGTTTGTTCACTAATACATCTCAGTAAACTACAATTATAACTTATTACTTTTTGGGTTGGCCAATAAAAACTATTCGCCCTCTCCTATTTCACTAAATCTAACACAGAAGCTGTTAGAGGTGCTGATGTTTTAGCAGTAGGAGGGTTAAATTTTGCTTGAGGCCTCTTACAGCCTTGGACCAGCCCTGCAGGATGAGTTAAATCCGCTGCACTGCTCACAGAGATGCGCAACAAATGGGAGAGCTAATTCAGTGGTGCTAATGTGGCGTTAGTAGCTCTTCCATTTTGTGTCTGTTCAGTTTTTAATTGTGACAGAAACTGTTTTAGTTGCTCAGGTTTATGGGATGAGTTTCTCAGATCTCCTCACAGCTACGTGCATTAACCATGGCTGACTAAGTGGACAAAGCATTGGTTTGGTATGGTTTGGTGCTTTGTTTAACTGGAAAAATAATACTAAACTTAATAATAAAATAATATAAAACCAGCATGATGCGTGACTATGATCCGTGCTGAGGTAAACTGCAGAGATCAAACATCAACAGCGGCCAAGGGCCCAGTAGAGGGCCCAGCTGTGCGATTGCATAGCTCTTCTGGCTTTAAATGCATCAATGATGAGCCTCTATTTTGGAATAAATCTGCTCCGCCAGTGAAACGCTCAGAGCAACAGCAACACTTGCAATCTTTTTTTTATTATTATTATTATTTTCATAAAAACAAAAACAAGCAATGCCTCACTGGGGAAAACTCTGAAATATATTCCCTAGCTCATTATCTTACATTGGTGAGTTTCAAAGTAGACCACATAGACTGTTTCCTCACAACTCTTGTGGGTGTAGCAAAACCCTTCAGTCACATTTCCTATGTCCTGTTAGAGAGTCTCATATTTCAGATTACTCATGTTTTGTTTATTGCCTGCTTTAAGGTTGTTTTACATGAATGAAATCTTTAATATCACTAACAAGCCTCATCAGAGCATATAGAAAGTTTTATAGAATAGAACTGTATCTTTGACCTGTCTGCGATGGACTGGCACCTGGTGCCCCTCCCCCCCACCCACCCACCCAGATCCCTTCCAACCCTGTGTGTTTTCTTCTTCACTGGGATGATGAATTGTAATTCAAATCAGGCCAGAGACAGGACTGATGTCCTGAGTCGCTTTAATCTGCTATGACAACAGCACAGTTATGAATATGTGTATGACAGCCTCATAAAACAGTCTCCATCAGAATTCTCTTTCTTTATCATGTGATCATGTAGTTTTTTTTCATCATTTAATAAATCAATATATTTAACAATTCCTCAGACCAAAACATTCTTTTTCCATAAAACATTAAAAATAGCATCGAACAATATAAAATAGTGGCTACATATTGTAACCCCAGATTCTATGAATATATGCGCAGCCCTTTAAGGCTATGCGAAATAGAACAGTAACTTAACAGTCAACTGTCACAACAAGTAACAGCAACTGCTACAGCAGCTGTAACAGTCGTTATAACATTTATAAAACATATTTTTATATATTTATATTTATTTACACTTTGAACCTATCTGATATGACAACAGCATAGTTATGAGTGTGTGTGTATGGCAGCTGCATGCAACGGTCTGTTCAAGGCAGGAAAACAAAAGAAAACATTGTTGGTCATTATTGGTCAACCATTGAGTAGCTCCAACTCATGAAGTCATATTTTTCCAACACAACCATGGGAAAACTTTACAAAGTATACCAACTTGCCCCTACAATATTTTGTGGGTCTGTTGAATTAGAAAAATATGACTTCAAAGAAAAAGTAGTGTAGAGTTGTTCACTCACACCTACCTCCACCAGCATCCATCCGAATCAGAATTCTGGTGGGGGAACCATGAGAGCGCCTGAAGGACATTCAGCATGTCACCAAACCAGTAGGGGGCTCTAAAGAATCAATATCAATTAAAAATCTAACTATAAATGCATATTATTATTTTTGGGTGAAATTCAATCACCTTTATATATTGTAGTGACGCCGCAGATATAGTCCCGCCAAACAGGGTTTATTAGAATAAACACGAGCTGCTATTCCTGAGGCTACAGCTCACGCCTCTAACAAACTGGTACATTAACTGCTAGCCCCTACTCTGAACTCTCCCCCACTTCCGGTCCTGGCACAGATCCCCCACCCACATGACAGGTCTAACACATGTGAGTGGGAGCCAGCAGTCGACAGGGAAAGCCCACAACACTACACAACAAGGATCACAATGTAACTTATAAGAAATACACATAACCATATGGATCCCAGCAGAACTAAAACACAGAATCGTTACACTATGTATATATATATAAACCTCTGTTACATGGGGGAGCCGATAGACAATGGACGGATGTATCTTTAGTGTGGGATGTTCTATTCACAGAAAAGTTTTAAGGGCTCTGGATGGTCACATGGTAATAGTTGCAATAAACTTTGTAATTGGCTTCACCTTTGAGCTAGAAGGAACTTTCATGTTGGTAGTTTGATAGTCTTTTGGTTCACAGTAACAGGTAAGATCAGCTGTTGTTCTTTTGCCTCCAGTGAAACCATATAAAATAGTATCATGTTTGTCATCTTTTTAAATATTTCCTTAACACAGAGGTATTGTGGTGTGGCTCCTGTCCAATAATTTTTCAATATGACATTGGCCCCAAACTAAATGTAGCTGTACCTTCTTAAAGTTGTATAATAAATTAACATATTACTAACAGTAAAGAAAAATAATATTATGTTTGAAACTTTTGGAAGAAGATAACTTTGTACCACGGCTATAGTAATTGCTTAGTCCATTCAGTGATTCTGTTTGATTGGCTGATAGAGTGAGTTATAAAAATAAAGCACTGATATAGTGAGGTGGCGACATCAGAAGTACCTATGGGTTTTGCATTTCCACATTTTCTCCCCCATCAGGTCCCATGCTTGTGTTCATGTAGCTCTGCAGGTATTACATTTGTGACATTTGATGTCAGAACAGGGTGGGGCATCAGGAATGTGTTCTGTATCATGAACACATGGATGAAATATTCATGTGCCTTAGCCCAGAAGCCGTTTTCATAGCTCTGACCTGTTTACAGAGGACATCTGTACTGTAACTACATTCTTGGTGCGAGATTTGTTTCTTGGTTCTACACTGTTCACTTTGATGCCAAAGGGCTTTTTATTTCATAATTTCTGGATGTTCTGCAAAAGCTATTATTTACAAAAAAATTCCAGAGTTGGACTTAATTTTGTGGCTTAATGACAATTGCTTTTACAGTGAGAAAACCAATTTATCAGGTTTCTTGCAAAGCCTGTACAAGCCTTCTCTTCAGTTGTGAAAGATAGAATCTAAAACAAAATATCAGCAAAATACATTGCATGTATTTTTAAGTAACTAACAAGAAAAGATGTCATTTCCTACAAAAATGCAGTCTGATGTAAGCTGAATGCTTTTGATGTACATTGCAAAAGCATTTGTCAACTTTAAAAAATTTGCAGAAATGTAAGAAATAGGCAAAAGCAGAACAAAGCACAATCCTATAAAGTGTAAACGATTATTACAACAGAAAAACTATTAGAGGAGAACAAATCAAAAGTCCCAAAGACACCACAATATACACGATAGCACTGGCAACCACATACTCATAAAACATTCTGAGCAAGAGTAGAAGCGACTTTGGCCATTCTTGTACAGCTCACGCCTCTAACAAACTGGAGGCGTTCCTGACCCAGTCCAGTTTATTGTCAATGTGGAGTCCCAGATATTTATAATTCTCCATAATGTTTAGACACATAATAATAGCACATAAGCTAGCACTAGCATGTTGACCTACAATAACATACTTCATGCAGAGTGAAAAATTTTTATGTAAAAGCTAAAACTATCTAAAATTCTGAAGTTAGCTAAGTTATTAATTATAGCATTAGGCTAACACTAGTGTGTTGACCTACCATAATGTACTCTGTGCAGAGTGAAAAAAACCCATGTAAAACTAAAACTACCAAAAAAGCCAAGCACACTTCCAGGCAAGCACTACCAGATGTTTGCTTGTTGGTCCTGGCTAGTCTGGAGGAGCTGAGAGGGGCAGTCGCTGAGGAGGGGTGCTCTATGAGGTTGAAGCTTGGAAACTTAAAAGCTGCTGCTACGAGGAGAAGCTGTGCCTTGAAGGCAGTGCTAGGTCAACCAGAAATTTTGCACATGTTCATGTTGTTCTGAATCTGCTGAACCCACATACGAAGATGCTCTCTACTGATCAGCTTGAAGGGTTTATTTACAGTCGGACAAGGAAATGTGTTGTGGAGGTCCAGGCAGGAATCTCAGGTTTGGAATTGAGCGGGGATGGAGCCGGTGGATTCAGCAGTTCTGAAGGCACGGGACATAAGCTAGCACTGTGAGGATCGCCGGACCGATGTGGGCAAGCGGTGGTAGGTACAGGGTCGAACCATAACCTCTCGGAAGGTACTCTGACGATCCGGGCCTCCGGTCGAGTGTTGCGATTGGAATCACAAGGGTTCAACACTCTGGCGACGAAGTGTAGGAAACCAGTTCCTCTTATACTCCCACCTATGAACCACAGATGTGCCAAAGCGCACCTGTGGAGAAAGCTAGGTGGCATCATAAACGCCACCTAGAAAGGAACCAGAGGAGCCGACAAAGCTGCAGAACCTGACACCACCCCCCGTTAAACGAGTGCTCCCAGGCAGGCCCGGGGAAGTCGAAGGGAGAGAGGAACGATAATCAGAAATGAGGGAATCATTGCAGATAAAACGACGGGGAACCCACTGGCGATACTATGGACCATAACCCTCCCAATCCACCAAGTACTGCCAACCTCTACCCTGGCGACAAGTCAACAATCATGTTGACGGTGTACAGAGGCAGGTCCCGTCGGTCTCTGGCAGGAGGAGGGGGCTTGGTAGGAGGGCACAAATCGCTGGTTAGGGCAGGTTTTAGCTGAGAGACATGGAACCTGGGATGGACCCTGGGGGTGGGAGAGAGCCTCAAACCGACTTTTAAAAGTCGGTTTGACTATAAACTATTAACTATTAATTTTTAACTATTAACATAGTTAAAAATTATGGAGAAAGCTAGGTGACATATAATTATGTTATACAATATATAACATAATTATATTCCTCTTCAAAAATTGCGGACAATGTCATTTATTACTGCCCGGAACTCGGTAGCCGAATTGGACAAATCCAAACAGCATCACTAAGTACTCAAAGTGACACCTAGGAGTTTTGAACGCTGTTTTCCATTCGTATCCCTGACGTATACGGACAAGGTGGTAATTATTACGGCGATCAAGTTTGGAGAATATTGTCGCATTTTGTACCAGCTAAAATACTGACGCAATCAGGGGAAGTGGGTACTTGTTTTTAACAGTGATGTGGTTTAGACCCCTATAATCTATGCATGGACGGAGGATCCATCCTTCTTACAGAGAAAAAAGAAACTCGCTCCGAAAGGTGATGAGGAATGTCTCATGAGGCCAGCAGCTAGTGATTTGCTCGTATATTTCTCCATAGCCTGACGTTCAGGACGGGAGATGTTGTAAAGGTGACTAGAAGGCATTGGGGAGGAGTTCAATGGCGCAGTCGTAAGGTCGATGTGGAGTTAGTGATATTCCTCTGGAGCGTAGGTGAGATCTATAAGGTCCACTCCTTCTTGTTCCACCAGGGATGTATTGGGAGGCACAGCAGACTGCAGACAAGAGGAGATGTAGTTAGTAGACCAGGATTCCACATGATTATGTGCCCAGTTAATATGCGGGTTGTATAGTTGCAGCCAGTTGAAACCCAAAACTACAAGTGACTGAACTGAGGGAAAAACATAAAAAGAGATGGTTTTGTGATGATTTCCTGACACAATTAGCTGGAGCAGCCTTTTATTAGGTAATGGTTTCCCGTTTAAAGCTGACACACTGAACTGGACAGGAAGCCTTATGGTTTCAATCTGGGCTTGTTGAACTAGAGACTGGTCTATAAGATTTTGCTCATATCAAGAGTCAACGAGGGCAGAGAGGGTTAAGGAGTCATTACTAAACAGTAGTTGGACCGGTACTGACAAACGAGGAGATGATGTGATGCATTTATGGTCCATCAGTTTCCCCACTCCAACTGACGGACCTGCGGGTTTGGCCGAAACGGACAGGAAGCAATGTAATGGTCTGATCTTACACAACAGATGCACTGGTTAAGTTCCCTACGTTGCTGCCGTTCCTCTGGTGTCAACCGGGCCCAACCGACCTGAAGGTTCCGGCTCTGGAGGTGAGACCCTTGATGAGGGCGAGTGTGACAACTTCTGGGCAGAAAAAAAGAAACTCTGGCAGGCTGCTTCTCACTTCTTTTGCTCCTCCTTTCCCTAAAGCGGTTGTCGAAATGGGTAGCGAGGGTTATAAGTTCATTCAAAAAGGGCGGCTCATCTAAATTTGCTAACTTGTCTTTTATCGGTTCATTTAATGCGTGAAAAAATGCGTTTATGTGCGCCACTGTTCCAATCAGAGGCTGCTGCAAGGGTACGGAACTCGATAGAGAAGTCTGCAAAACTGATCTCTGCCCCTGCTTTAATACCCACAGGTTGCAAGATATGCTCGCCTGAACGGCTGTCTGGCCAAATACTAATTTAAACTCATCAATGAATTCAGAAAAGGAATACCCAAAATCGGTGGGGTCATCAAATCGTGCCTCCATCCACTTCAACGCTTTGCCTGTGACTGACAATGAAAGAGATCTTAGCATTGTCCATAGGGATAGAACTGAGGAAAACGGTTGAAAGCCTGGGAACACTTGAGTTGAAATCATCCGCACCCACCTGTCTCCCCGGACAATTTGTCAGGACTGAGGGCCCTGATGTCCAGGGCTGGATTTGCCTGCTGCACAGTAGGTGAAGCCATTGGGATAAATGTGCGGGTAATAGGTCTTGAAGCAACCTGGCTAGATGATCCAAGCGTTGATTGGTAGTATCTTGCCTTTCGCTCAGGGCACGGAGACCCGCGTTATAAGACTGTATTAGGGAATGCTGAACCCCCTTACGAAGACGCTCTCTACTGATCAGCTTGAAGGGTTTATTTACAGTCAGACAAGGAAATGTGTTGTAGTGGTGTAGGCAGAAATCTCAGGTCTGGAATCAAGCGGGGACGCAGCTGGTGGGTTCAGCGGTTCTGAAGGCGTGGGACAGCCTGTCTGTGAGGGTCGCCGGACCGATGTGGGTAAGCAGCGGTAGGTTCAGGGTCGAACCGTAACCTCTCGGAAGGTACTCCGACGATCCGGGCCTCAGGTCGAGTGTCGCAGTTGGAATCACAAGGGTTCAACACTCTGGCGACGAAGTGTAGGAAACCAGCTCCTCTTATACTCCCATCTGTGAACCACAGATGTGCCGAAGCACACCTGGAGAGAAGGCTACGCCCACCGAGCTCATAAACGCCACCGAGAAAGGAACCAGAGGAGCTGCCAAAGCCGCAGAACCTGACAAATGGTTATCGTGGAAGATCAAAGGATTTCTCAGACATGCATGAAAGAGTCAAGGCAACGCTCCAGTCTGTTTTTGATGAGGGAATCACATGTTGTAAATCTCAAAAAGACAATTCTACAAATATATTGACCCTTTAAATATTCAAAATTCTCATTGTGTTGATGACATAGTTGTTTCCGGTTTGTAGTGCTCAGTTAAAACCTGAGTTTTATCCCAACGTGTGTATTGAAGAAATCTCATCACATTAGTGCAGCAGCATTTATAAGACCATGCAAGTGTGACCTTTGTGGATCTGGTGGCTTCTTTTCATGTGGCAATGAACGACAAGGAGCTCAAGCTGGCTTCAGTTGTTTTTCTTTAATTCTCCATCTGTATCACACAATGAGCATCAAGGTAAGGTCGGTGTCTGGCATAAATAAAACAAGCTCCTCGTAAGTGATCCTCATGGCTCTGAGGATTACCCATAATACAATAATCACAATAAAATCATTGAAAATTACAGTGATCGCATAGTGGATTTTATTCAAATTAAAGGAACAACCAGTGAGTGTCCTTTTCAAAGAAAATAAGGCAATTAAATAAAATGTTCTGAAAAATAAAATAAAGTGCTGACATTTTATTTACTGGATGTCATTTTTATATTTTAGTGTATATAAACTTGCATCTTGGAACAATGCAGAAACATAAATGAACCATATCTTTAAATGAAACTGATATAAAACTCAGCCTTATGTTAACTATCTGCTACAAGAGATTTGGTAAAACATACCTCCATTTCACACAATAGGCATCGAGGTAAGGTCAGTCTCTGGCACAAAACAAGCTCCTGCAAGGAGGAGATATAGTGTTACCGTGTGGGAAATTGAACCGTTTAACCATGTTACACATGATATTCATGAAAAGACACTGATAGATAGTTTGTGCTAATGTTTGTGCTAGTGCTAATGATGGTTTGTGCTAAGTAAAAAGCAGATACTCAACTGCTGAAGAAACCATACATGTGCAGTACACAAGGGCAAAGGAAGTGCAGAAGCCATGGTTGCTAGGAGGCAATGCCCTCTTTGTCTTTAGGATGCTCTAGCACTAACTGCCACAACACACACACACCCTGCAGAGCAGACTGACATCCAAATGAAAAGGTTGAATACACCAATATCCAGACTGACAGCAGATACAGAAGCCCATAGAATAATTGCTTGCTTAGATAATACCTGTTAGGATCGTTAGTTGCTCATGAGTTTAAAAGGATCCATGATTAGTTGAACATGTTGGCCTAAGTTGTTGGAATTTTCCTATTAACTTAAAATGACTGTTTGTGATAGACATAGACAGAGTTTATTGTCATTCAATTTTACATTTAAAAATGTAATATGCAGCAAAAATTGAAAGAAATTTTGGTGCAAGGCTCCAATAATAAATAAATAACTAATATTGAAAGTATCAATGTATATAAAGATTAAACTAATGGGAGTTTAGCCTCCTTATGACATGAGGGATGAAACTGTTGTGGAATCTGGTTGTTCTGCATTTGAAGGTGCTGAATCTTTTCCCAGAGAGCAGCAGGTAGAACTAACCAGGGTAGGAACGTAGATCGACCGGTAAATCGAGAGCTTCTCTTTTTAACTCAGCTCTCTCTTCACCATGACAGACCGGTACAGTGCCCTCTGCACTGCAGGCACTGCGCTAATCTGCCTGTTGCTCTCCTGCTCTTATTTCAACATCTAAAATAACATTTCTCAAGTAAAGTCTACCATTGCAATTAATCATGGATCCCTTTAAGAACTTTATGCAGCTGTTTTGGTGTTGATGGTAGGTTTGATGAAGATCAATTCACTCTTCATGGATTCACCATGTTTGGGAAGATTTGAGGACAGAGAACACTTTGGCTTTCGTGGTGCTTTTTGAGCATTTTGGTTAAGAATTCTTGCTGAATTCTAGTTTGTGTTTATTGAGAACCCCATTAGCATCAGCAGCATGCTGCATCAGTTATTGTACTTTGGGTCAGTTTACATAAAAAGACACATTACATTTACAAAAAAGTAATGTTACAGATCAAGTATTAAAATAGCATTATATTTTCTATCAATTTTAAAGATATATACTTTAGTTGAGAAAGGGAGATATTTTAGATTTGGTGTACACCACATCTCTGCTATTTAACCCTGGAAAGGTTTTATCAGTATTGCCCCACCACTTCACCCCCACCCTGTGACCCAGTACAGGCGCAACATGGATACATGGATTGATGGATCATCTCTCTGATTTGATCCACTCAAGATGCTCATGTGACAATGACATGGTTTGCTTACACAAGTGAAGTCAAGAATGAAAAACTAGCCAATCTCAAAGTGTTGTATGATTTGCCCTGCTTCACTTTACGCCTTTTGGCCAACACTGTGATTACCTTCCTTGAAGTAACTGTAACTTCTATCCCTTCATGCCGTCTTGGTGCTTAGATAAACTGCACAGAGCCAGGATGACGTTTACTCAGTCCCAAATTATCTTTTGAAAAGAATTCCACCTTGTTGCTGTGGAGACATTTCATCCATCCAGGCAGTCAGTCAACCAGCCAGCCAGGTCGACACTCCAGCATAACCTGACCAGAAGTTGGTAAATGCACATTTAAAGGAACTACACTATGTGCACAATTATTATAGAATAGAATAAATACAAAGTTTGTAAAACATACAAGTATATAGAGTGAACCCTCGCCATAACACAGTTCACCTTTCACGGTCTAGCAGCTTCGCGGATTTCTTGTGCAGTTTTTTTTTCCAAATTGTATTCTGCGTCCTGATTGGCTAAACAGTCTCTCTGCTTCTTCTCTACCTGTGTCAGTAACTTTGGGGTTTAATATGTACATGTACATTGTTGAATTCACTCCTCCCATTCCGCTTGGGGGCGCTGTAGTTCCTTTACTTTGGTACGGTAGGGGAGGTGAAAGAAGAGAGGAAACTTACAGCGGGCAGTGGTGTACTTATTCTGCCGTTGGCTGAAGCTAACAAGCCGAATCAACCACAAGATCACATTATACTGGGGTTCATGAGTGTTGCCCAACACTCATGAGTTATATTAATGCTGTAAGCTGTGAGGAAATTAGTTTTCTTTGTTATGCGTTTTTAAGCATGTGCTTGCTATTCGCTCGAGCTAATTGGCCAAATGCTAACTGTTTGCTGCACTGTTATATTTGAATGCTGATGTTTATTATGTTAGGAAGTGTTGTAAGAGTAAACTTTGCCTTTAAACTGGTTAATTAAGTAATGCCAAAATCCTAAATCTATGTTTAGTTCTGTTTATTGAAGATTACAATACTAAGTATTGACGTTTTGTTTTTTATGTTGTTTACAGTTTAACCGGCATGTCCGTGTAAAGCACTCGGCAATAAATCGAACAACAGCAGCAATAACAACTACTTTGTGTTCTTTGCAACATAAAGTTAAACACGAGGCAACCATGTCTCAAACCAAAGATTCTGCGGGAGAAATAGACATTGCTAGGCTAAGGAGGAAGAGAGGACAAGCTAAAGCAGCCATAACTAAGATGATGACGTCAGCGAACGAAAAAATCAGAGAAAATAAGCCAGAAGAATTAAAGTCAGTGCTGCAGAGCCTCGACTTAGCCCTTGCACATCTTCAGGAGGTACATAAATGTTATCATTCTCGGCTTACTGACGACATCGACAGAGAAGAGTCTGATGCTTATGAAAAGCTTATTGTAATGAATGTTCACGATGTGCGTCATGAAGCTCTGGCCTGGCTACAAGAAGAAGATGGAGCTAGTGTTAATTCATATGTTGATGATGAGTCGGATGTCACTACACAAGTTAATTTGTTCAGTGAACCTCCATCTGATGTAAATGAAGATTCTGCATCAGCAGAACTAGAAAAAATCCAAGCCCTAAGAAAGAAAGAGAAAGAAAACTTTGAGCTGCTGCTTAGACTTAACAAGGAGGAATTTGAGTTGGAACTTCAGCGACATCACAAGGCTGAGCTGGATGCACAGGTGCAACATAATCAGCAAAAGATGCAAGCACTAACAGCAGATCTCCATTCTACGCCAAAAACTGGCAAAATTCCTACTACACCACAACCCTCGCTGTCCCAGATAGCAGATGATTCGATCTCACAACTGCTAGAGTTCTCAAGGCAGCAGTATCAGGCCCAAGTTGACACTCTCAGGCTTTCACCAACAGATCTAATCAAGTTCGACGGTGAGCCCCTCCAGTATTGGAAGTTCATGAGGCTTTTCACCGCAATGGTGGACAAAGAGTCTGTTTCTGCTGAAGAAAGGTTAACTTGTCTGCACCAGTACACAGAAGGGAAGGCTCGAGATGCTATTAGTCACTGTCTATACAACCTCAATCCCAGCGCAGGTTTCGAGGAAGCACTGGACCGACTAAAATCAAGATTCGGAAATCCTCATTCCATCTCCCAAGCTTGGGTTGAAAGGGTTTTGAACTTTAAAGAGATAAGAGACAATATGCAACTCAGAGACTTCGCCGACCAGCTGAGAGGCTGTAAGGACACGCTTGCTGCCATGAAATGTGAGGAAGAGCTCAGTGGCCGCCGCACATTATTTGAGATAATTAGCAAGCTACCATCAGATCTTAGGGCTAAGTGGTTAAATAAAAACTACGACGTCACAAAGGATGGACGTCTACCGAAACTCAATGACGTTGTCAACTTTGTGGAGACAGAGGCTGAAAAGAGATCGGATCCAGTCTTTGGTGGGCTAATTAGCTGCAAGAAACATGAGAAGCCGAACAACTTTACATCACCTACCAAAGTCTCAAAGAAACATCGTCAAAACTACCCCACCACTGTCAAAGCGGCTGCTGTCTGTGAGAATAAATCCGCACATACAAAGCAGCCAGCTTATTTAAAATGTCATAAATGCTCAGAGCACCATTTCTTAAACCAGTGCCCAGGCTTCCGATCACTAACAGTGCCAGAGCGCCTTGTGTTTGTTCAAGAAAAAAACCTGTGCCAAAACTGTTTCATGATGGGGCACAGTGCTAAGATTTGCACACGTAACTGGGTGTGCAATGTGCCTGGCTGTGGACAGAAACACAACAAATGGCTGCATCCTAACCACACTAATAGACATAATACAACTGCAGGCCAGGACAGCACTGATGACAATAAGTCTACCCAGCAAACACAACCTAGCAGATCACCTAATGTCACATGTGGATTTGCTGGAGCTGCAAATGGTAAAGTTTGTTTACCTATAGTTCCTGTGGTTGTTAGGGGCAAAGCTACAAACATCAGTTCTGTTACATACGCATTACTTGATCCTGGAGCCAACACCATTTTAGTGTCAGAAGAACTGATCAAAAAGCTAAAGGTCAAAGGCAAGCCTGCAAGGTTAGACCTTGATACAGTAGGAGGAAGCCAAGAAGGCTTATTTACTCAAAGTGTGGATCTTGAGATTGACTCTCTGCATGATGGCAGCATCTATACACTTAATGGTGTGAGAACACTTAAGAAACTAAACATAGGACTTAGCTGTCTCGCGACACCAGACGAGGCAGCCAGATGGGATCACCTAGCAGACATCCCTATTCCCAGCATCAAGTCCAATGATGTGCACCTCGTCATTGGACAAGATGCTCCTCGTCTTCTCAGAGCTGAAGAGTACCGCGTAGGAGGTGATAACGACCCTTACGCTACCAGAACAGTACTCGGCTGGGCCATAAATGGTCCCATTGATTACAAAGAAGTTAGGAAGGCTAAAGCTTACTTCCTCAAGTCAAATCAAAGTCTGCATACACAGATGAAAAGATTTTGGAAACTTGACGACCCCGCTCAAGAGAACAATCTGTCAATCAATGACCACAAGGTGATTAAACTGTGGGAAAACTCAGTTACCAAAGAAGGCTCACATTATACCTTAGACATACCTTTTAAGAATAAGACAGTGATGCTGCCTAACAATATCAATTTAGCAACACGGAGACTACAATTACTGGAACGCAGATTAACAAAGGACCCAAACCTGAAAGACAAGTATGTTAAGGCAATGAAAGCAACCATTGATAAAGGATATGCAGAAGAAGACCCAGCTTTGTCACTTGACCACAATGTTGACAAAGTTTGGAACCTCACACATCATGCAGTAACTCATCCTTGCAAGCCTGGAAAGGTGCGAGTCATCTTTGACTGTGCAGCAAAGTACGACGGAATATCTCTCAATGATGTCATCCACCAGGGCCCAGATCTAACAAACACATTAATAAATGTGCTGATCTGTTTCCGACAAGGTCCTGTTGCTATAATGGCGGACATTGAAGGCATGTTCAATCAGATACATGTAACTCCAGAACACAGAAATGTGCTACAATTCCTCTGGTGGAAGGACCACGATCCTAAAAATGAGGTAGTTATTTACCGTATGACATCCCACCTTTTTGGCGGAGTGTGGTCTCCAAGCGCAGCAAGTTTTGCATTGAGGAAGTGTGCATCAGATCATGCACATCTATATGATGCAGATACCATCTCCACTGTAGAAAGAAACTTCTACGTGGACAATTGCCTGAAATCTTCAGACTCACCCCAACAGGCCATCTGTCTAGCAGCACAGCTGATCGACCTACTCATGCAAGGCGGGTTTTGTTTGACAAAGTGGACAAGCAATTCACCTGAGGTCCTACTGTCTATCCCAGAGGAGGAACATGCAAATCAACTACCACTGTTGGATGGAGATCCAAAGAGCTCTGGGGGTGTTCTGGGACATAGCAGATGACTGCATCACCTTCCTTATCAAGGTAAAGAACAAACCCAGCACAAAAAGAGGCATGCTAAGCACAATAAGTTCAGTTTATGATCCCCTGGGGTTAGTTGGCCCATTCATTTTACGGGGAAAGGCACTGTTTCAGGCCCTATGTCGCTTGAAGTTAAGTTGGGATGAAACTATCCCAAGCGACATTGCTGAGCAATGGGGCCGGTGGTTAGACGACCTACCAAAACTCTGCAGACTACAGGTGCCTCGATGTCTCAGACCTAAAGGTTTTACCGCAGTTTCAGTCGCCATGCAACTTCATCACTTCTGTGATGCTTCTGAATTGGGTTATGGTGCTGTTAGCTACCTTAGGGTTGTAAGCAACGGTAATATCTATTGTAATATCGTTCTCTCTAGGAACAGGCTGGCTCCTGTTAAACTAAGCACTATTCCAAGGCTAGAATTGGCAGCTGCTGTAGTAGCAGTACAACTTGAGCAGAAGATCAAAGCTTCGAGCTACCCCTGCTGGATTCTGTCTTCTGGACAGACAGCACTATTGTCCTGCATTACATCAGAAACGAAGAGAAACGGTACCAAACCTTTGTCGCGAATAGAGTTTCGCAGATCCGTGACGTCTCACAAGCCTCACAATGGAAACATGTCTGCACAGAACTAAACCCTGCGGATGATGTTTCAAGGGGACTTTTCTGCTGAAGAACTCACAAACAGTGAGCACTGGCTCAAAGGCCCTGCCTTCCTGTGGCTGGAAGAGGAGTTGTGGCCTTGCCAGCTGGAACTAGGAAGCTTACCTCCGGAAGCAGAGGTAAAGAAGTAAAGTCAGACATACGCTATGTCTTCTAAGCTCACCATTCAATCAGCAATTGACTGTTTCATTCAGAGGTATTCCTCCTGGTACAAACTCAAACGAGCTATCGTATTGATCCTACAAGCTAAGAATATCCTTCTGAAGAGGCCCGAACGCAAACTATGTGATCCAATAACACCAAACGAAATGAAACTGGCAGAGATTTCCATCATTGAATATGTTAAACGCAACCACTTTACTTGTCCGATAAAAGGAGAAGCCATCAAGAAGTTAGCTCCATTACGACTCAGTGATGGATTACTCCGCATTGGAGGAAGACTTACCAATGCTCCAATAACTGAAGCGGCAAAACACCCTGCAATTTTGCCTCGAAGCCACCATATTACCAAACTTATCATTTGGCATTTTCACAAACTCAGGTCATTCTGGGGTTGAAAGGGTACTTGCTGATATTAGACAATTCTTTTGGATTGGCCGCATATCTGTGAAGCAAGTCCTAGCACAGTGTGTACCTTGCAAAATACAATCAGTACTCAGTACATGGCAGACTTGCCCATTGATCGTGTGACTCCATGTAAGCCGCCTTTCACTCAGAGCCATTGACTTGGAGGTGGCACACAGTTTGGACACAGAATCATTTATCAATGCTCTTCAACGATTTATGGCTCGTCGTGGGACGCCTCAACTGATTTGTTCGGACAATGGGACGAACTTTGTTGGTGCCCGTCACGAATTGCGGAAGGCTCTGGAAGGACGGAACCAGCAAAGGATCGAGGATCATCTGCTCCAGCGAGAAACGCAATGGAAGTTTAATCCTTCCCGCCGCCTCACATATGGGGGGAGTATGGGAGAGACAAATTCGTTCAGTGCGCTCAATTCTCATGACTGTTACAGGACAACAAACTTTAGATGATGATGGCTTAATGACACTTTTCTGTATCATTGAAAACATTGTCAATGGGAGACCACTAACAAAGTTGTCAGATGATCCAAGGGATGATCCAAGGGATGGTCAACCTTTGGCTCCCAATGACTTGCTTCTGCTGAGATCAGAGTACACTCTGCCTCCTGGTCATTTTGTAAAGCAGGATCTGTTCCATCGTCGTTGGCGCCAAGTCCAGTATTTAGCAGACATTTTCTGGGTTCGGTGGGTGAAGGAGTACCTACCCAGCCTGCAGAAAAGGCAGAAGTGGAACAACCATTCCAGGAACTATCAGGTCAAAGATCTTGTACTGATTCTGCACGAATGCATGCCTCGCAATCAATGGCCTCTTGGTTTGGTCACCGATGTCAACATCGGAGCTGATGGTCTGGTCCGATCAGTGCAAGTAAAGACTCATAGAGGCACTTATACCCGTCCAATACACAAACTGTGTTTGCTAGAAGGAAAAATGGAAGAGTAGATTTATTTACCTTCAGTTTGTATAGGTTTTCTATATGTTATAGAGGTCTTTCACTCTTTACTTTAAACTGGTAGTCACTACTTTTAAGTTCGATTGTCAAAAAAAAAGGGGGGGCCTGGGGGTTGTTTATTTGGAAAGGTTTTTTCATGACAAGGTGTCCTAGTATACTTTGTATTTATATTTCATTTTTCATTTTCTCCCGTTCTAATCCAATGAGCTGATCTCCGTAATTTGAAGCCTTCAATTTGTATGATTAAAATTATTATTTTACAGTACAGTAGTTATTTGTAAAAAGAAAAAAACTAAACATTTATACAGTACTTTTATTTGTTAAACAAATGCTTGGACCTGTAAAAAGGTTTTGTTCTTTGGTTTTAATGTATTATGGAGCATTTCATTGTATAATAATTATTAAAAAAAAAAAATAAAGGTTACTACTTTACGGATTTCGCCTATTGCAGGGGGGGGGTCTGGAATTGTTGGAAGCTCCAGAATTGTTCCCCCCTCCCCCCAAAAAAAGAAAAATCATTGAAGAAACATTTGCATTTCAATAATATCAATATGAAAAGGCAAAAGAAACAAAGAACAAAATAAATCTGCCATTTATCTCAGGAAAGAAATAAAAATTCATTTTTAGGTCCCCTCCTGCCATTATTAGAACAATGGTTCAGCCCAAAGTGTAGGAGGAGCAACAGCAGCTGAACACAGGCTCAGAGCCACTGAAGAGAGAGGCTAGCTGCTAGCTGTAGCTCTGCAGAACAAACATAAAACCCTCCAGTAAGTAAATACTTAAAGCAAAAGACATTTAAACATTTTATTTATTGTCACTGCTCAATAAGAATAAACACATTAACAATAAAAATCAGACTGCACTTCGTTATTTTATTACTTTGGCTGAATCATAATAAGATGCCTTATGAGCAAAACCTCTACATTGCTTTCATAGACTTAAGCTTTTTTTTGTCAAAGGTAGCAAACATCTTATTCACATTTAGCTCTTTAACTTTTAGTTAGAAGAGTTTGAAACAGGAGGGAGGGACTGAGCAAGTGGACCAGCTCAGGGTGAGAGTTCAGAACATAAGAAAGAACAGATAGGGAAAAAAGAAAGCTTTGCCTTTATTTCTCACTGTCTTCAATGTAGAGCCTTTAAAACCATCCATCCATCCATTTTCTAAAACCGTTGTCTCTAGTGGGTTCGGGAGCCTTTAAAATAACAAAATAAAATCTGAATATTTTTCTATATAAATCCTATTGCTTTAAGTGTTACGTTTCAGTTATAATACTCCCCAGATTTTTATTTCTATCTACCTGTTGTTTCTCCATCATCCAGGACATGGCAAAACTAAAAAAGGCTTAAAAATAAAGCAACTTAACAAGTTATAATTTAAATAGCCCATCACTTGTTTTGGGAGCCATTTCAATAAATCAATGTTTATGAGGAATTTTATTAAGAGCAGTTACTCATTAAAACTTTTTTATTTAGAACCTAAAATGTTTGTAAATGTGTATCAAGTTTAAGACTGATTAGATCAGTCAGTGAGACTGATCTAATCAGTCTTAAACTTGATACACATTTAAGTTTAATCAGTGAGACTGAACAAAACTCATATAGAAGCAACATTTGAATTTTAGTTTTATTTCTCAATAATTTGCTTACTGAGAATAAAACATGTTTGATGTGCATTACTAGTCATTTTCGGTCCTGCAGCTTGAATGTGATTTAAAAACATCGAACCCCCCAAATTGGTCTTAAGAAATTTTCCTGTTTATGGTCCCGAGATGGGATTTACGCACTTAGATGGATCCTCAAAACTACAACTTCCATAAGTTGTAGAGTGCTGTAGTTCAACAACAAAATTAATCCTCAAAACTACAACTTCCATAAGTTGTAGTTTTGAGGATTAATTTTGTTGTTGAACTACAGCACTCTTGATCAATCCAAAATGTTTATAACCTCTCAAACCTGAAAATTTAAGAAAGTAAAAGTGAGATTTTTGCCTTCTTAGGACAATATCTATGTGTGCATGATTATTGGGAAACTTTTAGTGTGAAAAATTATTATGTAACTTAATTTAAACAGACAATTTCCATCTCTTTTATTTATTGTCATCAACTCAAAATTGACAAACATTTCTGACATTTAAAAAATAATTCAGTGACCAATATAGCCCCCCTTCTTTTCAATAACAGTTATTCATGGAGTCTGTCAGCTCCTTTATCTGTTAACGATCAACTATGTGTACAGCAGCAACCACAGCCTCCCAGACACTGATCAGAGGTGTGAACCATTTTTCTTCACCATAAATCTGCCATTTAAGAAGGGCCCATAGGTTCTCAATGGGGTTTAGGTCTGGTGAGGAAGTGGGCCTCTTCACTATTCATTCATCTTTAAGACCTTTACTGGCTAGTCACATAGTGGAGTACTTTGATGCATGTGATGGAGCATTGTCCTGCATAAAAATCATGGTCTTCCTGAAAGATGCAGACATTTTCCTGTACCACAGTCTAAAGAACATGTCCTGGCAGTAGGTTCAGGAGTTGATTTTGAGACCATCTTCAACCTGAAAAGGTCCAATTATGTCATTTTTAATAATACCAGCCAATACCAGTACCCTGCCTTCATCTAGCTGGCGTCTGATGTGAAGAGGAGCTTTGTGCCTATTACTGATCCATCCACTGGTCCATCTATCTAATTCGTCACAAGCCACTCTCACCTCATCAGTCCATAAAACCTTTGAAAAATCTGTCTTCAGATCTGTCTTGACCGAGTCTTGACGCTTCAACTTATGTGTCTTGATCAGTGGTGGTCAGGTTTCAGCCTTCCTGACCTTGGCCAGGTCTCTGAGCTCTGAACTTCAAAATATAGTACTTCTGGAACTCCAGGTATGTTGCAGTTGTGGAATATGACAGGACTGGAAGATAATGGGTTCCTGGTAGCTTCCTCAACACATTTCCTGCGACCCTATTTGCAGTAAAACGTTTGATAGTTCAGTGATCATGCCCTGATATCTTAGTGTGACCGGTGGACTTCTGCGTTGTGTGTGTGTGGCGGTCAGACAAACCACAAAGCACCAAGTCTGGGTTTGGAGGCGGTCTCCGTTTATTAATCTGTCAATCGGGAGATATTAGCATTAGCACATAGCATGTGCTCCAGTTCTCCAGCCCGATCTATACAAAATAATAATGTTAGCATGTACCAAATGTTACAAAGGCGTAATAACTCAAATGAAGATATCCAAACACCTATAATCAACACAGATGGACAAATAAACATTTGAACAATATGAATGAAAGGGTTTCAATGGACCACAAAACTTGCCTCTCCCCAGTGGAACAAATAACAAAAGGGAAGAGGAAATGAATAATTGAACATTTATAACAGTCCTGGAGGACCCTGAACAAGAGAAGAAGAAAGTAAGGCGGAGCTGGAGGACCAAACCCCCCATAGCAGACACAGAGGAACACAAGAACAGTCAGGTGCAAACAGACAAATACATTAGAGAAAACATTTTGTGGAAATATATAACTATTAATATGGACCCGGTTACATTAGCAATTTCAAGTATGCTGAATCCCTGAATTTTGGACTATTCAGAGTCACTTAAATCTCTTTTGGCCCATTTTGCCTGAGGAAAAGAAGCTGCCTAATAATTTTGCACATCTTGACATAAGATGTTGATCTCTATAGACCCTCATTAAACAAATACAGATCAGCTGATATGTTTATATTCAATAAGCATTCAAGTTTCTATAGGTTGGAGTTCGAAAATATGTAAATATGGTCAAAACTAAAATTTGTCTAATAATTGTGCAAAGTGTATTTTTACTGACAGTAATGTCAACTGTTTAATCCTTTTTCCTTTGAGGCTGTGAGCTGTAAACTGTGATGATAATTATAATTTAATATTTACTCAGAACATGTCAATACACAGAAGTCCAAGTAGGTCTGCTTGTGTGGTCAAGATTGCGATGAGTTTGGTTGTGTTCCAGTGAAAACACTTCAGGAATCTGGTTCCCTGTGCTGCTGGAGGGAGGTTGTCATTGTGTGTGAGCCCTCTGCAGCTGCTGCTATTTTTAGTGTGGTTGTTGAGAGGTCCACATTATCTCAGCAGATCTGCAGAGACCACAGCAGCACCAGCCCTGGTGCAGGCTGACAAAGACTTGAGGACAAAAAAAATATTAGGATCAAAAATCTTTTGTGTAGAGTGGAATCTCCATTTTCTGAGTGTAGCTTCTATCATGCGTTCATAACTTTTTTGTAGGGGTGCACCAACTGCAGTTTTCTAGCCGATCGAGGTTAGAAAGCTTAATCTGCTTTCTAACCAATACCAATTTTTTTGGTCTGAAATGTTGCTTGCAATAAAGTTGTTGACAACAGTTGGGTAACTATTGTTAATTATAAATGTGCAGATATAACTTTGTCGACTGGTCTGTCAGTCAAACCTTTCTCACCTGATAGCAAAAGAGTACAGGACCTTTGCCAAGCTAAATAATATCGGCTTCACATAAAATGTTATGTTACTTTGGTCAGTTGAGACTGTTGTAAACTGTGCTATAAATAATTAAACTATGACTTGACTTTTACTGTTTTTGATATCACATTTTTTCTTTACATGGACATAGCTCGGCAGCTTTCTTTACTGAGTTACATAATTATGATACTAGGGGATTGATTTTTAAAAGATTTTTTTTTTTAAATTTCTGTTCCTGAACCAAAAAATGCTTGCAGCTCAGGTGAAAGTCTTGTCTAGACTCTCAAATGATTTTTTTCTTGTACTTAATGTAAGTGAATCACATTAAACTTTAGATTCTTGGTGCTACACTGCTGGCCTGAGGACAACTCTGAACCTCTTCAACATTAGTCTACAACTCGTTTAGCAGAGATTCCATCATCTGTCAGTGGCCTCTGGAGCTCCACCGTCAATACAGCTAAAGTGGATCATGACATCTCACTCAGTGAATTAAGCATCTGAGGCGCAGCTGTAATCATTCGCTATCCAATAGAAATCAGTTCTTGTATTTAGATCTCAGCTAATCTGGCATGTTCCCAGTTAGAATGAAGATGTTGCTTGTCTTTGGACATAGGGATCTGCCTGATTTGTGGGGCGACTGTGGTTCATTGGGTAAAGTAGTCATCTTGTGATTGGAAGGTTGTAGGTTTCATTACGACTTCCTCCTCATGTCAATGTGCCCACGGGCAAGGCACTTAACCCCAAACTACCCACCCGTCTGTGTACCGGTGTATAAATCTGTGTGCATTCCTGAGTGTGAATGAGGGTTGAAAAGAGGGTTGCAAAGCACCATGGGCTGCTAAAAGAGGAAATATGTGTCTAATGCAAACAAGTGGGAGCAACCAAAAGTAAATCAGATGGGACAGGAACGTCCTAATTTTCCTGCATCTTCCAGAGGGTTGTGGTGTATAGGCAACCCTTGTGCTAACTGGGAAACATCATTCCCAGGGCTCACTGGGAATGATGTTCACAGATTATTCAGCAGTAAAAACTGTTGTGTAGATTGATGTATCAATACCAGTTATCTTCAGTATCCAACCAGCCGATCTGCTTGTAAGTGACTCTGAGATTATAACAAACATTGAGTCATGCTGTAAAGGAGGATGTGACAATCATCATGTGCTTTTTAAACCAGCTGCGTGAAGCTCATATACAGAGAAGAATGTAACCAGGCTCAACTCTACATTTATTCCATGTAAGCCTGTGTGATGATTCAACAGACCACAAAAGGAAGAGATTCAAGGACCTCGCTGCAGCAAACTGAAAGGAGTGGGAACCACTGTCTCCCGTTTTATTTTCCTTTGAAATCTGTGATATATCTTCACTTTTAGGAAGGATTTTCACTCTCAGCATGTATTTCAACTTCTGTCTTTTATTTACTTCTGCGCAGCTCACAGCTCAACAAATTCTGTAGCTTTCTCTGTACTTTTAAATCTGCTCCATAGTAACATCTTTTCAGGCCTGTTACTGCCTCTAGTGGCGTGGGGGCGGTAACACAACTAATTAATTGCATTCAGAATGCCACAAAGTCTTTATTACCTACTATTAATTTTGGCATTTCTGGCACCGTAAAAGTTAAATTATCTTATAAAACACCATATTTTTTCATTTCCTTAAGGATATAGAGCTAATTAAATGACATAAACAATACTTTATATCTCTATCAATTGTATGAGGAACAAAAGAAATAAGGAGACATGAAAAATAACATGATCAACTATAATAAAAATACCATTTGCAATGTATACATAAGAAATTTGATTGAGCAAAAGTCAATAACAAACAAATGAATTAGGTACAAAAGAATAATAACCCAGGTTGTTACAACCAGGGTTGTTAAACAGATACAAGCAAAAATTTCCATTTTTGTTTTTACGGTGCCATTTATATTATTCTGAGAGACTTTTTGTTGGTAGAGTCTAATATATAGGAAAAAATAAGTAGTCTATCAACTTAGAAATTTTCCTCTAAAATGATAAATCATATTCATAGAATAGAGCAAAACACACTCACCGTGTCGTGGTAAAAGGAACACTTGTGAGCTTTGTTTAGATGGCTGGATAACAGTAGATTTGTTCATGAAGATGATATACAGCACAAGTAGAAATATTCATGTTTACCTTATAAAAAACCCTTTTAGGTTGATTATTCCTTTGAGGATGATTCTAATGACGCTCCAAGCCTTTATCAAATTATAGTGTGCTAACGTGATCTCTGAAGATTCTACTTAACAAAGCGATGGAGAAAAAAATGTTAATAAAGTAAAAACTGAGGCTTTACCAAACAGGTCAGGTGAGGTTTTCAGGAAGAACAATTTGGACAAATTTGGTCCAAATTGTGATTTATATCTTCTCATTTACAGTTATTTCATTTGTAAATCATTACTGGTGTTCAATAAATATAAAATAAAGAATTTTAGCTTTTATTTTTTTCAGAGCAACACAAAACAAAACTAGTGACCAAAAATATCTATGAGCTAGGCATACCCATCTCCAGTTTATCACCAAAAACAATGGGACCCACAAGTCAAGACATTCCTTTTTCAGATCATGCATTGTGTGACCTGCACTTACTTTTACTTGTTAATTATTAGAGCAACAGAATGAGCAAATCACAGTCGGCACAATTGGCGTTGCTGATGACTGAGAATGGAAGATTAAATTCTTATTCATGGGCTATTGCTTATTTTAGAAAATACTGTTGTCTTCCAGCTAAAAATATATTTTCTTGAGAGCCAACTGCAAAAGTAAGACAAATTTTGTAACTCAAGTTTGTGGTAGCGATTTGTGTTGCTTATGTCCTCCTAAAACTTTGGTGTAAAACGTAATGACATGTAGTTGGAATCCATAGAGTCTCAGCTTTCATTTGATGAGCATTTTGTCTGTTTACCTTGTGGTTTCATGACTTTGCAGTTAGTGGGTCGACATGGAGAAGATTTATGAAGATTGATATTATTAATAATTAAAAATGATAAATTATTAATTTATCATTCATTCGCATATGATGTGTTCAGGGAAGCCATGCCAATTTGAGAGCCATGTTGTAGCCACGGCTCTCAAATTGAATGTGATGTGATATATTATGTATTGTTTTGCTTCTGATCATTCCCAAATGAAAAACTTGAGGATTGAAAGGGTTTTGTACAAAAAGTTTTCACATTTGGAAGCAAGTTTTTGGTAAAACTCTGAAATCAAATTTATTAAAGGTTAAAATGGCAGCAAAATTAGATAAAATCTTGTTTCCTCAACAAAAATCTGTTTTACATGGAGATGACACTCTTGTTTTGTCTGCTAAGAATTCCTCATGAATTCTCCTTCTGCAGGTTGGAGTGGGTGGAGATCATTGAACCCCGCACCAGGGAGCGCATGTATGCCAACCTACTGACAGGCGAGTGTGTGTGGGACCCCCCGCAGGGAGTTTGCATCAAGCGGACTGGTGAAAATCAGTGGTGGGAACTGTTTGACCCCAACACTTCTCGCTTCTACTACTACAATGCCTCCACCCAGCGAACAGTGTGGCACAGGCCTCAAGGATGTGACATCATCCCGTTAGCCAAGCTTCAGACCCTGAAGCAGCACACAGATGCCATTAATCCCCGCTCTACTGCTGGAGGGGAAGGGAGAGGATCTGCAGACAACAGCCCAGGACGTAACAGCGGGGTCAGCCGAGAAGGAAGCACTTCTTCCTCCCTGGACCAGGAGCTTTGTGAAAGGCAGAGCAGCAAAGATGAGGTAGAGAGGTAAGGCTGTGTGTTAGGAACTCTGTTCAATAGGAAACAATACGATATCTGTAACTCAGATGAGCCCATCTCCCTTGTTTCTCTGTGAGACTGTGCTCATCTCATTATCCTTCCTGGTTTTCCTCACAGACTCAAACAGAACACCAGGCTTCTGTCCTTTAGTGCTCTGGGTTCTGCTTCTTATACTATCATATTGGCATTTTAAAGCCATGCAGCTCAGAATGTTGGTAACATCATTCATAGAGTCAGTATAAACTTCTTGAATCATTTGGGCCAAACTTAACTTATACTTATTTTATTGTCATTGCACAAAGACACAGTAGTGATATTGCAAACTGTTTTTTACACAGCACTTGTCTCTCTGTCTCACACACACGCACACTCTCAAACAGCCCCATCTATTAGATATTACGGTACTGTTCTTTATATGCTCCTTTTTCTGTTTATAATAAAGAAACCTCACAGTTAATTCACAGTTATGGGACTGCAGAGTTTTGTCTGGGACACTTGTGCATGCCGTTGATCAGGTTAACAGTCAGACCACATAACAGCGTGATCCGTTATGTGATCTGATTTTTTCAGCGTTATATGCATTCTTCTCAGTGCTTTGCATGTAAGTCCTACTCTTATTCAGAGCTTTTGAATTATTTTACATTTTTGGCCCCTTTAATACCTATGAGGCATGAAGATCATGAAGATCTACCAACAATCCTGCCACTGAACCAGCACTGACTCCACTGGAAGCCATGCAAAATCTGATCCACCTGATATAAATAAATTAACTTCCATCACTGACGGAGTATATGCCAGCTGCAATTCTCAAGAAGCAAAGCAATGCCTAGGATAAATGATTTTTGATGTTTTCATAAGTGACACAAGCTGAAGCTGAACTCTGTTCACTTCACATTAGATTCTTTATCAACTATTAAAATTCCTTTTCCTTGAAAATGTTTCCCTCCTCAGTGTGTTGCCGTCTTCCTCAGGATCCTGTCAGCTCTATCCTTTGCCCTCAGTATCTAATCTTTATGTCCTGTCTGCTGTTGCTTGTTACTGGTGGATGTTAGGTACTGGGGTCACATTGTCCTGTAAATGGCTTTTCCACAAGTAATATATTAAACACAAGATGGAAGCACCAGCCAGTTCAAGTCTATAATTTTATTTAATTTTTTTTTACTGTTTGGACAAGGATAGACAATTAGAGAGTTTGTCCTCGGCTCAAGGAGAACTAGACCTGATCCTGATCACAGAAACAAAGTGATACAACCTGAGTCCAGCCCTGCATGGACAGTATGTAGGGCCAGATTACACCTGGAGCTTTTACCACAGCTTCCGACATTCTGATCTCTGGCTCAACACTTGAATAGAATTCAACTTTATTGTCATTGCACATATGACAAGTACAAAGCAACAAAATGCAGTTTGCATCGATCCAGAAAATAAAAATGTATTACAAATGTACATTGAAGTTTTTTCTTTTTTAAAAAATATTCTAAAACTGTAAGCATACGTATATAAAGGCTATGAGTGTACAAACTATAAACAGGAGTGGGTTATCTATATGGTAGAAGTGACTAATAGCTAAAAGTGCAGGTAAATAAGTGATATATCAGTCCATGTGTTGTTGTGTATATGAGAATACAGCCATCGTTGTTATTTAGACGTTAGGAGTTCAGGAGTGTGACAGCTGTGGGAAAGAAACTGTTCCGGTTCTTGATGGCCCTAGTCTGTAGGTTCCTGTAGCGCCCCCCAGAGGCCAGAAAGGTGAAGAGTCTCTGTGCTGGGTTATTGGAGTCTTTCATGATTTTTCCATCCCTTTTCAGACACCGCTTCCTGTAGATCAATCAACCAATCAATCAAATTTTATTTGTATAGCACATTTCAGCAGCAAGGCATTTCAAAGTGCTTTACATCATGACAAACACAAAGTCATCAAGTCTCTGTAGATGTTCTCTATGGCAGGAAGTGGTGCTGTTCCTGCACCAGCTGGGCAGCTGTCACCACCTCTGCAGCACCTGGGTTTTTTAAAAGGTATTTTTTAAAAGCCCATCTAGGGACAAGTGCTGCGAATTAGCTGTTGCTACTGCACTATGATGCAAACATGGGACTGCTGTTTTATTCAGTTTGTCTATGTTTGGCAGGCGTCTGTCCCTACCAAATAAACTTAAATAAATGAATAAACCTTCTGGTCCGAGGCAGAGCAGCTCCAGTAACAAACTGTGATACGGTTGGTCAGGATGCTCTCAATGGTGCAGTGGTAAAAGTTCACCAGGATCTCTGAGGATAGTTGGTTCTTCCTCAGAGTCCTCAGAAAGAAGAGATGTTGGTGAACCTTCTTGACCAGCTTGGAGCAGCTGGATCCAGGTGAGATCCTTGAAGATGTGGACACCCATGAACTTGAAGCTGTTCACACGTTCCACCACTGTCCCCTTGATGTAAATGGGTGAATGTGGGTCAGCAGTTCTCCTGAAGTCTACAATGAACTCCATGGTCTTTTCAGTGTTGAGCAGCAGGTTGTGGGTTAAGCACCACTCAGCCAGAAGATCTACCTCCTCCCTGTAGGCAGTCTCACCATTGTTTTTGATGAGACCAATCAATGTGGCTTCATCTGCAAACTTGATGATGGTATTGGAACCTTTGACAGGTTGGAGTCGTGGGTCAGTAGGGAATAGAGGAAAGGACTCATCACACAGGCTTGTGGTACTGTGATATTTATGTTGATGGTAGATGAACAGTGGTTATTCAGCTGGACATGTTGTGGTCGACTAGTCAGGACATCCAGTTGCACATGAGGGGACTGATTCCTAAGTCTATGAGTTTTGAGGGGATAACTGTGTTGAATGCTGAACTGAAATCTGTGAACAGTATCCCAGCGAAAGCGTTTTTATTGTCTAAATATGAGAGAACTTAGTGCAGCACTATGAGACTGCATCCTCTGTGGTCTTGTTCTGGCGGTAGGGGTCTAGGGTCTGGGGCATACAGGACTTGAGGTGTGGCAAGACAAGCCACTCGAAGCACTTTGTGATAATGGGAGTGAGGGCTACTGGGCAGTAATCATTATGGGTTGGAGTTTTTGGGTATTGGGAAGATGGATGTGGTTTTGAAGCAGGTTGGTACCACAACATGGGCCAAGGACAGATTGAATATGTCAGTCAACACTCCTGCCAGCTCCCCAGAACACTCTATGAGAACTTGTCCATCCGCAGCCTTATGGACCTCAATCCTGCTCAGCGCCGCTCCTATATTGGCAGGCAAGAAAGTCAGTCTGTGGTCTGGAGACACATCTGCCTTGGTTACAAGTCTTTGCCACATACGTCAGGGGTTGGAGTTGGAGAAGTATTCTACCTCTTGTAGTGTAAACATGGCTTTTTTTTTAATGCCAAACGACATACAGCCCTGAGTTGTATTGTCAGCTCAGCCCTGACTGTATTGTAGGCCTGTGCATCCCCTGACCTGAAAGCAATGTTGAGGGCACTGTCAATGATCGTGGAGATAGTCCAGTACAGATGAGGTGTACTGTTCCAAGTCTGTGTGAAGTGAACATTGTTCAGTCAGTGTTCTTGAACTGTTCCTTGAGCACAGTGACTGTCCCCTCTGGCTAGACTTTTATTGTCCTCACAGTGGGTTTCACACATTGAATAAGCAGTGAATACTGTGGTGTGAGGAAAAGGGACAGATGGTCTGACTGTCCAGTGTAGGGGAATGGGACTATGTATGCTGCAGCCAAATTGGAGTAGACATGGTCCAGAGTCTTGTGCCTTCCAGTGTGGTAAGTGACATGTTGGTGGAATCTGGGGAGGACTATCTTCAAGGCTGAAGATAGTCAGACAGCAGAGGACACTCTGCTACTACCAAGTGTCCTCGGTAGTAGCAGAGTCCGTGCTCCAAGCTTTGTTGATATAAATGCACAGACCTCCACCTCTGGTCTTGCAGGAGACCTCTACTATTCTGTCAGCTCAGTGTGTGTGGTGTCCTGCTAACTCAATAGCATTGTCCGGGTAGCTGGTGTTTAGCCATGTTTCAGTGAAAATCATGACCTTTGAGTTCTTAATTCATCTGTTATTGGAGATGGATAGCCGTATTTCATTCATTTTGTTTGCCAGAACACAGACATTGACGAGAAAAATGGGGCAAGGGCAGCCAGTGTGGTGTTAGCGCAACACTTAAAGGCTATGTGGTACAGAAACAGTATGATTTACTGATTGCATTTTATTAAATACGCTGCGGTCATAAAATTTGGTGAAAATAATCGGAAAAAATGGTTAAAAGTTGTCAGTGGGGAAAATGCGCAAGGCACGCTTTACACAGAGCATTTAGAGGGTGGCATGGACTTTCTTCCATCTTCAAAACTGGAATCTAGAAAAATGTAAAAGATGGATGAATGCCTGCAGCTGAGCTAAGAACAGCTAAATATAGAGAACCAGGTTTTGTCATCATTACATTATACTCTTAATGGTTAGATATCAATGCGTCAAGTTCGGCCCAAACCAATAAATATGTGTTGCGTCTACAAATGGGTCCAGTTTCTTTGTAAAGCATGTAACAGCCGTAATTGTGTAGTGTCTCTTTAAGATACTCTAGTATTGCTAATGATGTCACAAGTATGCGCTGCTGCTTCTCTGTAGAGAGCGTGGGAGAAACGTGCTTCAGATCGATACAGGGACTGCAACGGACATGTTAGCTCCCTAACGTTTAGTAACATTACGGGTTGTTTGGACTCTACTCATTTTCATGGTATGGTCACCATCCTCCTCTGACCTCTGACCCTATTGAGAACCTTTGGAGTTTCCTCAAGCAGAAGATCTGAGGGTGGAATGCAGTTCATATCAAAACAGCAGCTCTGAGAAGGTTTTCTGACATCCTGTAAAGAAATTCAAGCAGAAACTTTCCACAAACTCACAAGTTCGATGGATCAAGAATTGTGCAGTGATACCAGAGAAGGTCCAAAGTTAACATGTAACTTGGCCTCTTAAGATGTTTTTAGTACGTGACCACTTAATGCTGCACATTCAAAGAATGACCGTTTGCAGTTTTTTATAATATAAATTGTTTGGAAAATCTGCTGTGCATAATAACTTGGAACAGAGCATTTTGAGTTTTTTATTTTAGAAGAAAATAGTGTTCTCATGGGGAGTTTTGTTCCCCACAAAATTTGATTTATACTGTAATAGTTCATAACTTCAAAATTATACTGACCATCATTTGCATTGACCATTTACAAAAATCTGAGAAAATATCACTTGCATAATAATTTGGAACACAGTGTAGAAATTATTGGAACTCAGTTCCAATAATTTGGAAGCATCTCTCTGCATCCAGGAAACCTGGCAGAGAGATGTTAGAGTTGGGGATGCAATCCTGAAGTCATGTCTCAGTAAAACATGGTTTGAATTTCCTCCTATCTCTCCTCTTTGCTCCTGCTCTGCATCCATGATGCCTCCTTTTCAACTCCTCTTGAATGTCTGGCTTCAGCTGTGGTATAATTTCAGCTTTTCCAATGTTTATCATCCGCTCCCTGTTGCAAATTACGCTGTTGCATGTGATGATTACACATCATAACAAAAGTATGAAAAATATTGCCAAAAATCATTCTAACTTCACAGTATTCAAAACAGGAAGGAGTGGTTGTCAAATAAACTATTTTCCTCCAAAAAGGCAAGAATGAAAGTTTGAAAAACAGAACATTTTAATGAAAGTACAGAGCTACTCCAATGTGCTGTAAAATGTTGAAATAAAATGGACATGGTTAGAGGAGAAAAACAAGGAATGAAAAAAAACCAAAACAAAAGTTGATAGCAGAGCTCAGTGAAACCTAATCCTGTCCTAGTTTTTTCTCTCTTTCACTCTAATGTGGGCATAATAACATGTGCAACTACACAGACCCTCACACAGTGCCACTATTGAGGCCTAGACAAGAGGATTACTCACAACTAACCCTGTGAGAGTATTTAGAATTGCAGGATGAATAAAGCAGCAATCAATTTCACACTTCTTTTTCCCTATCCCGAGTGACCCTCCTGCCCTGTTGGGGTGTTGGAGAAGTGGAGCAGACAGACTCATTTATTGAGAAGGTCTGATGAAACTAAAGGTTCTGTTGGACTAAAGGCTAATATTGCAGTAGACTTAAATCTCTTACTGTTTTGCTTCTTAAATATTTTATTTTGTCTAAGTCTTAGTAAATTTGATAACTGTTATGCATTATTTGAGAATGCTATACAATAATGATATTTTTTATTCTTTGTGTCTCTCTTGCTTGTGACAGGGCTCTGCTGTGCCTTGCATGCTCAGGACAGGCAGCCCCCTTTGCTCAGCATGAAAGCTGGGATTAGATACAATCTGTAGGCTGATCACAAGCCAGTGAACATCCTCGAAAAAACTGCTCTCTCCCTAAACACAGAGACACAAGACAAACAAAATGCTCAAAATTGCGTCTAAATTAAGTAAATATCACTAGTAAAATGAGTATAAGTATTTACAAGACATGTAGGCCTTCAACGGCGGTACTGACAGAAAGTGACTTGCTTGTGTTGGTACCAAAGTTCTGACATGTCAGTGAGTGTTTTACATCACAATGGAGGAATCTTGGCCTCTCTTCTGGCCCCAATCAGATTGATATTCAGATTTTCATCCATTCTGATGCAAAATTTTGTGAAGATATTATCTTTCAGAGCTTTAAAGTCTAAGAAAAACATTTGATATATTTTTTGATGCTGCAGCAATCTTTTTGTCTGTTTGAACATAAATGGTTCTTTCTAATTAAGAGCAGAAAAAAATTAAAGAATCAGAATATGATATAGTGGTTGTCGTAATTAGGGCAAAGTAGATTGTACATTGTAGATTGTTTGACAGGCACAATTTCACATTTTGCCCTGATTTTCTCCTTATGAACGTTCCAAGTTCTAAGATCGTCAACTCGGTTGGGATAATAGTAACCAATCATCCTGCAGTGTGTGGTGTGTTATGTAAATTGTTGAGACTGCTCAGATCTAAAATAGGGCATGCTGGACATGTTGGCATGTGGGGATTTCTCTGACTGGGAGCAAGAACACAACCTGTTGAATGGGACAGGTAGCCAATCAGAACACGGGGTGACATAAGCACAGAGGGGAATCCCAAACAGCTGACATGGCGCAACCGAGAGTCCCGTGGACATTGGAGGTGATATGTGGAAACTATCATGTGCTTAGTAAACATGGATGTTTATGCAGTTAAAACTACTAAGAAAAAACATAACTCACCTCCAAATCAAAGTGCAGCAAATAGAGCGGCTGCTCCCTTTTATCAAACGCCTTTTCTTTTTGTTTCGTCTTTTATCACTTAAAATGAATCCACAAACTGTCACTACTGCTTCTACATCGTCATTCGTGTTTGATTACTCTAAAGTCACGTATGATATGTTGGGGGTTTTACAGAATTTTCTTCTAGAACCGGGATGTGAGTGGAATTGGTTTTTGTGGTGTGTTGCTCCTACTGTGTGGCTGGACACAAGAACTGATAGAACCTGTTGGACTTTTATTGGCTTGTGTCATCATGCCTAAAACTCACAAGCTCTACTCCTCTCCTCTTGACCTTGCCCTATCGCTCCCTGACTCTGGTCGCTATGGTAACATTTACACATCCCTTCAAAATAAGATTCAGACGTGCAACAAAAATGAACATTTAATTTTCGTGAAAATTTTAACTGACGATAACGACTAATGGCAGCCCTGAGCTCATTTCTCTGCAATGAGACGGCCCCGTCTGGGAAACAATGACACCCAACGTGTTGATTATACACAGGGTGCTTGGTCTCCATGTGGCGAAGCAGTTTGAAGCTTCATTCCTTCATTAGCGAACCGGTCACCATATCATGCAGAGCAGCTTGGAATGTGGGAATAACTCCATTCTCCTGTCTCTCTGGGCCTTTTCCCTTCACAAAGAAACTTTCCAAAGAATCTGATCTGTTTCTTACTCATTTTGCTGCTTGTGGTTCAATGTTAGCGCGCAAGATGTAAACGAGAGGATTTTCAAAATAAAAGATCCTCCAGACTCAAATAATACATAAAACAGAAATACCAATTGGTCCACAGACCGGTACCGGTCCGCGACCCGGGGTTTGGGGACCACTGCTGTACTCCAAGCTGATGAGGCAGAATTGCTTGCAGGTGCGTGGAGTCCAGACCCCTGGATCAACCTCCAGGTGACAGCAGCCTCCTGGCTGCATCAGGTGGATGACTAAGAGAAAGCAGCAAACAGAAAATAAACCCCACAAGGTCAAAACTCCAGTTCCCAAAAGTGCATTCTGCACAAAACCATCACAAACCTAAACCACACACATACAGGCCATAAGCCTGTTGTTGGATTCAACAGGCTTTTTTCTCTCTTTTTTTTCTTTACCAATTATATTAAATAATAAAAACTGGAAAGCAAATCCTACCAGTGTGATCCACGGTGACGTGCAGGATAGAGATTTCCAGGTTCAGGTGGTGTGTCTGAGACTTCCAGAGGAGGCGAAGGTGAAGTAACAATGTTCACTAAATTTCTACTCTGCAAAGTTTAACAGCTGAATCTTCCCGCAGTTTTAGCATCATGCTCTTTTCAAACACATCTAAAAGTGCCAAAAATGCTCTTTTCAAACACATCAAAAATATAACTAGGATAAGTGTTTTGCTCATAAATATGGTCAGTAGTAGTGTGTTTTTATTTAAATGTGCACTGCACGTTATCTGTAAAAGATGTCATGGTAGATGTCATGGTCAGCCAACCGGATGACCGGGTAAACTCTTCAGTTCACAAAAAAAAAAGTTGTTAAACTGACGACCCTACTAGAACTGCACACACAATAAAACGTTCAGGGGTTGTTGTGATCCCTGAGTTTGACCCCTCTTAAGTCTGCTTTTTCACATTTAGCTAGCTTCACTGCATAGTCACATTTAGGTGCATGTGTCCGCCGCCACAGATGTGGGCTGCATACAAGATTTTTTTGGCATAAAAGAGCTTTTTTTTCTGCCCAATTTGGTTTATAGTAGAGAGGGTCAGATAATTAAAAAAAATCCAATGACATTTTTTTTTTCACTTAAAAGAAAATCTCTAGGTGCACAAAATGCATACAGCTGCAGGCGCTACTGAAAGCCAATAACTAATTGAATGATGCAGTCATATCACAATTGTGAATATAGATGTTTTAGGAACCTTAAGACTTAACTTAAGAACTTGAATGTGTTCAAACAACCTGAACAGAAGGAAAACAGAAGGAAAATAAAATAATGTTTGAAAACAACTATTATAATTCAAAAACCTTTTGGACAATTGATTTTTAATATTTGGTTAACCAGCAATTACAATGTTTGGAACAATGACTACCAAGATGGCGGGGGTTCTCTGTAGGTCAGCCCACTGTATTCTTCTCCTGGCTGGACCTTAAAATATCTACAGCGGGCATGATAACATTTCATAGAAGCTTTAACACATCCCTAAGTATTTATCAAGTAACAGGTTTGTTGTGTCACTGCTGCAGAAAAGGGGGCTTTACTGACCTTTTAATGTCACAGTGCCAGTTGGAGCACTGGCACAGGCAGCTTCCATCCTATTGCAACCAGCAAGACAACTCCCTGGTGTGCTTTGTATCACTGTGCTGCTGTGTGACCCAAATTAACTTAATCTTAAGGTCAGAAACTGATGTCCCAGCAGCGTTACTTTGTTGCACCACTTTTTTCAGTAAGGCGTAATCTAACGCGTTACCACTTCAAAATAATCAGATAAAAGTTACTTACCCAAATCACTTTGAGTTATTGTGCCTTACTATTTTCATTTGTAATGTAATTTTATTTCCTCTACGAGTCGAGTTTCTATGCGACAGCAGCTGATCTTGTTATGTTGGGTTCAAGTTTTTTGCTGGGGTCGTCTGTATTCTGGAGAGTAGTGAGAGAGATGGTGAGTTCGAGGTATGTCGGACAGTGGAGCTTCAGAGAAGAAAGGTTTGGTCTTACTTGAGCAAATGTAGATTTTCCGCCAGGGAGAAAGTCCTGTGGTCTCTGGGGAGAATGGACTTTTGTCGGGGTCCTTGAAGTGACCCAGGTTCCGATGAGCGATTCAGATGGAGAGTTCGTTGGAGGCGGATGGTGAAGGATGCGGTAGAGGATGGACAGGTAAGTTCAGGTGTGGCGGAATGAGGAGCAATCCAACTGCCAGCTGAAAATCCAGGAACTATTAATGATTCATCTGCAGAGGCGAAGAAGGGACTCGGGCAACCAGTGGGTAACAAGCCACACCATCACAAAGGGAAAATCCAGAAAGCCAGGAACTCGGGCTTCACCAGGGTGAAGGCAAAGGCCTCACAAGGAAAACACCTGAAGAGAGGCAACAGGCATGTATCACGAGACGTAAAGTCAGAGAAACACAGGTAGCAAGCTCAGAGTATCATAACTGGTACAAAACACTCAGGCGTCAAAGTGCTGGCAGCCTGCTCCTAATATACTCTTGATGATTAGATGATAAATCACAGGTAAGTAGGCATCGGTCACACCCTCCAGGTGGAGCAGCCTCTTGGCACCATCTGGTGGAAGAAGAAGGAAGCAGCAGTGGTGGAAAAACAGGAACTATTTTGAGTTTCTGTCGCCAAGTCCTATTAATATTAGCAGTTTTGGGCTTTTTTTTTCTGAAGTCACTTACAAATTTAATGAGTTGCGGGCTGTGCTTTTCTGGGCTTTTTTTTAACATAAAAACATAACCCAACATTATTTGGGTTTTGAAATACGCAGATACACATAATGCCCCAGAATTTGTCTGACATTATTTCCAGGTCCATCATTTCCCGGATGATCCGTCCCGCTGTATCTTTGTTAATATCAAGTTAATATAGTTGCCTTGAATGACGTCGAGCTTCACGTTGGGCTCCAGAAAACTGCAAACATTGAGATTAATATGAACAGCCCAATAAACGTGAAAATAACCACGAATGAATATGTCCATAAAATTGCACAGCTAAACACCATTTTAATCATTAATATTAAGATAAGTGTCACAAATCAGGTGCAGCCATCTGAGTTGTGGAGCCACAGAAGGAGCGCTGTTCGATGCTCTCTGACCGCAAATGCAGGGCCGTAACGCAGAATGTGGATGGTGGGGAAAACTAAAATTCTATTTACAGTTTTCCAGACAATAGTGTAACACACAAAACATGCAAAAAATACTAAAGTTCTGTTCGTAATGTTGTAACTGTTACAACTGTTACATACCAGGACTGGTGTCAGTGCAACAGATGCTGATTTTTCCTGTAAACAGGATCGAACAGGTTGAAGTAACGAGGCAGAAACAAATCCATGCTTCTCAAATCCCCCTGGAATCTGTTCTGAAGCCGGTTGTCAGTTATACAGACTCTGGAGCGATTACGAGAGCACACTGCCTTCTATTGTAGCTTTATCCTACTGCAATAAAGCTAATTACAATAGATGCCAAATCTTGAAATTAGAAATATACATTAAAACATATAAATTAATTCAATATCAAAATAAGAAAAGAAAATAATAATAATAATAATCATATAACAAAAACCATTACTTCTTGTAATGGTTTCTTGTGTGCTTGTGTATGTCACATACCACTAAACAATCTCCCCTTCAGCTCAACCTTATAAGTAGTGACTCATGGTTGGTCATACAATAACTTGCAATTAAGTTTTGGCAAAGCTCAATGTAATTTTCACAGGTGGCAGAGCATTGTTGTCAATAGCTGCTGAAAGTAACTAAAAAAGTTACTTGTAATGTAACTTATTTATTTTCCAAATCAAGTAGTGAGTGTAGCATCCCGGTTGAAAAGATGGTCTCTCAAACTGATGGTTCACAGTCCTTTATTGAACAGCCTTTGCATGTGAACACACTGTAAGAGCTACAAAATATACAAATAAAATATCATTAGTAACTCAAAACAGTGTTGTTCTAACCTTTTACTTTAACATGGGAATCTTTTACCTTATGTGCTATGATTATATTTTACAAAACATGTATTTATTAAACTTTAGCATTCCTGTCATGAAATAAAATACAACGTATTGGTTGTTCCCTCAACAACCAAGCGCCAACTACCTGACTGTCCTGAAGATCCCCTTAATTATCTTTACTCCAATCTGTGGGATGACTGAGCAGTGAATTGTCAGTTAATTGTCTGCCGTTGGCATCACTCACCTTACCGCCTTTCCGTTTCAAACCCTTTCAAAATAAAAGCATCAACTTTCATCTCAACTAATACTCCTTATTTTTATGAGGAAACACAAAATACTAATAAGGTCATTTACAGTCAGTATTCTGACTAGTTACTTTTTCAAGGAGTAGTCAGTGATCTGATTAAAGTTACTTTTTCAAAGTAACTATGCCATCACTTTTTCCCAAACCATAATTCACAGTTCTACAAAGTCATCCAAATCCTGAAGCAGTGAAAAGACTCCCAACATTCCTTGACAATATGAATATTGCAAGTATTCTGTAGCCTTTCAAAAATAGCAAGAGAATCTTGGGTCCCCACCACTCTGGTTATTTTAGGCCCAGTTTCCACATGGCTGTTGTCAGGCGTCACATTCATCCACACTTTTGTATCCAGACTATAAAGCACCGCTCTTGGGACTCCAGAGGGCCAGGCGGGACCATGTTCAAAGCACTTATGCAGAAAATCCTGCCCCGGCCTTGCAGTGCAAATGGGCTGATTGAGAATGGACTTGTGGGTCTTTTTAACCAATTTTCCTTAAGGATTTAGAGGAGGCAGAATTGTTGGCAAGTCTAGCTAGAAGCTACATTCAAGGTCTACACTGTAGAAATTGAGAACACATTAGACCTCCTTTAATTTTAAGAGGGGAGTACATTTTTTGAAAGGGATCTTGGTAAGTCACACTGGAAACACATGGTCACATTACCTGGTGCTATAAATGTATCCAATTTTGATTCTAACTTCTGTGTTTTTGCAGTTTTACAGAATATGTTATTGCCCTTTGTTTGCTTAATATCACTCATCCTTTTACTTAGACTGATTATCGTAAAATGCTTTATGAATACTGACCTGACAGTAGGATTTTCTTGAACTTAATTGTAATGTATAACTGCTTTTTTCCATATCTATTCAGGACGTCTTCTTTCCGCTGGAATACTGGTACAAAGGAGCGGATGCTCATCAAGGTGACAGACAGGGAGCCCAGCTTTTTGGCTCATCAAGGAAATGGCTACTCACTCTGTGAATCCCCAACCCCTGGAGGAGGCAACACCTTGCGAAACCGCCATTCATCTGGAGGAAACCCCCCCTCAGAACCAAATGGCTCACCTGTTCTCTACTCTGACCGTCGTCAGTCTCCATATCTGAAGCGAGCCGAGTTAGGCAGCAGTGGAACCCACCGCCGCCCCTCCGCCGAGTCCCAGCCTCCATCACCCCGTTATGCCTTTGAGCCTCCCCTGTATGAGGAACCTCCATCTGATTTTAAGCCACCACCCATCTATGAAGAGCCACCTATTGACATGAACCTTTCAGACTCATCTTCCCTTTATGGTACAAACAAATCACCATCCCGGAAGTCTCCTGCTCCCTTCTACCACTCCCCCAAGCAGAGCCAGTCATCCTATGGTCAACTGGTTCTGACGAGACAAAAATGTCCAGAAAAAGCTCAAAGCCTGGAGTACAGTCCTGTAGGAAAGGAATATGTCAAGCAGCTGGTGTACGTGGAACAGTCATCTTCCAGTCCACGCTTCAAGACTGCTGACCGTCTACAGCGTTATGGTACTAATGGAGGCTTTGGTGGATCATTTGGAGGGTCCTATACTCTGCAGCATAGCCAGTCTCTGATTAGAGATCCCCGCCAACTTTTGGACTATCGTGGAGAGGGAGGAGAAGGATCTCAAAGGTTTATCTTTGAAGACTCCATTTCTTGGACATCTAGTCAGACTCACTCTCTGTCCTCTTCCTCTACAGCTGGGCCAGGTGGTTTATCCCCCAGTGGCAATCGTAAACGTAAGAGCCGCAAGCCATCCCTCCCCCAGGAGCTGGGATGCTGCGGAAAAGAGGAGCTCCCAGGCACAGGATCAGAGGTCATGCTGGCCCAGGCCCGGCTGGCATGGGAAGCCCAGCAGGTCATAAAACAGAGGAGCAGTTGGGACTCTGGTCAGGGAGGAGGAGTAACCCAATGCAGCAGCTCCAAAGATGGATATGAAAGCGATGGGGCAGTGCCTCTGCCACTACCAGGACCTGTGGTAAGGGCGTTCAGTGAGGATGAAGCACTAGCCCAGGGCGATGGCCACCACTGGAAACGCAGCACCTTTGACCGTTTGGGGTTCCCTCAGGCACTTCTGGAGAAGAGCCTCTCTGTCCAGACCAACCTGGCTTCCCCTGAGCCTTACCTGCACCCTTCCCAGGTACAGCTGCTTTCACTGCTAGAATGGAGAAATACTACTGTTAATTTTGTTGTTTGAATCTTATTTTTGCGGTAGTTCAAAAACTCTGGGACACGTATAACATTCTGATGAACCTTCGTGGTTTTTATTTGGTGGAACATTGTTAATTTTAAAAGACTTGCAATGGAAACAAACAAGTACTAAATTATAGCCAAAGACTCTTGGTCAACTATAACTCTGAAGTAAGAAGACATAGATTATTAGCCATTATTAGTTCAGAGGAAATATTTTAGAGTCTTTTTCCACTTTGAAAGCATGTTGATCTTCATGATCTTCAGGCCTTCAGTGTTATATTAGTAGAAGAAAATCTTCTGGTCTTTTTCACAAAATGGTTTCTGTTGAAAGTTATAAAAACACTAGCAATAATTTTATTTCAGTTAAAGTTTTTTGACTTTAAAGTTGATACTTATTTATTTCGAATATCTCAGATAAGTTTTTAGTTATTGCGTTTACATCGAGTTTTATACACTGCTCACATTTTAGAGAGCAAAGGTTACCGCCAGTGCTCACAGTTGGTCTAGAAACTGGATGCTTTCATCACATCTCATAACTGTCTTTATTCACTGTTATTTTCTGTTTTGTGTGTGCTTTGAGTTCAGGTTGAGGGTATTGTTTCCATTTCAGAAACCTTTTCCACTAAGGGGCTAGATTCTGGGGAAGTTTCTGTCCCTCTTGGGTTTCGTCATAGAAACCAGGGCCAGATCAGAAAAAGTGGGTTGAAATCTATCCAGAAGGGAGTTAGGATTCTTTTGATGGATTCTGGAGTTAAAGATTCATAATGCCAAACATTTCTTACTGGTCTCACAGTAAATATCACTATTTTACAGAGTTTTGATTAAATGAGCCAACTTTTGTGGAAATATTTAATTAAAAAAAGAGCTGACTTCCAATTTCATTGCCTCCTTACCTCTTCTGAGAGAAACAAATACTGCCAACATGGCCTTTTTAAAAAGTGGTAAATTAATAAATATTTTCACTGTTTCTATTCTGTGATCCAGATTAAAGTGATCGTATCTGTCCATGATTGTTGATTGTTTACCGTTTTTAGTGCTGTAGGGATATTGTAGTCATTGTATCTGCTCCTTTAACTTCCTATCACTTTTTGTTGAAGATTACTAAAAACAATGGGTGTCTCCTGTTTTGCATTAGGATATGTGTATTTACATTAAAAGTTGTCTTTGTCTAATAAATAAACCTTCTCTCACATCTCTTAGTTTGTTGCAGCAGCTCTGTATTAAGGTGTTGATGCTTTATGTCTCTGTTTTTTATTCCAACAGTCGGAGGACCTTGGAGCCTGTGCCCAGTTTGAAGCCAGTCGAAATGCCAGGAATATGATGCCAAGTGCAAGCTGTGGCATATTCTCAGAATTTAGCTTGAGAAAGCCCTCCTCAGAGACTGACATTGAAAACTGGGCATCCAAGCATTTCAACAAACATACACAGGTAAAAGAAACCAAACTCCTGCATTTGTGTTCTGGCAGTAATCCTAACATTTTGCTTGTCAGTCTTCTTGGCCCACTGTATGTTTTTTCTTTAGAGTTCAAATATCTGCATGTGTTTGACATGTTCTGTGTTTTTCTGTGTTTTTGAGTTTCTATGTTGTCATGTCTCCCCTTGATTGTTCCCCCTCTTACAAAAAAAATCCCATGAAACTCATGATTTTACCACGAAACGTTCCAAAATCACACGTATACATGCACTTTCACATGTGACCACTTGTGAAAGTCACATGTGATCACATGATTTTCATGGGATTTTTTTGTAAGGGCAGGTTGTCTCATTCTGGGATTACCCTCAGTGTCTTTAATCCTCCCTGTGTCCTTTGTTCCTCGTCGGGTTCTTGTTGTTTGTTGTTCCAGTCTTCCTCATCTGTCCTTTCGTTAGGCCTGTGCTACCAGTGCTGAGCTTAGATTTCCACTCTGCTGTGCTGCCAGGTGGGTTAAGGTTAGGGTTAGGTTTTTGGACTTTTTGGATTGTGTTGGACTGTTATTTTGGATCAATCTTCATGATTAAAATTATAATTTCACTGCAACCTGGGTCTGCTGCTTCTTCCCATCACTACTCACCATACTTCATGACAGTGTTGTGGATAGGTTATCAGAATACAATCATATCAATGACTAAATATACATCCCAGTATGTATATGAAATACTAAACCAGTTTACAGCACACAATTTATGTGGATCGAGTGCAACCAATTCAAACTTTATTGTTCTTATACCGAAATGAAAAGCTGAATTGTGCTATAAAGATGGTAAGGTGTCTGATAAGTACACGGGCCCAAAATGGAAGTCAGATGCATGCTTGCATGTAAGTGAGCTACACCACATGCCTATGAGATGTAATGGCCTCTACTGATAAACTACTTGACTGACTTACAGAAAAGTAAATGAAGACCTTTAATGGCTTCCCCTGCTCTCAGTGCATAAATACATGAGATATCTGGTATTTGCAGTGGTTAGGGACCAGGACCACTGTTGCCCACAAATAGCTCAACTGAGCAAATTCTTATGATCAGTAACTCCAGATATGACTCCAAAGCAAAGGAGTTATAGCTCCTTCTAAGTGCCTCAAGTTCCTCGTCCACCATCTGCACTGCTTCATGGGTTTCAGCCAATCAGTGCTAACAAAAATGACTGGCACATCTGGATTGGCTGCATTGCAATAGCCACTAGTGTCAAGTAGCATTGCACCTTCAGTTTCCAAAGTGATTACTCCGCTCTACTCCAAAGTAATCAGGTTTCCACAGATTCAATATTTTAACCATCTGTGCTACCCATCAATCCGTTCTGCCTTGTGGAAATACACAGGCATACATTGATGCTATGTCACATACTGCTTACTCAGCGGATTTCTTGTCAATACATCTTCCCTGTGGATGTTTTGTTTTGGTTTGTTTTACTCGCCAACGATTATGCTAATCTTTATTCAATTTATTTTACAGCTGGCTTTCATTAAGCTGCTATATTTCTTCATGTTTTAAGTTTATATGACAGGGAGCTTGTAGCCATACATGTAAATGCTTTAATTTGTCGTCTTTAATGTTGTTACTATACTGTATACTGTAAACAAATCATTGTTTGGCGTCTACCATGTGAATCAGGACAAAATAGATTGTTTTTGTGGGCTATTTTGTCCCTACAATTTAAAATATCTACTAAGCCATGCTAAACAGCATGTGAGTTTGAAGCTAATTGAACCTGGCAAGGTAAATCTTCTGGTTTTAAAATACAATCATGTAAATACACATAGAAATCAAGATATAAATTCGGATTTTGAATATTTTTCTTAAGGTCAGCAAGCTGAATTAAATGAGGTTCTAGTAGAACATGGTGGTTCTGGATGCTCAACTATTTAAAGTGGTAGAAGAAAGGATTGCATATGCCAACAAGTGGGTCGTCTCTAAAGCTGGAGAGGTAGGGAGCCAGAAGACGAGCAGACTGAAGCCAAAAATAGTGGACATAATTCTTTTTTTGAATAAAAATCTTTGAATGTTACATAAAACCTCTTCTTATAAGAGTGACTACAGGGACTACAGGGGTGGAGGAGAGAAGAGAATCCCTGCCCCTTTTACTTTTGATGCCCCAACTGCCCTTGTTTGAATTTTTATTTTTCAATTTCTTTTTTTGTTTTTAATCTATGCTTCAGGGGGCCTGCTTGTGCCCCTCTATAATAGTATTAAGCTAAATATAACAATTTAGTCTGGCTGCCCTTGGTATGATAATGCCTCCATGTTGTTAAGACATTGGGTAAGGAGGACAGGATGGGGGGAGGCCGCTATCAAATTATGGACAAGAATATTTTTTTCAACATACACTGGTTTGATGTTGACGTTAGGAAAAACGTTTCTATTTATTTTTTGTAATTGTCTTTGCAATAGCGAAAAAAGACAGAAAAGGTTTGGCTCACAACAGGGAATCTGAATCGGTCCCACCACTGTGGGTCAAAATAAAATATCCTGAAATAGAGAAACGGTACCACTACTGTCACCACAACACAGCTCAAAGCCCAGGTACCTCCTGCTCACTGTTTGCTCTCTGCTTCACCTCAACGGTACCACCAGGATTACCATGGTCTGTTCAGACCATAATAAGAGCGACAGCAACAGATCAACTCAGCCCGCCAGCAACTTTACCTATTGGGAAAACATTCAACACATTTGCTTTGCATTGTTCCCACATGATGAAAATGATACAGTGTGATCCATAGGCCTGTCACAATAATCATTAAACCAACTAATCGCATGATGAATTAAAACAAACTCCAAAATTTCTATTGGCAAAAACTTTCTACCAAAAAACTTGTTGATAAAAGTCTTCAGTTTGGTGCTTTGGTTCCAACTCGCTCTTTTTGGAAAGTCACAATTGTTTACAAATACTTCAAAATGTATTTTATTTGTTGTTATATGAATTTATTTTGGATATTTAAAATGGTTTCCAGTTCCAATTTTAAATGTTCATTACAAGTTGAATTTTACTGATCTTTAAGAATTTGTTATTGCGTTACTATTATATTACTTAAAAATTGTCTCAAAACAACAATATTATCGCCATAACTTCTGGAACAATTTACTGTCCAGCAGAATTTGCTGTCTAACAGGTTCTCATTAGATATTAGATTCTTGGTTAAAATGGGTTGTTGCTATGTTGTTGTACGGTGTTAAAACATCTTGTTCAATGTGAATCTTTTTAACTTTGAGCCCCATCCCCTGCAAAGGTCTCTGTACAGCCCTGGTCACATTATAGCACCTACTTGGCTCTGGCAGATCCTACACCAGTGCAGGAACTGAAAAATCAGATACTGGGCTGGAACAAATACTAGTGGAAGTGCTCCTAAAGCAGGCTGAGTAGAGTGGAACCTGATCCATTAGAGCCAGTGGAAAACGGGTGTTAGAGTACACACACGTACACAAAACTGTGTCAGAATTTTTTGTTGTTTACACTCACATTTTACATTCTAGTTTACATGTAGCCTAAGCAATATATTGTGCAAGATCTTTTCGTAGCATTTCCTCTTGTAAAAGAAAATTATAGTGAAGTCCATTGTTATTATTGACTTTGTACTGTAACATGCTTTGTAATAGAATAGACTGATTCATGTCTGTTCACTGTCTTTCTACTGTAGGGTTTGTTTCGGAGAAAAGTTTCCATTGCCAACATGCTAGCTTGGAGCAGTGAGCCCATCAAGAAGCCAATGATTGTGACTGCAGACCGAGGTGTAAAGAAGGAGGCTGTGGACATCTTTAAGCTCATACAGACTTTTATGGGAGATCGTCGCTCCAAAGTGGACCCTCTTTCACTGGCTCTGGAGGTCTGTATTCAGTTTACATCTCTGCTCTGTCCTATCTCAGAAGTTTAGAAAGCCAGACACAAAAATCAGCTGTTTCTATCCCTGCTAGTTTTTTTCCCTATCCCTACTTCAATTTCACCCTTGAGGGGATTTTAGTTTTCCATGATGTATTTGGCATCATATAAAACACCCTGTTGTGGTTTTGGAAAAGGCTTCAAATGTAAATAACATAGGTCTCCACAATGTTTCTCAATTGTGATACAATGCTAAAAATTGTCTAAAGTGACTCAAACATTTGTGGGCAAGTACAGTAAACCTTGAACTTGGGGCGCTGCGGAGCTATCTATGGAGTAGGACGTGGTCGGTGGTAGCTCCTGCCAATTTCGCTTAAAATGCTTATTCGACTGTGCTTTTCTTTGTAAACCAAGTCTATATCGATTGTTTTGCATTTTGGCTCCGCGTATATGTGTTTTTTGCACCAAGTGACAATGTCGGGAAGGGGAAAATCCCGAACTATTCAGATGCAGCTCAAGTCATGCTCGCAGGCCTCGACTCCTTCGCCGCCAGACCCATGTGCTGCGACCGCTCTGACTCAGATGAACCCTGTCGCCGACACCCTCAAGTGTGAACTACTGGCATCTTTGAAAGAAGATATCGCCGGTATTATTAAAAAGGAACTACAAGAGGTTCTTGGTGATGCTTTGTCATCCATCAAAGCTGAGGTACAGGCCGTGAAAACGCAGCTAGCAAGTGACCATGCTGCTACTGATGCTAAGCTGGTTAAGCTAACGGCTACGGTGGGGGATGTGGAGGAGGCGCTCACGGGTTGCACTGATGACATTACTGGTATGAAAATTACACTGAAGCGGCTTAGGGCTAAGGTCACCATGTTGGAAGACAAGTGTGAGGACTTGGAGTCAAGATCGCGCCGCAACAATATCAGGATCATCGGCGTGGAGGATGGCGCTGGCTCCTGCTCACCTACAGCTGTGGCTGCGCTGCTGAAGGAAGCGCTCGGGTTGGAAAAGGAACCGCTGGTGGACCGGTCTCATCGTTCTTCTCAACACAAACCCAGACCAGGCGAAAGACCTCGAGTAATTGTGTGCAGGCTTCATTGCTACAGTGACTGTCTGGACATTTTACGTCGTGCCAGGGAGGGCCAGCGGTTTAAAGTAGGAGCCGGGACTATATCAATTTTTCCGGATTACACTGCTAAGGTTGCCCGGGCTCGAGCAGCCTTCAACGAGGTAAAGCGGCTACTTCGTGGCATGGAAGGGATCAGGTACGGACCTTTCTACCCAGCGCAGCTACGCATTACTTACAATGGAGTTGTAAAGGAGTTTACTGCATCCGAGGACACAAAGCAATATGTTCAGACTGATTTCCGAGTGAGCTCGACTCGCTGTCAGTGAGCCCTGGTCATAGACTGGGTTTGGGTGAATATAAAGTTGTTAACTGTTATTTAGACCTGAGGCTCAGATACTTCACTGGGAAATTAAAGTTCCCAGTGGTTATATCCTGTTCGGTTTAGAAATTAATATTTGTGATCATCTATACAGATATTTACTGTTAGATAGTATTTTCTCCACTATATAGGGATTATGCGGTTTCCAACCTTGTTGTAATATAATAAACAATCTTAAAGTAGTATAATAATGCACATACTGGTGTTCCAATTTGGAGGTTGGTGGGGGCTATAAGCCGGTTTTTGTTAAATACACTTCCGGGCTTTTTCGCTCTGCTTTATCTCCGTGTTCACATTTTATTGTGAATAACTGCCGTGTTTAGCACTGCTGTCTCCATTGTTCTGTTTTTATGGAGACTTTGGGTGTCGTTTTGTTATGGGTTTTCTTTTGGCTATGGGTTGCAGGGAAGACCATCTCAGCTTTCTATGGTTGTTTTCATTCTTATTTTTGTTAAATGGTTAATACCACCGTAGACCCCGTTATGGCAGGACCAGGCACTTCTCTTCGTTTCATTAGCTGGAATATCAAGGGCATGGGTCATCCTGTTAAAAGATCAAAAGTCTTTTCCCACCTCAAGCGGTTAAAACCTTCGATAGTGTTTTTACAAGAGACTCATCTTCGCATCAGGGATCATGATAGGTTCCGTTGTTCTTGGATGAATCAGGTTTTTCATTGAGCCTTTGTCCATCACATTGCGTGCATCCTCCTCTTTTAGAGGAATTTTTTGAAATGGGACAGAATATAAATTGTCCTTATACGCAGATGATCTGTTGCTATATGTATCTAATCCCACTATTTCCGTCCACACTATCTTAAGTATTTTAAATAATTTTAGCTCCTTTTCAGGCTACAAATTGAATTTGGAAAAGAGTGAATGCTTCCCTATAAATACTACTCCTGGTGGTCTTCAACATTCTGACTTCCCTTTCAAACTCAGTCCCACAGGATTTAAATATCTTGGTATAAATGTGACACGTTCTTTATCTGGTCTTGCTTCTGCTGATGTTTCGCCTCTCATTGCCAAAACAGCGTTGGATTTCCAGAGTTGGCGCCATCTTCCTCTCTCCCTTTTGGGTAGGATTAATGTTGTCAAAATGAATGTCTTACCCAAATTTCTTTTTTTATTTCAGTCTATTCCTCTTTTTATGCCAAAAATCTTTTTTGATTCCTTGGATAAGTTGGTCAATGGCTTTATTTGGAAAGGGAAACCCCCTTGAGTTCGTAAAACATTGTTGCAAAGATGTAATCTCAGTGGCGGACTTGCATTGCCTGATTTTCAATCATATTATTGGACTGCTCACATACACAAAATGAATTATTGGTTAAAGTCGTCTTGGTGTAAACTGGACCCAGTCGTGTACTGGGTCTTCACTGTCTGGTCTAATTTTCTCTTCACTACCTATAAAACCTTTTCTATACATGAATAATCAAGTTGTACTTAATACACTGAAAGTCTGGTTTCAGTTTAGAAGGCGTTTTAAGTTTGTTGCTGCCTCATCTTTATGCCCCTTAACTAACAACCATTTGTTTCCTCCATCTTTTTTTGACCCATAATTTTCAGTTTGATATGACAGGGGTTTAAAACAAATTAGAAACCTATATGCATCAGGAGTATTTGATAGCTTTGCTGATTTATCTTCTAAATATAGCTTAACTGGCACACATTTGTTTCGACACTTACAAATTTGGAATTTTGCCTCTAAGTGTTTCCCTAACTTTCCTTCCATACCCCTGAACAGCCCTGGGAAGAGATTGTTGCATACAACCCACTTCAGAAAGGTACATTTCTAAGATTTATAGTTTTATTTTAAAGCTAAGGGTGGATTCTAGCATCAAAATTAGAAATGCATGGGATAAAGAGTTGGGAATCCAGCTGACCCAAGATAGTTGGGATGATGACATTGATAGAATCCGATCTTCCTCTTCTTGTGCTCATCTTAGTTTGATTCAGTTTAAAGTTGTATATAGGATTCATTTCTCTAAATCTAGGCTTTCTCAGATTTACCCTGATATGGTGGATATATGTGATAAATGCAAAGGCTCCCTGTGCAATGTTTTCTCTCCTATTTTTCCAACTTGAAGGTTTTGCCCAACTGAATGTGCCTGTTGCTGAATTTTGCTTTGGTGATAAATATGGGTGGTCATGTCGGATTAATTATTTATTTGTTTGTTTTCTCTTCTCTCGGGTTAACTTCAAGCTGAGATGGGGGGGAGGGTGGTTTTTTTTGTTTTTGTTTGTTTGTTTTGTCTTTTCACTATTGGAGTGTTTGGTGTGTGGTAGCTCTAACTACTGGATTGTAATTTTGGAACTTTTTTTTTCTACACAATGCCTCGTCTCAGTATTGCATTGTGTATATATAAAGTGTGAAGTATTGTGTGTATATGTGAGTATGTATGTTCATATATATATGTGCATGCAGGAATGTATGTGTATACACATGTATCCATATGTGTATGTATTTTTTCCTTCTTTCGGCTCAAATAAAAACTAAAAAAAAAAACTAAAAAAACTTGAACTTGATAAGCTCTGATCTGGTAGTAAAATCTGCAGTGTACGTACAGTTAATGCCAGTGATGGCACAGTTACCTTGAAAAAGTAACTTTAATCGTACTACTGATTAGTCCTTGAAAGGTAACTTAATTACTTTACTGATTACTTGATTTGGAAAGTAACTAAGTTAGATTGAGCCCAAGGGGAGCTGCTTTTCTCACCAGAGGCTCAAACAAACAGACTCAACAAAATTGTTATGAAAATAAGTTTTGCTTGACTGCATTAACCATAAATACATATTTCTATCAAAAAATAAAAGTACTTCTTGAGGTCAGTATCATAAGCAATTACTTGCTTGATATAAAAATAGTATCTTTCTTGACTTCATTAAATGTATACTTTTTTTGTGTTTTACAAAAAAAAAGTATTTGACTTTGTTAAACATAAATGCTTTTTTGCATACTCCTCTGTGAGGCAGCTTGCCATTTACAGTAGTGGGGATTTGGTTTATTAGGGCAAGAAATAAAAGTGAGAAAACCATGTTGAAGGGCAGCATTTCTTCTACTCCATAATGTCCAACTGACTTTTTGGACTCTCCATCACTGGTTTTGCACCAAGGTTTAGTTTTTGTTGTTTGGGTGTTTGGGAGGGCCCCGTGGCCACCAACGTGCCCCTTGAGTGGAACTGATTTTTCTTCTTTTTTTTTTTTAACCAATGATTTCTCTGTGATTATATTATTAAAAACACACGATTTCATTGTATATTTGATAATGTAAAAAATATTGTTTATATGGGCAAAAAGAAAATTAATTACTCTTGAGGTCCTACCTAAAAGGTCACACTTCACCAGTAATATGAGCTGCAATATGCAGTGTTCATCCAAACCTCCAAAGCATCGGTTTAACATAAGTTTGCAAAACAATGTCGAAAACAGGACTTGTTGTTCAGGGAGAGAGAAAAGAAACAGGAAGAAGAGAAAAAACCAGGATATAAGTATGTTTGCATATGTTTTAGTAATGTAATGCTTATCAGTAAGATTTGTGGAGCTGCTAACAGAAAATTAGCTTGATAGTGACCTTGAACAGTTCAGTTTAACAGCCAAACATTTTTACTAACATCTTTGTATTCGTGTGAAGCTGAGTTTAACTTTAAACAAGCTGATCTTGTGGTTGGCCCTATTTATTTCTGGGGTTTTTTAGGCTACATAATGTTTGATACCAACTTCTCAATGTTTGACATTGCCTTGCAAAATAGTTTTACATCAGACTACAGTACGACCAAAAGTTTGGACACACCTTTTCATTCAAAAAGTTTTTATTTTCATGACTATGAAAATTGTAGATTCACACTGAAGGCATCAAAACTATGAATTAACACATGTGGAATTATATACTTAAAAATGTGTGAAACAACTGAAAATATGTCTTATATTCTAGGTTCTTTAAAGTAGCCACCTTTTGCTTTGACTACTGCTTTGCACACACTCTGCATTCTCTTGATGAGCTTCAAGAGGTAGTCACCTGAAATGGTCTTCCAACAGTTTTGAAGGAGTTCCCAGAGATGCTTAGCACTTGTTGGCCATTTTGCCTTGACTCTGCAGTCCAGCTCACCCCAAACCATCTCGATTGGGTTCAGGTCCGGTGCCTGTGGAGGCCAGGTCATCTGGCGCAGCACCCCATCACTCTCCTTCTTGGTCAAATAGCCCTTAAACAGCCTGGAGGTCATTGGGGTCATTGTCCTGTGAAAAATAAATGATGGTCCAACTAAACACAAACCAGATGGAATAGCATGCCACTGCAAGATGCTGTGGTAGCCATGCTGGTTCTGTATGCCTTCAATTTTGAATAAATCCCCAACAGTGTCACCAGCAAAGCCCCCCCCACACCATCACACCTCCTCCTCCATGCTTCACGGTAGGAACCAGGCATGTAGAGTCCATCCGTTCACCTTTTCTGCGTCGCACAAAGACACGGTGGTTGGAACCAAAGATCTCAAATTTGGACTAATCAGACCAAAGCACAGATTTCCACTGGTCTAATGTTCATTCCTTGTGTTCTTTAGCCCAAACAAGTCTCTTCTGCTTGTTGCCTGTCCTTAGCAGTGGTTTCCTAGCAGCTATTCTACCATGAAGACCTGATTCACACAGTCTCCTCTTAACAGTTGTTCTAGAGATGTGTCTGCTGCTAGAACTCTGTGTGGCATTGACCAGGTCTCTAATCTGAGCTGCTGTTAACCTGCGATTTCTGAGGCTGGTGACTCGGATGAACTTATCCTCCTCAGCAGAGGTGACTCTTGGTCTTCCTGTCCTGGGGCCGTCCTCATGTGAGCCAGTTTCTTTGTAGCGCTTGATGGTTTTTGCGACTGCACTTGGGGACACTTTCAAAGTTTTCCCAATTTTTGGGACTGACTGACTTTAATTTCTTAAAGTAATGATGGCCACTTGTTTTTCTTTACTCAGCTGTGTGTCCACCCGACTTCTGCACAACACAACTGATGGTCCCAACCCCATTTATAAGGCAAGAAATCCCACTTATTAACCTGACAGGGCACACTTGTGAAGTGAAAACCGTTTCAGGTGACGACCTCTTGAAGCTCATCAAGAGAATGCAGAGTGTGTGCAAAGCAGTAATCACAGCAAAAGGTGGCTACTTTGAAGAAAATACAATATAAGGCGTATTTTCAGTTGTTTTACACTTTTTTGTTTAGTACATATTTCCACATGTGTTAATTCATAGTTTTGATGCCTTCAGTGTGAATCTACAATGTCAATAGTCATGAAAATAATGGAAACTCATTGAATGAGAAGGTGTGTTCCAAACTTTTGGTCTGTACTGTATATATTGTAAAACATTTGAGCTACATTTAGTTGTCTACTATTTTCTACTCTTTAAGCCAAATAAATTTAGCGAGTTTTAGATTTTGAACCTAAATGTGAGAGTTTGTGAAAGTTTTGTTAACTTTTTATTAATTTTGTCAAACCTCCAAGGGTTTAATAAACAAGAATTATTAGGTTAGCACTTTTAAAAAACTGAAAGAAGAAAAAGACAGGAGCGAGAACTATTTCCCAGAGTGTTTCAAGACATGTTTTTGTCTTGAAACACAAACACAAGTCTGTTACATTGATCTGACTCTTGTGTGTTATGAAGGAAAATTTTCATTTTAATGCAACTGACACTTTGCAAAGCTTGAGGATAATGTCCTGTTCATATTAAATGTTTTTGAGCAGAATTCACTGTGATGATTAATAAAATTCATTATCAGATCAGAAATTTTCTCTATGTAATTTGAGACAAGAATTTAAATTATTCTAAAGTAAAATAAGTTGTCATTTTAACTTGACATTGTGAGTGAAAATAATAGATACATGTGTGTCCTTTAACTAGGTGGGGGCAGTTTTTGTCTTGCATATTGTGAAAGTATTATTTGGTTTAAACTGCAGAAATAAGTTAGTATTTACAATTCAAGATTAATAAACTTAAAATAAGAATGTTTACACAACTTGTTAAAGATTGTTCATAAAATCAACTTCATGAACTAATTTCTGAGTTAAAACCAGTACAATTTTCTTGTTGATTTAAATGTCATTTTCAAGTCAAACAACCTTCAGATGTTTTACAGTGTATGACTCCATTAATATACCAATGAGCTACTCCAAGTTGTCCAATATGTTGTACATGATAGATAATATACAATATAAACAGCACTGTCAGAGACGCAATAAGTTTATGGCAGGTGTGTGAATGATCTATTGTCTGACTGTTGATTGCAGCAACCCACATTATTAGCAAAAACAGAGGGCCTTAAAGCCAAATTTTCTTAGGGCTCCTGGAGGCTTGGGTCGGCTCTGCTCCTGGTACAGCTCTCTTCTTTGAATCACCTGGTGCAGCTTGCTCTTTCAGTTTGATTGTCCTGTGGTGTGACTCTAGTTTCTTCATGATGTGCTATTTTTGAAGAGAGACAGAACTTTCTTGCCAGTTCAGAGGATACATTGAACCTTCATATTGTCATCTTTTGCAGATATAACCTTAAAATAGTTCCTGTTTTTCCAGCAACAAAATGCATCCTTCTCTCCTAGTTTGCGTTTCTGTCAAGGCGTGCTATCACTGGTGCTGATGATGTGATTGAATTGTCACATAGAAACAGAGGTCACTCCCCAAGATGCACAGAGGAAATAAGATTCAATTAATTGAGAAAATGAAAAAATAGTAATGCACAGTGATTTGGATGAGTAACTTTAGTCTGATTACTGGATTTGAAATAGCAGTGCATTAGTTTACTCATTACTGACAAAAGTTATCCGACCAGAGACTTACTGATGTCCCTGGTTAGTGTTCCTTAAATTGAGTTGTTTGAGAGAGAGCTTGTTAAATACAGAACAGTGGCCTAGAGAACGAGAACATGTTAAGGGCTAACTGTTTCAAATGCACATACAAATCTACAGCATGCTAAAATAGACTACAGTCACTTTTTCTTTCTTTTTTTTGTGTTTTTAAGAACTAACTTGAAGAGCAGTTTCCCAGATGTCTGTTTTAGGGTACATGGCTCTCAAGCAAAACATGGAGTCTTCCCTGACTGCCTACCTTCTTTTTCAAGGAAGCTACATTGTTAGACATGTATGTCACATGGTCTACCAGTGTTTGCAATTAAATAAACACACTGGACTGTCAGACATTAGCAGCGTAATTTAATATTGTCTGATTAAAAACGTAACTTACTGGACTGATGTCACATCAAAGTCTGCTGCAGTTGTGTCTTTGAGAAGAGTCTGTAGATAACATTCCTGGAGGTTACACCCACAATAAGTTGAATAAAGATAAGAGCCTGTCTTTAACTAGACAGCTTCCTGGCTTTCTCTTTCAGGTGGTGGTGCGGGGGTGGAGTAACCAGGGTCTCCGTGATGAGCTCTACATCCAGCTGTGCCGTCAAACTACAGAGAACTTCCGGTATGATAGCCTGGAGCGCGGTTGGGAGCTGATGGCCATCTGCCTAGCCTTCTTTCCTCCCACTCCCCGTTTCCACACCTACCTGGAGGGTTACATCTACAGACACATGGACCCACTTAATGACACCAAAGGTAAATGAGTAGGTATAGACATTAAGCACCACATTTCAGTGTACTTATATTTTTACATGCTCATTTTGTTAATAGCAGGACATTTCTCCAGCCTCAGATTTAAACTGTTCCATGTTTAATTGTTATGACTGGTCAGGAGATGGCTTTACTTTGTTTCATTTTATTTTCTTTTTTTATTATTTCAAACAGGTTTCTTAAACAAAAGAAAACAAGTTATCAGTAAGAAAAGAGAAAACATGTGCATACATAACCAATAATAAAATAATTAACTTGCATTTTCTGTTGAAGTTGTCATGTTGGAGGCTAGATGCCTGACCCACTTACAGAAACACACCAGGGAAACTTGGAAGTTTATTATACAAGTGATAAAAATGACAGAAAGAGGGGTTCTTGGTCAGTGAACCAGGCTTGCCGGGACAAAACCAGAGGTGAGATATGATGGCGTAGTGGGAATCTGATGACAGGCTGGATAGCTTACTGTATTGATGAAGAATCTGCCGGGGGGGAAATACTGTGGTGACTGGGGAGGGAGCTGAGAGCTGGCAGAAGGTTTTGGCTTCGTTGGAGGGCGGACAGGTAGACTCACAGGCAGTGGATGAAGAGGAGCAGTTCAATGCCAACAGTGGATGAAGAAAACCAGGAGATCCTTCAGTGAGAGTTTAGTTGAGGAGGTTGGGTTCTTGGGCAACACGAACGGAATCCTCCAAGGCACCAAAGGGGAATTTCTAGAAACAGAACAAAGAAAGGCTTTAGCTAGAGATTTGCTAGGTGATCTCAGAGACAAGCTCAGAGTGGCTCAAGGTACTGAGACTTAATACTCAACACTGATAGCTGTGTGAAGGTGCAGGAGTCTGGCCCACCCTCCAGGTAATTGTGGTTTCCTGGCTCCATCTGGAGCAGCAGACAAAAAAACTCCAGTTCCCAACAGAAATGGAGTAGGAAGATCTGAACACTTATTTAATCCTACCTCTTATCTCAATTTAATGAAATATATTACTTGCCGACTCAATAATTATTAGAAATTTGTATTTAAAACCATGTTATGGTATATAGCAATAATTATAAATAACAACCAGACATAAAGCATCAGAATAATTACAAACTCTTTGCCAATGTACAACCTATAAATTCTTCATAATCTGTGTTACGTAACACAGAAAAACAATGATGATAATGATAGTAAAATAATAATAATCTACTAATAATGGTAACAATAACATAGAAGAATAGCTAAGAGGCAACACTTGAAATTTTTGCTTTTCAAACTATGAACCTAATCTATTGAAGTCGACTTTGTAGAAAGTCACACTGACAAACACTTGTAGTTAACTTCTGGTTTAATCCATCTGTTAAAGCAGTCGGCCGTCCGTAGTGTCGCTGGGCTCCCAAAGTGCTTGTGTTTCGCTTTAACGTCAACATTAGAAACGACAATTTTTGTTTAAACCTTCATTTTAGGTAACATGTTTAAGATCTTGTTCTCATAAATTGTGTTGCATATCGGGTCCCTCAGGAGACAAACTGAGCAGTTAGAGTTGAGATGGTTCGGACATGTTCTGATATGCAACAGAGGACATATATGCAAATGAGGGACTGATCTTTTCTCATCAGTTAAGTGCGAAAAACAAGACACTGAGGTCTGTGTTGTTGCCACACTGGTGTGACTGTAGCTCCTGAATTAATGAAAAGAATGAGAAAAGAAAAAAAGTGACAGAAGAAAATCTGTTTATGTTGAAAGAATCCATCAGCATGGACTCAAACAGGAACAATTTTAATTGCTGAAACTTTGTCTTTTTGTTTTCAAGGAGTTGCCATTAGCAGCTACGCCAAGTACTGCTACAGGAAACTGATGAAAGCTGCTTTGACTGGAGCCAAAAAGGTAAGGATTAACCACAGATCCAAAACAATGAGTTGGGGAAACAAAAAAACCCAGAAGATACAAAAGTTTGTGACAATTCACAGTACTGTAGTACTGTAACCTGTCATTGCCTTCCAAATCTATATGTAACACCAATGGTTAGGTATTTGGGAGACATACTCAATCCGTCTAATGCATTGGAGTCCTGTACTGATACATAACTATGAGGTTTGTTCAGACAGTCCCTGTGTGATCTGTGTGTGTCTCATCAGGGGCTCCAGAAGCCCTCTCTTGAGGAAATCCAGCATGCCAGGAATGCCATATTTAGTCCATCCATGTTTGGCTCTTCATTAGAGGAAGTAATGGTGCTTCAGAAGGAGCGATATCCAGACCGCCAGCTGCCTTGGGTCCAGACCCGTCTCTCTGAAGAGGTTCTGGGTCTCAATGGAGACCAAACAGAGGGCATTTTCAGGTGAGGGACACAGAAGGAAGCAAATTGAGTACAAGTAAGAAAAGTGTCAGAAGCTGGAATATGGAAGAGTTAGATAGAGTCATATGACAAGAACTCTGGTTTTTAAAATATAGATGGGTACTTTTTGGTTTGGTTACATCATCATACTGTAGTTTCTCTGGTGATATTTGGAAGCATTTCAACTTTGTGTTTATTGGAACCAAACTGTTCCACATTCTGTGGCTGAGATAAGATATGCATAAAAATCTAACAGAGATTGTTAGGTCTTTGGGGGATTGTTGCATTAGGACTTGAACTGCAACCCTCTCTGCACAAACTCCACAGTCCATGGATAAATACTTAATTTAGTAACTTTTAGTTTTACAGAGATTCTTCTTTCAGTGATCGAAGGGTGCATCCAACATTTACCAAAGCACTCTGTTGTCTTCATCAGAAAAGTTAGCTTGCTAAGGTAAGGCAAGGTAATTGTATTTATATAGCACATTTTCAGCAACAAGGCATTTCAAAGTGCTTTAGATGAATTAAAAGGAAATACAAACAAAATAAACCAAAGGAAAAAGCAAAAGACCAAAAAGAATCTAATAATGTTAATTCAAAGTATATAAACTAGATGCTCCTGTTCAGGGTTGCTAGATAAGTATAAGTAAGTATCCTGTGGTCTAATTCCTTTTCTGGGCTGGAAGAATGGGAATCTAAAAAGTAGTTGCTAAGGTAGTTTTTCTGGATTCTAAGTTTGTTCTAATCACTGTACTGGATTATTAGATAAGTGCAAGTAAGTGTTTACTCCGTTCTGTGGTGGAACAGGGGTAAAGCACAACCCATATGGAGGGGGTAGACCTTGATGTGGCTGTCGGACGTTCGATTCCCAGCCTGTGGTGCATGTCCTCCCTCTTCTCTCATTACTCACTTTCCTGTCAATTCACTATCAAATAATGGCCACTAGAGCCAATAAAACCTTTTAAAAAAGTAAGTATTTTCTGGATTTTCTAAGTGTGCTCTAAATTAGAAATTAGCAATTTAGACAGAGAACCTAAAGTAAATGTGGAAATTCCTCTGAGACAAAGATGGTGCAGTACTGTAACCTGTCATTGCCTTCCAAATCTATATGTAACACCAATGGTTAGATCAGTGGTTCCAACCTGAAGTGTGAAATAAACTTCAGTGGAGTTTGAAAACAAAATATGTGTATAGCTTTATGTCTGGTTGAATGATGTGCTTTTGTTTATTGGGCGGGGGGTTGCATATATATATATATATTTATATATATATATAAAATTCCCTTCTCACCCACCGTGGGTGGTTCCTATCCTCTGAGCTCAGGTCCTCTACCAGAGGCCTGGGAGCTTGAGGGTTCTGCAGTATCTTTGCTGTGCCTAGAACTGCACATTTCTGGACTGAGATGTCTGATGTTGTTCCTGGGATCTGTTGTAGCCACTGCTCCAGTTTGGGGGTGACTGCCCCGAGGGCCCCGATGACCACAGGCACCACTGTGGTCTTCACCTTCCAGGCCCTCTCCAGTTCCTCCCTGAGGCCCTGGTATTTCTCCAGTTTCTCATGCTCCTTTTTCCTTGTATTTCTACATCCACCACAACTGGTTTCCTCTGTTGTTTATCCACTACGACAATGTCCGGTATATATATATATATATATGTGATAAACAGCTATGTCTTGCCAGTAATCAGATACCCTGCAGGAATAATTATCTGGCCAAAGGAGGAGATACAGGCCACAGATGTTAAGACACGAAAACTACTAACAATGCATGGAGGGTTCCACCCCAAATCCAGCACCCTGAGACTGTACACGAGCCACAAGGAAGGAGGCAGAGGACTAGTGAGTGTGAGAACCACTGTCCAGGACGAAACATCCAAGATCCATAGGTACATCAGGGACAAAGCCTCAACAGACAATGTGCTCAGTGAATGTCTCAGACAACGGGGATCAGAAGTTGAGGTGCTGGAGGTACCATCATGGGAGGACAAACCCCTACATGGGATGTACCACCGGCAAATAACCGAGGTGGCTGATATCAGAAAGTCCTACCAATGGCTGGAAAAAGCTGGACTTAAGGACAGCACAGAGGCCCTCATCCTGGCCGCCCAGGAACAGGCCCTAAACACCAGAGCAATAGAGGCCCAGATCTACCACACCAGACAAGACCCAAGGTGTAGGTTGTGCAAGGAGGCCCCTGAGACAGTCCAGCACATAACAACAGGGTGCAAGATACTGGCAGGGAAAGAGTACATGGAACGACATAACCAAGTGGCAGGCATAGTGTACAGAAACATCTGTGCAGAATATGGACTGGAAGCCCCGAGATCAAAATGGGGAACATCCCCAAAGGTGGTGGAGAATGGCCGAGCTAAGATCCTGTGGGACTTCCAAATCCAGACAGACAAAATGGTAAGGTCAAACCAACCGGACATTGTAGTGGATAAACAACAGAGGAAAGCCGTTGTGGTGGATGTAGCAATACCGAGTGACTGCAACATCAGGAAAAAGGAGAAACTGGAGAAATACCAGGGCCTCAGGGAGGAACTGGAGGGGCCTGGAAGGTGAAGACCACAGTGGTGCCTGTGGTCATCGGGGCCCTCGGGGCAGTCACCCCCAAACTGGAGCAGTGGCTACAACAGATCCCAGGAACAACATCAGACATCTCAGTCCAGAAATGTGCAGTTCTAGGCACAGCAAAGATACTGCAGAACCCTCAAGCTCCCAGGCCTCTGGTAGAGGACCCGAGCTCAGAGGATAGGAACCACCCGCGGTGGGTGAGAAGGGAATTTTTTTTTGTATGTATGTATATATATATATATATATATATATATATATATATTTTTTTTTTTTTTTTTTTACTATTATTATTACTATATAGATTGGAAAAGTAATGGGAGTGAGCCAAAAGAAACCCTTGTGAGACAACTGCTCAGGCTGCTATAAAGTTTCTGTTTAACATAAAATACCTACATGGAAATTTATTCGCCTTCTGGACAGTTTTTTCAATACTGTGACAGTTTTTATTATAGTAATATAACAAACTAAGAAAATCTTTAGGAACCACTGGGTTAGGTGGACCTGGATTTAAGTGTCAATTCAATTAAATTAAGAATTTTAGGCCCAGATATGCTGTGATCCAATTGTTTTCCAATCTGCTTGGGTTTGAGATAAACATAATCCATGTCACATTCACCATACTAGTTGTAAAATTTCATCATGTCCAATTTGTTGCTGTAGACCAAGGAACTCATAAAGCACCAATTAGTGTAGTTAATAAGTTAGTTTGTTAGTAAAAACTAAATTTCCAAACTGGATGAGACAGTCTCTTAAAAAAAAAACAAAAAAAACCCATCAATAAATTCCATCTACTTCAAATCAAGGCTGAATTCTGATTGCTCCTGTTCTATTATATTCATCCCCACAATGAAGTAAAATTATCAAATTAATTAGAATCTCAACATAGTATTTCAATTTAGATTGGAATCATAAATTGTCTCCGAGACACGAATATTTTGTAGCCAATATGATGAACTTAAATGAATCTGCAGCGGTTTCATAATTTCCAATATGGTGTTATCAAGTAATATGTCCTTGGGAGTGCCCAGCTCCACAGGGACATGGCTGATTGAAGGAGGTGAGGTGGAAGGAGCTTTATGTTTACATATCTTCAAGGAAATATGTAGCCCTTCCAAGGCAACACAGGAAAGGCAATTTAGATAGAGAATGTCTCAGGTCATTAATTATCAATCTACCGTAAAGTCTCACCGATACATCTTAGTTCCCAATGATCCAAAGTAGTGTGGCTGTTCCACTGAACCGAAAATAGCAACTTCTCCAAGATCGATTCCATCCCGCTAGTGAGTTTTAGAGTCCTCAGCTGGGCTGCAAGTCTCAGCAAGACTCACATCCAACTTGCATCTCTTTCCCACAACATACAGTCTGAGTGTCCTGGAGTTCGACCAAGTCTGTCACAAATTTGTCAGAAAGCCAGAAATCCACAAGCTCCAAGCAGCAGAAATCTTTTTATAATGAATAAATCCAGGGTGTGCCCAGTATTCTTGTTGAGAAGACTAGGACTAGGTCTTCAATTGCATTGAGGGACCATAATTTGTAGATTTGGAGGATGCAAAGAAAGGCTCCAAAAACAGAGCAGGCAGGGCAGGGAGCAGAGGAAACGAGCGTCTGCCTTCACCGAAAGCAAGAGGGAGAAAAGTGATTCTTTGTCTGATAAAGATTGTTTTATCCACTTGGCTGTCAGATTGGAAGATTCAAATCAGACTCTAAATTCACATTTTCCATTTAGCCTATTAAAAATCTGTTTTATTCAGTGTATTTATTTTTTCACTGAATAAAACTAACTGATTCACAGCAGTTTTTCTCAAAGACTTCAGGCAACTGAAAAATACCTGTACTGTATTGGTCTGCTTTTACATCCATGAAGAAATCACCCTGCTAATTATCTCGACCCTGTCTTTGTTCTCTAGGGTTCCAGGGGACATAGATGAAGTTAATGCTCTAAAGCTGCAAGTTGATCAATGGAAAATTCCCACAGGACTGGAAGATCCACACATCCCAGGTGAACAGGATACCATGTCTTTAAAATGTTTCTATCATAGAGATAAAAATTGTTCCATGTAGTTTTTTGTAATAGCTCAGTAACATGCATCTGGTGGCAAAATTAAGTCCAACTCTTTTTCAGATCCAATTACACAGTTTTAATCCTAAACACTGCTTAGTAAAGTCAGTTAATTAGAACTGAATTACGAAGCATGGATTCGGGGACTTTGCATCAAGTTTTTGTGCTCAGCAGGTCAGTGGTGACAGTGGAAAGTATTTTTTTCCTTTTAATATAGAGAAAACTCAAGCAAAGTCTGTGACGGTTTAAACAGACAAAACTTGTGTAAAGAAGTTGTTTTAGTAGCCCTGGTAGTTTTTGTGAAATAATTTAGTTTCTGTGCAAAGTAAAGCATCTAACATAAAACTCTGATGTTTGGAAAACCTGTATTAAAAACATTGTTTTGTTTAACAGCTCTTGGGGAATTACTTAAAATGTAAGGGGAGGGGGAAGTAATATTTTTGACCTCAACTATAACTCCATACATTTTTCTAACTCATTTTTATGGGTTACTTATGAACTATAAAATAGTTCAGAAGTCAAATAGACGAAGAAGATGATGTGTCATGAATTGGATTTGTTCTGCTCAGCACGTCACTTGGCTGTATAATTATGGTAACTTGTCTTGTTTTTTAACCTGAGTTAAACCTGAGCATGTAGATATTAAGAGGAGGGTTAGTTTAAATGTTCTAACCTGTTGCTCTGTATTGTCGGGTTCAATCCCAGCTTCTCTGTTGAAACTCTGGTACCGGGAACTGGAAGAGCCACTGATCCCTCATGAGTTCTACGAGAAGTGTATCAGTAGCTATGACAACCCAGAGTCTGCTGTCAATGTGGTTTTGGGCCTGCCACACATCAACAAGCTGGTACTCTGCTACCTCATTCGCTTCTTACAGGTAACAGACTCAGTCACAGTGCCATGAAGATGTGCTGTTGTATCAATCACCTGATCATTTTCTGATTAAGTTGGTGCTGGAATATTTTAACCATTTCACACTGAGACAATTGATGAACAGCTGGTTCTTTTTACTTTTACTCATATACAGTATGCAGTAGTGCTTGGTTATAAATCAAGCTGTACTTGATTAAGGGAGTTCTTGTCTTCCTCTTGAAAATAATTTTTACAAAGTCACAGCATCTATATTCAGTATAACCTGTTATCAAAAAAGTTATCTCCAACATGTCTATAACCTTATTTCCCCAGGAGTCAGGGGTGGTTTGCCACATTTGTTTTCCGTTTTTAAAGGCAGACAAACATGAGGAAACTCCTCATTCCTCAGCAGACTTAAAGGGATTCTGGATTAGTTGTAACAATAGACTTTATTTGAGAAATATTTATTTTATATGTAAAAACAAAACCATAATATTACTGTAGGTTGTTTTGTTTTTATGCATTTTAATAAAATATTGTTGTACAACATTGCCATGTTGTTCACACCACAATGAATTCAGGGTAAAGGATCTCTATAGGTCCAACTGCACTAGCTCTGTCCAGCCAATTACAGCTGAGTAATAAGCCTTTTCAACTTGAACCAGAGCGCATTGAAACCGATCAGAATGCAGAAATCACAAGAGGTGATAAAAGTGAGAAGGACCAAAAAAGAGGAAGAGAATAGAGTTGGCTGTAGGATCTGGTGTTTTGCTGCTTCTATAGCTCTGTGTCTGGTCTGCTAACAGCTGTGTAGGGTCCGGTTGGATCGGTGGTTTCAGTACCAGTGGCAGTCTAGCTCCGTAATGATCACTTGTTAAAGCTTTTGTCAGTTTTGCTTGAACAGATGACTCAAAGTCTTCTCAAGATAAATGTTGAGGGCACAAATTAGGGCCATCAGAAGTTGTGTTGGACTTTGGCTCTCGCACTGCGCTCTTCTTTTTTTCATGTAGGAAATGATCTAGATGCACCTCACTGTTTTTTGTTTTTGTTTGTTTATATATATTACAGCTAACAGTGACACAGTGTGGCATTATCTAAAATTACATCAGACAAAAAGAAAATAGTAAACAACTGCTCAGGTAAAGTTAGCCTTCCTGTGTTTACTCTGTAGATTCAAGTACAGAATGGTCCAAACCGCATCAACCGATCAAGTACAAGAATGCCACAGCATTTTTCTGAATGGGTGAAAAATATAACATTTTAACAGACATAATTTTTAAGTAATTATGAGTTTTGGTGTATCACAAACCACATTTTTTAAATATTTTTATTTTTATTGTTATTTTTAGACTACAAGAAGAAAGGTCAAACAATACACAGAAACTATAAAAAACAGAAAAAACAAAACAACTGAAAACAAACAAATTGCCCACTAGGGGAGACTCTTAATTAAATAACACATACCCTTTATATTCTATATTAGTCCTGTAATGTTGATGTAATATTTGTCCATTTTTCCCATTTGTCCTGACGTTGCTCTTCCTCTGTTCTTAGTCTGTGTGTTAAAATCTCAGTCTCAAATAATGAGTTTACACCCTATATCCATTCTTTGTAGAAGGAGGTTCAGGTTGGCACCATTTCCTGGTGTTTGCCGTTTCGGCCACCATCAACAGAATTTTAGACAAATCAGTCATAAGTCATTAAGAACAGCATTTTACAAAAGACCAATATATAAAACCAAACAGGTCTTAGGTATTGTGTCACCTAATATTGTGACAATCTCTTTGTGTATTTCACTGTGTGATTCTGGGACAAAGCCAGAAAATATGTGTAAGGTTAACTTTAAATGCTCCGCAATCTTTCCAACATGGTGGAACTCTAGATTTTAATTTACTGGTAATTTAAGGTTTAACAAAAAATATGAATATTTTTTTCCAACAATATTTTCAACAAATTCTAGAAGAGGAGGTTGTAATTTGGGTCTTCCACATATTTTTCTGCTACCCAATTCCCATTCCCATTTTGTTGTAATATCCAATATATGCCTCTACTTTATAACAGATATTAAAAAGATACTGTTCTGTGTTTTTTACTCTTACAGGTTTCAATCAGCATTTTGACCATCACATTTTTATTAAGGTCTTTTTATGTTTAATCTCTTTGTTATAAAAGTCCCTTACTCTACAATAAGAGTTTTTAGGTATCAAAAATGATCTTGGGTTCTTAGAGCAAACTCTGGTTGTAGTTCCTGGAAACTTTTAAAGTGCCCATCTTTAAGGATTACATATAATGCTGTTAAACCTTTTTTATTATAAGCTGGTCACTGTCTCAAACTCTCTAATTTGAATTTTCGGGTTATATATTACCATTTACCCAGTGAGAAACAAGTAACAGTATTAACATGCTTAAGTGTATTCTTGATACTTTCAGTATTTCCAATGCACTTTGTTCAATATTTTTCCATTTCGCTTCATAATTTTTGGTACTTATATTTATTATGGGAAAACTGCAATTTTTTAGTTAATAGAGGATTACAACATATTTTGGCCAACATGTTCAACTAATCCTGGGTAATTTTAAACAAGCCGTCATGATGAACATTAGGTAGGAAGGGACAGCACCGCTATGGCGGCTTTAGCAGGAATGAAAGAAGTGCAGAGCTAACTGTCTGGCTATAGCAGATAGGATTTCATGCTTGTTTACAATCTTATAATTGTATAATGGATATAAAGGATATAATGAAATCCTTTTTAGGGAAACAATAAAGGACTGTAACTCCTCTCAACTCAATCTTCTTAGACTTGTATCCACAAAGAACAGAGTTTAGCAGCATGCTGTAAGTTCCAGAGCTGTGAACAGCTTCAATAAAAATCAATGAAGTATTTAAACATAAAGATACAAGAAAAGTGCATTTCTCTCCAAATCACCTACAGCTTGCTCATTTCATTCTAATTAATGATGGGGAGATGAGCTGATGCCTCTGCTCCATGAGCTCAATCCTCCCCAGCTCAGTCACCAGGGGAAGAGTGTCATGTGTCCAGACAACAGCATCAACACTGTAAATCCCTGCTGTACCCAGACTGTAAAATTATAGTTTGGTCTAAAAACAAGTCATACGTCATTAAGAACAGTATTTTACAAAAGACCAATATGACATGAAATTGTGTTTTCTGTTTAGGTTTTTGCCCAACCTGCCAATGTAGCTATTACCAAGATGGATGTGAACAACTTGGCCATGGTCATGGCTCCTAACTGTCTACGTTGCCAGTCAGACGATCCCAGGGTGATCTTTGAGAACACCCGTAAGGAGATGTCCTTCATTCGGGTGCTCATCCAGCGACTAGACACCAGCTTCATGGATGGGATCTTATAGCGCCCCCTACAGATGCTCAGTGACCTACAGCCTCTCCTGTGCTCCCTTTAACCTGCTCCCTGCACACTCCCACAGCACATAGACACCATACATTCAAATCATTGCTGCTGGTGAATAATTGGCAAGTTCATTTTACTTTTGACAACAAAAACTGCCTTGATTTGAGTTTGGCTGCTTTACATTTTGAGTTGTATCAGCTGTTTCAATTTCTGTGGATTGGTCCAGCTGTAATATTGCATATAAACCACCAATGTTTGGTTGGGGTTTGCTGAACCTAACAGTACTGTCTGTGCCTTCACATTCATTATTACAATATACACATTCAGCTTGAAGATTTCTGCAGGGATCTCATCATTACATGAATTTCTCTTTCAGATCTGCAGACCTCTGGTAAATTATAAGTTTTGTATGAAGTTATTTTCACTTTCTGTTGCCTGGCTTAAATAGACATTCACTGTCAATTGCACACTTCCATACAAGTCTTACAAGTCTGCAGTAATGCCATCTGATGTAGAGGAGTGTTCTTCAGTAAAATTAAAGAACTAGTGCATGTTTATCAGACATTCCACTAATGTCTCACTTCACTGGAGAAATAGCTTTTTCAACATGGTTTGGCTCTATCTTTTTGTCATCGTTATGACTCCCACTAAACTTATTAGGAGCTAAGAACTGTAATGGGATACATTTCTTCATTTATTATCCATTTGTGATCTTGCCTAAAGATGAACAGAAATTCAGGTAAAGCCATGGTTTTATGCTTGTAGACACAGAGGAACATCATGCTGAAGAAGATGGAGCCCCATTTTGATTACAGGGTGATGAAGTTTACTCTTGAGTTTGGAGAATATTCATAATGATCTGAGGTTTATGAAGACAGGCTGTCCTCACCCTGCGGTTTTTCTGTTTAGGGGCAGCTTAAAGACTTGAGTTCAATTCCTTTAAATCACATGAAGTGATTCAAAAGCTTGATTCCAGCAGGTATTGATGCTCTACACTCACCGGCCACTTTATTAGGTACACCTGTCCAACTGCTCATTAAAGCAATTGCCGCATCAACCAATCACACGGCAGCAACTCAATGCATTTAGGCATGTAGACGTGGCCAAGACAATCTGATGTTGGTCATGTCAATAGCAGATTGTTAAGTCACTTAACGTTCAAAGCCACTTGTCGTGGCATGATTGTTGGTGCCAGACGGGCTGGTCTGAGTATTTCAGAAACTGCTCATCTACTGGGATTTTTACGCACTTGTAGGGTTTATAGAGAATGGGCCGAAAAAGAGAAAATATCTAGTAAGCTCAGTTCTGTGGGCCAAATACCTTGTTGATGCCAGAGGTCAGAGGAGAATGGCCAGACTGATTTGAGTTGATAGAAGGGCAAGTGTAACTCAAATAACCACAATTGAGGTATGCAGAAAGAGCATCTCTGAACGCACATCATGCCAAACCTTGAGGCGGACGGGCCACTCCTGTCAGCTAAGAACAGGAAACCAACACTACAATTTACACAGGCTCACCAAAATTGGACAATAGAATATTGGAAAATGTTGTCTGGTCTGATGAGTTTTGATTTCTGCTGCGACATTTGGATGATAGGGTCAGAATTTTATGTCACCAAGATGAAAGCATGGATCCATCCTGCCTTATATCAATGGTTCAGGCTGGTGGTGGTGGTGCAATGGTGTGGGAATATTTTCCTGGCACATTTTGGGCCCATTAGTACCAACTGAGCATCGTGTCAACGCCACAGCCTACTTGAGTATTGTTGCTGACCATCTCCATCCCTTTAAGCCCACAGTGTGCCCATCTTCTGTTGGCTACTTCCAATAGAGAACCTTTGGGATGTGACGAAACGGGAGATTCACATCATGGATGTGGAGCTGACAAAATCTGCAGCAACTGCAGGATGCTATCATGTCAATATGGACCAGACCTTCTGATGAATGTTTCCAGTATCTTGTTGAATCAGTGCCACAAAGGATTAAGGCAGTTCTGGAGGCAAAATGGGGGTTCCAACCGGATACTAGCAAAGTGTACCTAATCAAGTGGCCGGTGAGTGCATAACATCTTTGATCTGTAATATTTGCACAGTATCAGATTTGCCATGAGTTTAATTCCCAGAGGTTTTTTTTTAATATTTGAATTGCTCCTCTCCCCAGACCAAGCTGCTGGTTGTGACTGATTAATTGGCCATGTGATCAAACCAGCAGGACCAAGCAAAGAGCTCTGATCTGCCTCTCGCTGAGCAGCTTCTAGTTTTGTCCTCCTGGTTCAGTTAATCATTGTTGTTACTAAGCAGACCAGTAAATAATGTCCTCAAATTTAACAGAACTATCATCATTGGTGACACCTGCTGAAAGATGCAAAAGCAGCATTGTTGGTGCCCTAAGTTTTTCTGCACGTTTTATAAAAGACGGACAACGTTTGAATGGACTGTATCTGTGGTTTTCCCCCAAACTGCTCACCGAAGTCTTTTACTTCATCTGTGTGGTGCTGATCAAGTGCTAGTGGCTTTCACTTTGACTCCATAACACATGGTTCTAGGATGCAAGTTGTTCTCACAGCCTTGTGTTCTACAGCATTGGGTTCTCAGAATGAAATCTTCACATCTGTTGACTCTGCCAAAATGGACTTTGACCATTGATCAGCTCTGTAGAAGCTGTGAGCTACAGATCCATGGAGGATCAATGATATCACTGCCAGTAAACCCCTCCTCGAATGCTATTGGCTACTTTGGGACTTCACAGCTGCTTTAGCAGGAACTGAGACACCAGAGCCCAAAGAGAATCCGTCTAACATTTCCACTCAGCCCAGACAGGCCTTTCAGCTCACTAGTGTTTAATCAGTGTGTGCATGTGTTCATTTGTCTTTGCTTAGAAGACATCTTATACATCCATTCAGTCTTTGAGTAAACAATGGTGTATTTGTTTGAAATATTTTCTATGTTTAACAGAGTTTGTTTTTAACCAATTCTTTTATAAATAATTTAATTTATTGATATTTATTTCAGATTTTTCTAATGCCTTTGACATGCTGTATTGTAGACTTACGTGTGTATGTTGGGTATTGTGTGTGTGTGTGTGTGTGTGTGTAGGTCTGTGTAATTCTCAACATGCAGGGTGCATACACATTGCTGTTGTTGGCCGGACTGTGAGCAAACACACAGTCGACTGATCATTGTCATCATTAAGCTGATGACTTAATGATCAGGAATATGATGAAACAGTCAAGCTATTTATCCCTTCAAACATTTATTTAAAGTGAGTCCCTGAAGACAGAAACAGTGTTCATTGTACTAGCCTAACTAGTTTCTCCATTATAAAAATCCAGTTGTCTGTAACTTGCTACGTATAATCTTCCTTCTATCAAGTTAACACTAAACTTGATGTAAAAAATTTAAAAACTGGTTACATGCCGTTTAACGATTCTCATTGCATAAATTACTGCATTAACTTTCTCTTTGAAGGGGAGAATTTTAACAGCTCCTGAAATGAAAGGCCAGATGTGCGCAGCCATATTCACCCCTTAAGATGATTATTTCTGTTAGAGGGTTTGTGTGTTTTGCACACATCTTATCATTCAGATACAGACTTTATATGTGAATCCATAGTGTGTAGGCTGTAACAATCGGTAGATGCAGAGGCACTATCTCTGCTAAATGCTCCTCACATTGATTGAGGACTAGAAGACCCAATCTAAATCCATGCCATGTCAGCAGTCCAGTAGTATGGAGTTATCCACACTAAACAGTTTTGGGTTTGTGCAGTGGACATTTCAGACGCTCTCTGTAATGTCAATGACACCAACATGACCAGAGGTGTGACTGTAATGCTGACTGACTTCTTCAAACAAGATAGTCAGCTTGATTTATGTTTGGCCCATCAGGCTCCAACATAATTTGTTATATTGCTAAAGAATTCTGGGATATTTTTGTTGGTTTGGTAAGCCTAACCAAACCAACATGAAAACATTTTGCCTGTGGGAGCTTCAGAGATGGCTGAGCTGTTGTGATGTGGCAGTGTGAATGTTTGGTGTTTGTGTTTTTTTAATGCGACAGATGGTCTGGTTGGAGACTAAACAACCGATTAGCATGTTCATAGGGTCACCCTTGTCCTAAGCTGAAATTTACTACAACGTGACAAAGAAAACAAGATAAAATCATAATTGAAGCGATCTTTAATGCTAGTTTTAAACTAAAAAAACCCAAAACAGCAGTCTTATTAATCCATATTTTGGATCCTTTTTTCCTACTTTGTTTGTACTTACGATGAATTGGTAGTTGTGTCAATGCTTATTGTCTAACATGGCCATACCACCTTATTGTCAGTCTCCCAGTTGTATGTTAATGTCCGCAGTCACACACAAGCACACACCATATCAGAGACATCTCTGGAGGTGTAATGTTTAATAAACATTAAAATGACAAACTGGTATGGAATCATCTTTTTTCCTCCTTCAGCACTTGAATGCAAGAAAACTAATGAAATGATAGAAAATCATCTGCTGTTTATGTCTACTTTGGGTTCACAGGGGAACTGGATCCCATCTCCCATGGTAAATGAGGGACAGGGTACACTCGTCTCTCTGCTGTCAAAGACAAATCAAACTAATTTAATAGAATTTCCATAAGGTGTTCCCATTTTGTGTGTTTAGTTTCAGGTCAGAGGCATCCAAAGCTTTGGATAAAGGAAATGGGTTAGCATCAGCTTTACATTGCTACTGATGCTAGACATACATTTCATCCTCCAGATTTTCTTTTACATATTGCTGATGTGGTCCACCATTGTGTCTGTGGATTTCCATCCCTCAACCAGTAAAAAGCTGGAGGGTTGAAGCCTCTTCAGTGCCGTGTTCCACGTCTCAGGGTCTCTGTCTCCTGGGTTCTTCCTCAGGTCAAGGGTCAGTCTGTGTGGAGGGGGATGAATCATCAGTCTCTTAGCAAACTCCAGCAGATCAGCAGGCTGAATGAAATTGGACCTGTTTAAGAAAAAGAGACACCATTCTGTAATACAGTTAAAAGGCAGAAATACAGAACCAGTGGAAGGCTAATCAATGTCTGGTTCAATGTGACCAGTCCGTGAATCGGACAATGTCTGGTGGCTTTTAAAGTTAAAAAAAAAAAAATTCAAAACAAATTTAGAATTTATTGACTATAATATTTTAAATCTTAAATATAACATTCATGAACGACACTTTTTAGAGCATAGCAGTGGGTGTTTCGAGACTTGAGGGTAAATGGAACCAATGCACCTTGGTTTTAGCTAGCTACATTTAAAATGTATATAAATTTTGAAAAATAAGCTGAGTAATCTTGCTTAAGTTAAAAGACCTCAACAAAGTATCCTTTATGATGACAGCTTTTAGTCACTTATCAAATGTTGCTTACTTCCTGCCACTGGAACAGCAGAGCTCTCTTCTCATAATGTTAGAAACATACTACAAACACATAAGTAAAACAGAGTGTTGCAAAACGTTTAAGATAGATGTGACAAAAAGAGTAAAATCCATTGACTTTAAAAGAAGAAAATAAGCAGTTCCATTTGAGGACAGACTGTTCTCACCTGAGGTCTAGTTGCTTCAGTGAGCTTTGTGACTGGCCTGAGAACAGTTCTGCCAGCACACACACATTCTTAGCTGTGGGCACAAGGAGGAAAATGGATCATTCAGTAGCAAGTTCAATAGCAACAAATAGCCAAATTAATGAATGCTGCTACTATTTCAGGTTTTCCCCAGTGTATTGTATGCACTCCTAGCCCCACTGCAAGGCTAAGCCTTTCTTGTTTATGTTTTAGGAAAATAATAATAATAAAAAGAAAAGAAATGCAATAGAGCTACTGCTCCTCCACATCGAGAGGAGCCAGTTGAGGTCAGGATGCCTCCTCGACTCCTCCCTGGTGAGGTGTTTCGGGTACGTCCCACCGGGAGGAGGCCCCGAGGAAGCTGGAGGGACTATGTCTCTCGGCTGGCCTGGGAACCGCCTTGGGGTTCCTCTGGAGGAGCTGGAAGAAGTGGCTGGGGAGAGGGAGGTCTGGGCCTCCCTTCTTAAGCTGCTACCCCCACGACCCGACGATGGATGGATGGATGGATGACTTATGCATGTTGAAACCATTAAACCAAAATTAGCAGCATTGATTATCTCAATAAACAAATGTTGCATTTATGCATCTGTGGTCTGTGTTAAAATATTAGTATTTATGGGGCCACTGATGCCCTGAGGGGCCTTATGGAGCCGCTAACTTAATTTGGATTAAACAGAAGTGCAAATAATTGATATTCATTTTAATTGTATTTTTTTTTGATTTGCTGTTTTTAAGACTAGTTGTAGGTTTAGATAGCATTTCACTGGCGATGTAACATATAATTGCAGACTATTATTTTTACTTTTCCTGTCTACTTAACATCTTTTAATACAAAAACATGGTGGACCGCCTCAGTGCCCCGACCACCGGGCTTAGATAGTTTTCTGGGGGAAACCCTGTATTTCATGTCGATATTTTCAAAATCATTCTTTCACTCTTTGGTGAGAACATATTGGCAACGGCGCAAATAATTTCTGAAAATGTCATAAGTACAAGCCTGAACTACATCCTACTTACAAATAAAATCATGAAGATTGCTTACCGAGGCGATTCTGTGCTAGACTCAGAGAGTGAAGTGAAGGCATCTTCAACGCAGCCACCAGCTCTACAAGACTTTTTTCTGGGTTGATACACCTCTCCAGAAGACGACAGTCGTTGAAGCTTAGCTCTGAGTGAAGGACAAGCAGGAGTAGGGTTTCTTTGGGATGGGATTCAGACCTGATTGATTGATTGCTCCTAGTTTATGCTTCATGTCACACAGGACACAGCCAGAAACTTCTCAGCAGACACTGAATGATGGAAACCATTACCTCTGTTTTTTCCTTGGCTTACCTTCCAACATGCAGCCTCTCAGCAGTTTCAGGATGTCAGGCAGACAGTCACACAATTTTATATCCTCAAATGTCAGAGCCTTTAAATTGTGATTGGATTCTGAAAGGAGAACACAAATGATATGAGAACAAACGGAGCTTTATTGGCATTACAGCAGTCAAGCCATTGTAATTGCTGAGCAGCTTTGTGCACATTCTCTGGTAGTTTGATAATATATCTTTGAGGATGAGCTCTATGTCTTTGACACTGCTTGCCCTACTTACCATCACCCTAATTTTTAGTTCCTTGCAAAATCCATCAGTCAGGACTCTGCCTGGGTCAAAACTTTGATATTACTCTAGAGAAGTGTTTTGATTAAAGATTGCAATAAAGCTAATTATAATTTTGGTCAGGAAAAACAGGAGGCAGCAGTAAACATGGATAAAAGGATTTATAGACAATCAATGGAAAAACAAGATACAATTTCACACTGATAATGAAGACAACAAATTTTTTTGCTGTTTTAAATATTGTTGATCTGCAAGATGATACTGGGACAAGTCAACCAGCTAATCAACCCAAACCAGCTTTAAAAGGAGTTCATTAATGACAACTTGTGAAACCAATGAGATGATGCCATAAAGACTAAGAACATGAGGACTATGACCATGAGGACTATGACCATTAGGACTATGACCATGAGGACTATGACCATGAAGACAATGACCATGAAGACAATGACCTTGTACATGAGGACTATGACCATTAGGACTATGACCATGAGGACTATGGCCATGAGGACTATGACCATGAGGACTATAACCATTAGGACTATGACCATGAGGACTATGACCATGAAGACAATGACCATGAAGACAATGACCTTGTGCATGAGGACTATGACCATGAGGACTATGACCATGAGGACTATGACCATGAGGACTATGACCATGAAGACTATGACCATGAAGACAATGACCTTGTACATGAGGACTATGACCATTAGGACTATGACCATGAAGACAATGACCATGAAGACAATGACCTTGTACATGAGGACTATGACCGTTAGGACTATGACCATGAGGACTACGTCCATGAGGACTGTGACCATGAGGACTATGACCATGAAGACTATGACCATGAGGACTATGACCATGAAGACGATGACCATTAGGACTATGACCATTAGGACTATGACTATGAGGACTATGACCATGAGGACTATGACCATAAAGACTATGACATTATATATGAGGGCTATGACCATAAAGACTATGACCTTGTATATGGGGACTATGACCATGAAGACTATGACAATGAGGACTATGACCATGAAGACTATGACCATGAAGACTATGACCTTGTACATGAGAACTATGACCATGAAGACTATGACCGTGAGGACTATGACCATAAAGACTACGACCATGAAGACTATGACCATAAAGATTATGCCAATGAAGACTATGACCTTGTACATGAACAATATGACCATGAGGACTATGACCATAAAACTATGACAATGAAGACTATGACCTTGTACATGAGGACTATGACCATGAGGAGTATGACCATGAGGACTATGACCATAAAGACTATGACCATGAAGAATATGACCATGAGGACTATGACCATAAAACTATGACAATGAAGACTATGACCATAAAGACTATGACCTTGTACATGAGAACTATGACCATAAAGACTATGCCAATGAAGACTATGACCTTGTACATGAACAATATGACCATGAGGACTATGACCATAAAACTATGACAATGAAGACTATGACCTTGTACATTAGGACTATGACCATGAGGACTATGACCATAAAGACTATGACCATGAAGAATATGACCATGAGGACTATGACCATAAAACTATGACAATGAAGACTATGACCTTGTACATGAAGACTATGACCATTAGGACTATGACCATGAGGACTATGACCATAAAGACTATGACCATGAAGAATATGACCATGAGGACTATGACCATAAAACTATGACAATGAAGACTATGACCTTGTACATGAAGACTATGACCATGAAGACAATGACCTTGTACATGAGGACTATGACCATTAGGACTATGACCATGAAGACAATGACCATGAAGAATATGACCATGAGGACTATGACCATAAAACTATGACAATGAAGACAATGACCTTGTACATGAGGACTATGACCGTTAGGACTATGACCATGAGGACTACGTCCATGAGGACTATGACCATGAGGAGTATGACCATGAAGACTATGACCATGAGGACTATGACCATAGAGACTATGACAATGAAGACTATGACCTTGTACATAAGAATTATGACCATGAGGAGTATGACCATCAGGACTATGACCATGAAGACTATGACCATGAGGACTATGACTATGAGGACTATGACCACGAGGACTATGACCATGTGGACAATGACCTTGTACATGAGGACTATGACCATTAGGACTATGACCATGAGGACTATGACCATGAAGACTATGACCATGAGGACTATGACCATAAAGACCATGACCTTGTACATGACCATGACCTTGTACATGAGAACTATGACCACGAGGAGTATAACCATGAAGACTATGACCATGAGGACTTTGACCATGAAGACTATGACCATAAAGAATATGACCATGAAGACTATGACCTTGTACATGAGGACTATGACCATGAAGACTATGACCATCAGGACTATGACCATAAATACTATGACAATGAGGACTATGACCATGCGGACTATGGCCATGAAGACTATGACCATAAAGAATATGACCATGAAGACTATGACCTTGTACATGAGGACTATGACCATGAAGACTATGACCATCAGGACTATGACCATAAAGACTATGACCATGAGGATAATGACCATGAAGACAATGACCTTGTACATGAAGACTATGACCATTAGGACTATGACCATGAAGACAATGACCATGAAGACAATGACCTTGTACATGAGGACTATGACCATTAGGACTATGACCATGAGGACAATGACCTTGTACATGAGGACTATGACCATGAGGACTATGACCATGAAGACTATGACCTTGTACATGAGGACTATGACCATGAGGACTATGACCATAAAGACTATGGCCTTGTACATGAGGACTATGACCATAAAGACTATGACCTTGTACATGAGAACTATGACCATAAAGACTATGCCAATGAAGACTATGACCTTGTACATGAACAATATGACCATGAGGACTATGACCATAAAACTATGACAATGAAGACTATGACCTTGTACATTAGGACTATGACCATGAGGACTATGACCATAAAGACTATGACCATGAAGAATATGACCATGAGGACTATGACCATAAAACTATGACAATGAAGACTATGACCTTGTACATGAAGACTATGACCATTAGGACTATGACCATGAGGACTATGACCATAAAGACTATGACCATGAAGAATATGACCATGAGGACTATGACCATAAAACTATGACAATGAAGACTATGACCTTGTACATGAAGACTATGACCATGAGACAATGACCTTGTACATGAGGACTATGACCATTAGGACTATGACCATGAAGACAATGACCATGAAGAATATGACCATGAGGACTATGACCATAAAACTATGACAATGAAGACAATGACCTTGTACATGAGGACTATGACCGTTAGGACTATGACCATGAGGACTACGTCCATGAGGACTATGACCATGAGGAGTATGACCATGAAGACTATGACCATGAGGACTATGACCATAGAGACTATGACAATGAAGACTATGACCTTGTACATAAGAATTATGACCATGAGGAGTATGACCATCAGGACTATGACCATGAAGACTATGACCATGAGGACTATGACTATGAGGACTATGACCACGAGGACTATGACCATGTGGACAATGACCTTGTACATGAGGACTATGACCATTAGGACTATGACCATGAGGACTATGACCATCAGGACTATGACCATGAGGACTATGACCATAAAGACATGACCTTGTACATGACCATGACCTTGTACATGAGAACTATGACCACGAGGAGTATAACCATGAAGACTATGACCATGAGGACTTTGACCATGAAGACTATGACCATAAAGAATATGACCATGAAGACTATGACCTTGTACATGAGGACTATGACCATGAAGACTATGACCATCAGGACTATGACCATAAATACTATGACAATGAGGACTATGACCATGCGGACTATGGCCATGAAGACTATGACCATAAAGAATATGACCATGAAGACTATGACCTTGTACATGAGGACTATGACCATGAAGACTATGACCATCAGGACTATGACCATAAAGACTATGACCATGAGGATAATGACCATGAAGACAATGACCTTGTACATGAAGACTATGACCATTAGGACTATGACCTTGAAGACAATGACCATGAAGACAATGACCTTGTACATGAGGACTATGACCATTAGGACTATGACCATGAGGACAATGACCTTGTACATGAGGACTATGACCATGAGGACTATGACCATGAAGACTATGACCTTGTACATGAGGACTATGACCATGAGGACTATGACCATAAAGACTATGGCCTTGTACATGAGGACTATGACCATAAAGACTATGACCTTGTACATGAGGACTATGATCATGAAGACTATGACCATAAAGACTATGACCATGACCAGTCAGTCACCATAAAGTCACCATAAAGACTCACCATAAACACTGACCAAGAAAACTATGGCCTTGAAGACTCTGACCAAGAAAACTATGACCACGAGGATTATGACCTTGTATATGAGGAATATGACCATGAGGAATATGACCATGAAGACTATGACCATGAAGACTATGACCTTGTACATGAGAACTGACCATGAAGACTATGACCATGAAGACAATGACCATGAAGACAATGACCTTGTACATGAGGACTGACCATAAAGACTACGACCATGAAGACTATGACCTTGTATATGAGGACTATGACCATGAGGACTATGACCATGAAGACTATGACCTTGTACATCAGAACTATGACCATGAAGAATATGACCATGATGACTATGACCATAAAGACTATGACAATGAAGACTGACCTTGTACATGAGGACTATGGCCATGAGGAGTATGACCATGAAGACTATGACCATGAGGACTATGACCATAAAGACTATGACCATGAAGACTATGACCATGAGGACTATGACTATAAAGACTATGACCATAAAGACTATGACCATAAAGACTATGACCTTGTATATGAGGACTATGACCATGAGGACTATGACCATGAAGACTATGACCTTGTACATGAGAACTATGACCATGAAGACTATGACCATAAAGAGTATGACAATGAAGACTGACCTTGTATATGAGGACTATGACCATGAGGACTATGACCATGAAGACTATGACCTTGTACATGAGAACTATGACCATGAAGAATATGACCATGATGACTATGACCATAAAGACTATGACAATGAAGACTGACCTTGTACATGAGGACTATGGCCATGAGGACTATGACCATTCAGACTATGACCATAAAGAGTATGACAATGAAGACTGACCTTGTATATGAGGACTATGACCATTAGGACTATGACCATGAGGACTATGACAATGAAGACTATGACCTTGTACATGAGAACTATGACCATGAAGACTATGACCATTCAGACTATGACCATAAAGAGTATGACCATGAAGACTATGACCTTGTACATGAGAACTATGACCATGAAGAATATGACCATGATGACTATGACCATAAAGACTATGACAATGAAGACTGACCTTGTACATGAGGACTATGGCCATGAGGAGTATGACCATGAAGACTATGACCATGAGGACTATGACCATAAAGACTATGACAATGAAGACTATGACCTTGTACATGAGAACTATGACCATGAAGACTATGACCATTCAGACTATGACCATAAAGAGTATGACAATGAAGACTGACCTTGTATATGAGGACTATGACCATTAGGACTATGACCATGAGGACTATGACCATGAGGACTATGACCATGAAGACTATGACCATGAGGACTATGACCTGAAGACTATGACCATGAGGAGTATGACCATGAAGACTATGTCCATGAGGACTATGATCATGAAGACTATGCCTGTGTGAAGATATGGAGGATCTTTCAGAAAGAACTATCCGTCTTGGTACTTAAACCATCAGATCTCTTGCTCTATTCAAGATTAAAGTCTGCAGAAAACACTTCACACAAAAAGTTATCCTCCTCAATTACTGTGGCAGTCCAAACAATTTAGACTAATAACCATCTTTAGGTTATTAGTCTAACCTAAAGATGGTATTTTATCCATCTTTAGGTTAGACTAATAAAGTTAATGTTACATAATCTACATTTTATTTGTATCATATTTATACGAATCACTGTATGCATGTTTCTGTTGAGAATGGGTAGGGTGTGTGTCGTCATGATTTTTTCAATAAAAATAAATCTCCACCAACCATGGCAAATGTCCTAATGAGTGATTTGTAATCAGCTTCTTTCCATTTCCAATCCCAATCAACAGCAACAAGTAGCGCATCTCCAGTAAGGAAAGTGTCCTGACCTGACAAAGTGCTGAGGAGCTGGCTCTGACTGCAGCCAGTGGGTAGTCTCATCCCTGCTATATGAAGGGAGGCGAGATGTGGGCTCCGTCTAAGCACTGATGTCAAGAAGTGTAGATCTGTTTGGATCTGGATTATTTTCACGGTTAACTTCTCCAGAGGAAGTTCTGCAGAAAATAAGTTGGGAAGAACGAGATTAGGCTCTCATCGCTAAATAAATTTTTTTACCAAAAAGGTTCTACTTTTTACCAAAAATATCTATTAAGTATTTTTAGGTGTCATTTAGGATAAAACAAGAACCACTGCTCCACATATAAATAAAATTTAAAGCATTAAAAGAGCCTCCCTGCTCAACATTCAGCAGGAACCACACATTTTTGAATTGAGCTGACTGCACCTGATTTGTCGGACTCTGATGTGTCGGACTCAGCAGTCTCAGCATGGTCCAGATTAAATTGCGGTCCCCATATTGCCGTCTGTAACTCGACACATAGGGACGTCAGCCTGGGGCTTGCATTCAGTAGGGTCTTCATGAGTCCAACATGAGGCAGGAGGCCAATACTGAGATGGATGAGGCTGCTGCAGTCGCTGTCAGAAAGCTGCTGCAGCGCTCCAGCAAACTCCAACACATCCAACTCCCTGAAGATGGCTGCAAAACACAAACATTTCACCTTCTGTTTATTCTCTGATAGAGAGACAGAATATAAAGATTCTCAAAGGTCACAGGTTAAATATAATTTGCTTCAGCTTGAAACATCTGAAGATTTTTGAGTTTTTATTCAATAAAGGAAATAACAGTTTGGTTTAAATAGGTCACTGACAGAAGGAAGCATTGTTTCCATCAAGGTGGTGATTTGGTTTTATGGTCAAGTGGTTCATATCAGAAGAGTGAAATCATCATCTGCCACTAAAGGGACGAGGAGGGAATCATTTCTTTCCCATTAAATGCTTGTTTGATTTTCTGGAGTAGAACCAAACTGATTTAAGGACAGTAAATATCACATTAAATGCTGGGACACACAACACATTCCATACAGTCATTATTAGTTAACAATGAAGAGGCAAGGCTGAAAAAGAGGTGTCAGAGATCCATGAAGTACATCCCATGATTTAACAGGTTGTAAAAACCCTGTAGCTGCAAAACTAACTCATGAACCCTCAACCAATGAGGGTAAGGGATGGAGGTTACCCTTCTGTGGTGGTCCCTGGGCGAGAAGCCTGATAGGTCACCTGCCCTTCACAGGTCAACACAGAGACAACAATTGAGCAGTTTACCTAAAGTTGTGTGTTTGGACAGTGTGAGGAAGCTGGGAACCCAGAGAAAACCCATCACTGCTACCAACAAACTGAATGCAGAAACCCCCCGAAGCCAGGATTCAAACCCAGGTCCTTCTTGCTTCAAGGCATCAGCCCAGCAACCACCTGACTATGTAGGTACACGTTTCCTACAGTATTATTTAAGAGAAGACTCTTCCTTTTGAACACCAACTTAGCCAATCCACACTCCTTCAGTATGTTTCCAGTTGTCATACTAAGAACTTAACAAGCAAACCAAGGCCTTTAAACTTTGACACAGCTCTCAGATTTTTTCTGAGCACATCTGACATTTGATGGAACTAGTTTGTCACACAGTTTCTCTTTCGGTTGTTTTTCTTTGGGAAAAAATGAGAGTTATTTGAGAGCTTGTACACCTCAAACAGAACAGAGAAATATTTTGCCTTTAAATTGTTTGTGAGTTTAACACAAAGAGCAGAAGGTTCTGTAACAGCCCCATCTATATTGTCAGATTTCAAGTAAACTTACATTTGCTGTGAAGACTTAAAGACTGAAGGCAGAAAAACGTGGGCAAGGAAAACCTCAGGACCTTGAGAGAATCAGGACCACAGGTTCTGACCTCCAAATGGGTAATCTGTCCAAATGTGCATGCTCCTGCTGAGAGACCATCACAAGGACTAAAAGTATGACAGAGAACCTGAGGGTCCAAAGTAAAGTTCGGTACAACAGATGGGTCTTCCTCCTTCTCCACAGACTCAGAATATAACTTGACTCGTTTGCAGGGAATGACATCATCACTCTGATTGTCTGAAGCTGTGGATTCAACATGTGGACTGGAGCTGCCTGGTGAGGTTTGTAAAACATGAGGGAAGCAGAAGACTTTTTTCAGCTCCATGTTGACGTACTGTGATCCACGTCCATGCAGGAGCCATGCAAGGTCCAGGGCAGAATCTATACTAACAACAAGGTTTGTAGTGATCCCATGGTCTAGCAGGCGATGCAGGACATACAGCACAGTTTGTGTTTTCCTCACTGTTAACAGTAAGTGACTGATGTGAATACTTCTTACATGCTTTTCTAACAGCAGTAGAAGAGGTTGCTGATTGGTAGTTAAAGCTTGCAGAGCCTGATGCATACATGGAATGAGTATAAAATGATGAATACTTTTGGCTGCAGAACTCAAGAATGAATTGGATTTTAAATTTGTGCTGTTTTTTAACACATAGTTGTTGCTCAGTCCATAGAATACACTTGTAAAAAGCCTGAACATGACTTCATGCTTCGCTTCCGCTTCTGTCCTGAAGTCCAATGCCTGAAAAGTAACAAAAGACAGGAAGTACATCTGGTGACATCCACATTTACAAAGTTGAAATATGCAAGAGGATGGCACACTTACACGGCTCAGACCAACCAGGTCCCGGAGGATTTCAGCCCATCCAGAATATGTGGATAACCCTGAATTAGGAAACATATCAGTTTAAATGTCAGAAGGAACCATATTAGAATATTTATAACATAATAGTAATGAGACATCCAGTGGTAATGGGAAGCTAAGCAATGGTGTCTGAAAATCTCAACTGATAATGTTACTTTTGGTTTTCAAACAATTTTTTTAGGTTGGGTCTATGAGAGCAGAAATATGGTTTTTTATGTTTCAGTCTATGACTAAAGACAACCATGGCAATGTACTGCTTAGTAATTGGTGTGCGAAGTTATTTAGTAAGTTCAGGGCCGACCCAAGCCTCCATGGGCCCTAAGCAAAATTTGGTTTGGGGTCCTCTGTTTCTGATAATAATGTGGATTGCTGCAGACAGCAGTCAGATGATTAGATTAGGACTGTTGTAAACAAATATTTTAGTAACTGAGTATTCTATCAATTATTCGAGTGACGGGATAAAAAAATAAATAAAATAAAATAAAATGGTAAGTATGAATTTGTTTTGGTAAGTCTAACATAACAGAAGTGTTACTATCAGATATAAACATCAGTTCAATTTTTCATCTTTGAGCTTCCCTAACAGTTACTTTTCTGTAGATTAGAAAACTAACCTGTAACAATAAAGGATCACTTTCTAAGTTAACCAGAGGAAAATTTATACAAAAATCTGAAATTATATTCAATTTAATAATAAAGAGGCAGGCTCACAGATACACTTATAAAAAATGTCTAAGGTCCAGCTTTTATTTGATGTATTCATCTTCACTCAGTTTAATAGATGAACTCTCACTTTGCCCAGCTTTTGTATCCATGTTAGCGACAGAATGCGACACCTACCAGCTGCATGTCCACTGTGAGAGACATAATCTAAAAAATTAAATCAGAAAAATTACAATGTATGATTTTTTAATCATTTATTTGTGTTACTGCTGAAAATAAGTATTTGAACACCTGTGAAAATCAATGTTAATATTTAGTGCAGTAGCCTTTGTTTGCAATGACAGAGGTCAATGGTTTCCTGTAGTTTTGCACCAGGTTTCCACTGCAGCAGGGATTTTGGCCCATTCCTCCACACAGATCTTCTCTAGATCAGCCAAGTTTCTGTGCTGTTGCTGAGAAATATGGAGATTGAGCTCCTCCAAAGTTTTTCTATCAGGTTTAGGTCTGGAGACTGGTGAGGCCACTCCAGAACCTTGACATGCTTCTTATGGAGCCACTCCCTGGTTATCCTTGCTGTGTGCCTCAGATCATTGTCATGTTGGAAGACATAGCAACCCATCTTCAATGCCCTAACTGAGGACAAGGTGGTTGTTCCACAAAATCTCACAATACATGGCCCCAGTCATCCTCTACTTTCTTAGGATCATTGATGCACCGTGAGGTGAGAGCTTGCATGGAGCCCCACTCTGAGGGAGATTGACAGTTATGTTTAGCTTCTTCCATTTTCTAAAATTGCTCTAACAGTTGATCTTTTTTCACCTAGCTGCTTGGCAATTGCCCAGTAGCTCTGCCCAGCCTGTGGAGGTCTACAATTTTGTCTCTGGTGCCTTTGGAGAGGTCTTTGGTCTTAGCCATGTTACTACTTGGAATCTTACTGATTATGTGGAGTGGACACGAGTCTTTGTGCAGCTAACTTCAAACAGGTGCTTCTAATTTAGAACAACAAGTGGAGTGGAGGTGGACTATTTTGAGGTTGACTGACAGGTCTTTGAATGCCAGAAATGTTGCTGATTGGCAAGTGTTCAAATACTTATTTACAGCAGTAACACATGAATATATATATATATTTTTTAAACATACATCGCAATTTCCAGATTTTATTTTTGAGATTATGTCTCTCACATTGGACAAGCACCTAAGATTGAAAATTTCAAACCCCTTCATGATTTCTAAGTGAGAGAACTTGCATAGTCGCAGGGTGTTCAAGTTCTTACGTTCCTCACTGTATGTACCGCCACGATGCGCTCCGCCACCCATTTGTTGAGACCGGGATGATATGAAAATTATTTTGCGGTACGTCCGTAAAGCTACAGTTACGTTAAGCATCAAGTACAGCGCAGCTGCCCGTGTTCTGTCAGAACTGACGACTATATCTATCAGACAAGTATACACTGTCATTACCATATCATTTTATTTAATCAGCAACATAAAATCATGAATGTGATACACTTTGCTATTAACAGCTGTATGACATCCTGACTTAGTGGTTAAGTAGGTCAATGAGTTTTACATGGGCGTGTGTCATAGTTTGTTTCTTTAACCTTTTTTCCCAAAGAGCTTTTAGCGGCGCTAGTGACTCGCATTTTTTGACAGTGGACTGACGGGAAGGAGGGCGAGGGGAGGGGGAATGACGAGCGGCGGGGGTCGCCGGGCCCAGGAGTCGAACCCTCGACGTCAGCGTCGAGGACTGAGGCCTCCAAGCTAGGGGCGTGCTGGCCCCTGCGCCGCCGCAGCACGCCCCGTGTCATAGTTGACTGCAGCTTGAGCTAGACCCTGCTTTAAATACACTTTGAAACCACGTTGATGTATGTATATCTATCTAGTTATCATTGAAAACAATTAATGACTTATTTTGGTCACAACTTGTCGCATATGAACTGACAGCTCCTCTGACGGTCGGACTTCTTAATGCGCAGGTATGCGTACTCACTGCATGTATGCTATTCTGGCAGCGTATGATAATCTGATAGAACACCTGCAGTGTTCAGTCTATAAATACACCTGCAGCTGTTTGCTCTGAACTGGCCACCAGTCAGCAGCTCCAGGAGGAGAAAGGCTGTCGTACTCCAGGCATTGCGCCAGTCATTTTAAGAATGCTTACTGATGCCCCAAAAATCGACAAAAACCCGGACATCATCAGCCTTAGCATCACTTACTTAGCATCAGCCTATTAGTTGATGCTAAGATACTAAGTACTTGTACTTAGCATCAACTAATAGGCAGACATGAGCGCATCGCCCAACACAAGTAATGAACAGGTGTTACAGAAAAATTCATCCATCATTTTCTGTGACTGCAAGGGGCGACAGCTGCGGATACTGGGTAAATACTGAAACAGCTGGGATTGTAAGATTCATGGCTCCTTCATTACCATCGCATTGATGGAGAAAATATAATGTATTACTTTGTATTTGAGGCAGAACACTGACCATCACATTGAATCCCTATGTCCTGTCGTTAAAATATGTAAACCAACTGTGGCCATTTAATAAATCGGTAACATATTAAGAAATGGATTATTATGGCCAGAATAATCGGTTACCTTTCTGAACGGGTCAGTAAATAATGTCAGTGTTTAAGACAACTATTTTTCAGAGTTCTACTACCTCATCGCTACAATCTGGGTGTATTTATAATAACATTTAACCCTCAAATAGCTAAAATCACAATGGTCACAGATTATTCTAGCCAGAATAATAGCACTATCTCCCCCTATGGTAACAGAAAAATAATGGGTCACAGATTTTGCAGTAATACCGGCTAGAACACAGTGTGCAAAATAATAAAAACATAATTTAATGAAGCTTCGAGGCAGATACATTTTCCTCAAGGAATTTTAATAATCAAGGTACTCCAATCATTGGAGGAATCGTTTCAGCCCTAGATTAGATTATTCACACACCTCCTATAAATGTATTGCATCTCTGTTACAGTGATGTTTACATTATATCCTATAAGCATGAATCATATAGGATACATTTATTGGCCTATATGATGTATCTGCACCAATTTTCTGAATTTTGAGAGATTTGTAATTGGCTGATACTTTACACATGAAGTCAATCTTATCCCCAAGCTTATTTACATCAGCAAAGATTTAAATCATCCACTGTCCTCTTCTGCTCTTCAATGAGAGGTTTGACTGACAAATCGGCCACCAGCTTATTTCTGCACTTTTGCATTAATAATCGTTACCCCACTGTTGCCAGTTCAGTGACTTTCTTGCAATATTTAGCGACATATACAAGAAACAAAAATGCTATCAATCACAATCTGAATCATCAGGTAAGGCTTTTTAAAGATCGCCAATTGACGATCAGCCAGAAAACTGCAATTGATGCACCCCTACTTAAGACGGAATACATACACACATATTTATGACATACTTTGATTGAATTCATTTATCTTGGGTGTGATTCCAGTAGCTAAAAATTACATTTATACCAGGTGAGTCTTTGTTGTCTAAGAATGTGGACCAGTACTGGGCTGATCTGTGCAGTCAAACAATTTTAGCAATAGCAGAAGATGGAGAGGCTTCTCATAATTTATAAGTAGATGTAAAAATGTTTGCTTTAGTCACATCATGATCAGCAGCAAACAACACTTTGCTAACTACAGCTTAGAGTAGCTCATTGACATATTGCCATATATCCTGATGTAAAAACATTTTTCTAGACAAAGTCAGACATTGAGAAGTTTTAATTATTGACATCAGATGTTATCAAACACACCGTTTTGAAACCACGAGGGCCAATCACAAGAATGAAAAGGTTTAAAGTTAAAACTCAGCTTCACACAAAGACACTAGCATAAATATTTGGCTGTTGAACCAGACTGACCATGGTTGTTATGACGCTAATTTTCTTTAAGCAGCGTAACAATTTTTTTTTGATAAATATTATACATTATCAAGAGACTTGCAAACACACCTTGATCTTGTTTTTTTTTCTCTCTTCTTCCTCTTTATTTTCTTTGTCCCTGTCTTATTTTGTGACATTGTTTAGCTAACTTATCTTCCACCGGTGTTTTGGAGATTTGGATGCGTACTGCACATTGAAGAGAGCTCAAAGCACCGGTGAAGCGTGACCAACTGCAGCCACCAGGGTACCCTCAAGAATAATTCATTTTTTCTTTTTGCTCACATAAACAATGATTTCTACGTAATCAAATATATATTGTAAAAAAAAAAAAAAAATCTTAACTTTACAATGAAATTTTATGCTTGTAACTATAACCACATAGAAATTATTAAATAAATCAGTTACACTTAGTGTGTCCCGTATTGTCCCTCAGGCCCTAAGCAACCACTTAGTTTGTTTATGCCTTGGGCTGATTCTGAGTAAGTTGCTTTATTTGAAGATGTTGCCACTGACTTTGCTTTTATTTTCAGAGAAAGTACTTTCAGTCCAGTGCTTCCTGGGATTTATTTTTCCTGCCCTGTATTTGATTGTGGCAGATGTGGTCATGTATTGTGATCAATATTGGTAATTTTCTGTGGCTTTATGCTCTACTTTGACTTCTCTTGTGATCGATAATGAATACAGACAGCAGAAACAGAGTCCATACCTCTCTTATTGAGGGCTGGCTGGACCTCATCCAGTTGACATACTGTCAGATGAGGCAGTAGATCCTTAAGGAGCGGTGTTGGGAGGTCTAGATTTTAACAGGCATCACATCAGATCACACATTACTCCACTCTAAAAGACTAACACTTGTCTATGCCTATGGATGAGGGCTGCAATATAAATTAAGAATACAGTTGAAACCAGATGACTACACACAGCGAACACAACTCCTCCAACATGGCGATTTGCTGTGTGAGCTATAGATACAATTTAGAAGTTTTATTCTGAAAATCAGGCACGATTCCTCTTCTTTTCACAAATAGAGTGAAAGTTTCACAAATTACAAACCATTTTCTAAATAGCAGCTCATAAATTCAGAATAATGACCTAATCTGCTGAACACGATGCTAACTTTTTGGGAGGTTTAACTCAATTTAGTAGCTCTTAGTCTTACCAAGAACAGCTTCGGTTCCCAACGCGGTAAAATGTGTCCTGACGGCCTGAAAACAATGTTTTTGTAAACTGGTGTCAGCTGACTTTCTCGGCTTTATCTTTCCTCTTGTGCCTTCCATTGGTAATGATTAGCGCCAAACACCCCCGACCTCCATCACAGTACTGTCTTCCAGGCTTCTGCTGCTGCTGCTGTAGAAAGGGAGAAAGTTGCGTCAGTGGCTCATTCTTACGACGTAATAAAGAGAGGACCCTGGATTGACTGCTGCAGGTACACCTCACTGCAGCAAACAGGAAGGGGCGGGACGGACCGCTGTCAGTTTCCTTATTTGGAAATGGGACCATTGCACTCCGAAAGTGAAGAGGGCGCTATTATTTCCTGTATTATTCGCGGTTTCCTGTTTTTATTTTCTTTTGAAATCTGATATATTTTCACCTATAGGAATAATTTTCGCTTTTAGCATGTATTTGAACTTCTCTCTTTTATTTACTTCAGCGCAGCTCAAGGTTTTTAACAAATTCTGGAGCTTTCTGTGTACTTCTAAATCTGCTCCTTCATCGCATCTTTTCGGATCTACTACTGCCTCTAGTGCCGTGGGGGTGGTAACACAACTTATATAATTACGTCACTAAATGAGAATAGCGCAGTCTGTATTATTTTCTAAACACGTTCATTTTGCTAACAACCTAAACTGAATACCTATTTTCAAAAATGTTACACATCCCCTTCCCTGAACCTTACTTCTGTCTCTGCATACACCAGTATACCCTTAAAAAACAAAATCTAAAGTTGATTTGAGCCAAGTCTCCTAAATACATTTTAAATTCTTGTCCATTTGTAATTAAACTTCGAGCATTCCACTGTAAAATTATCAGCGTCTTCTTTTTTTATTTCCCCATTCCCCATCTCCACCCAGTCATTTAATATGTTCCCATAAAATGTCTTTTACACCAAAGAATTTATCTGCTCTTTTTACTAGTATCTTAATTTTGTCTGTTTGTACTTTACTTAATCAGTAAAGTACAGGTAATCATATGAACAACAAGATCTTCTCCACTGTAATTGCAGGTTCAGTTCTCACTTTTGGTTCGAGATGGGATGTTGAGTTTTGTTGAATGTTTATCTCCCTTCTTATTCCTCCAGTCCGTCCTTGAACTCTCTTTACAGATTCAGCATAACTTATGTTAATGGTCTTCACTTGCTCCACTTCAAAAACCTTCTAAATTCACACCTCCCAAACGTTGCTCTATGCTGTTCCCCACATTTACATTTACCTTAAACATCGTCACCACACCCCACATCTTTGCTGTCTTTACAGCATGTCTTTACGTATTGCTAAAGTATGTAAATATCTTTTGACTCTTGAAACACCTGAGTGGGGAAGGGATGTACGGCCTAACTGGAAAGCTTATGAACCCCATCTTAACCCTCTCTGGAAATACTTTTTTTTTTTTATTCTATCAGTACAGATGTACTTTCAACTTTTACCATCTTTTGTTTTCAACAATCTTTTTATCGGATTCACTTCTACAGAGCCCTGCAGGCGGACATGGGAATTTTTTTTTCTTTTGCGTTCCCTCACAGTAATCGACTGATTAATTCATGCGGCATAATTGAATCCTGTAAGCCTTTCTTACGGTGGCTGTCATACTTTCTATGTGAGGTTATGTGAGGTTTTTCCATGAATGTTAATATCTCATTGTGAAATTTCTGATGTTTTATATATTTTTAGCATAGAAAGGCACAACAAAGTTAAAAAAGAAACTTTCAGTAAGTAGGAAAGAAATAAAAATACATCCTAATTGGATTATTTCTGAGTTATTATCGTGGGGTAATTAGTTATCTGACCGTTTTGATTGCATCTCTGTTGTGCTGGTTGTCTGAAAGGTTTTCATGCTCAGTTTCATCTCAACCTTAACAGACATAAACATGCAGTGAATAAATCGATTTTCAATCAGTTTTTTGCACCGGAGAGTTAAAAATAAGCATGTTTTATTATAAAACACAGCAAACTAATGGTGGTAGAGGGCCACACTGGGATAACTCAGGGAATCTCATCTGTCTGTGTATAAATCAACTCCAAACCTTTTCTTTGTTCTGTCACAATTACTGATTTATTCCATTTTGATCATTATGCTCTAAACTTTGCAAGGACTGGCCTCCATGTTCACTGCTTCTCACCACACAAAGCCAGCAGACCAGTAAGCGGCCCTTGAGGACCAGGATTGGTCTCCTGGCTTGTGCCAGTGGTCCGCCCGTCCCTTTCTGTTTGTGGGGGTAGGCATGACTGGCCGCCGCCCTCCTCTTCCCTCCGACCCCTTCATCCCCCAGCACCGCCCCTCCTCTACCTCGTTGTCAATAAGGTCAGGTAAGGGGTCAACCAAACACTCAGAAACGTTACCTCAACATGTAGTTAAACTGTGCTGATGTTTGACAAAGAGTCATAATGTGATTTAGAAACTGTTTTTTTTCGTTAAGAATCTGTTTGACTCCGCCGCTCTCGGCAGCGTAGTGCTCGTGGTTTAACTTACCCTGCTCAAGTGTCTGACAGGCGGCCGCCGGCAGAAGTGGGTCAGGTATGTCCTGTGTGTTGTCTTGAAGTCATACCGCCGGACTTAAACTGAACAGATTGTTTTCTCCCACACATGCAGAAGTTTGTGAAGCCATGTCATGTGTTTTACTCAGTGTGAAAAGAAATTGCAAAGAAATGAAGTGTCAAGGAAAAGTATTTTGCAAAACACGTTCATTTGTCTAAGGTTAATTATTTAAGTTAAGGTTTGCAGATTATTTTGTTTATGCCCAGAGTGAAAGTAAAACCAAGATTTAAGTCCTTAAACATTACAGTTCAGTTAATTGTTAACATTGAGTACAGTCTGAGTTTACTGTAATTTACACTATGTAAGCATAGTAATTTAATTTCTTATATATTCAATAATAATAAGAATATAGTAACAAGCAAATGAGGTACAAGATACTACAGATTTTGATGTTATGAATAAGTTTATTTGAAGACACTGGAATGTCTGGACATTTTAAAGCACACGTTTCAGTTATTATAGACGGAAAATATTTGCTTAAAATAAGCAAATATTTGTGTTTAATACCCCTGTTGTGTATTAAACACAAGAGGGAAAAGCAAAAGTGAAAACTTAAGTCCAAATAAATAAAAGGATCTACAGAAAATTTAAAGCATTCAGTTTGGTTCCTGTTTCATACTACACCCTTCTGATCCTCATGAGAGCGTTGATGAAAGACAAAGGAGACAGCACTGTCCCAGGAGGCTTTCAGCACTTGGTCCCTCAGTCCCTTCCTGTCAAAGCAGTGGTTCCACTGGGAAAGGTCACTGGTACAGTCAGCACCTTCTGGAGGCAGTTGAACCTCTCTGCCATTTACACAGCGACAGCAGTGAAACCTAACATCACCACAAAGGAAGACAATCCATTAGATTCAAATTCTGAGAGTAAGACCAACAGAGATTTTGTAGAACAAAATAAAATTCCAGCAGGTATTGGGAGTGTAAAAGGATTATTATCTCAGTACCTGGCTAAAGATAGCATCTTCAGCTGGTAGCTGCAGTTAGAGAAGCGCAGGGGTCGTGTTAACCTAATATTTTTCATATTTGACAGTTTTGTTTTTGTTTTGTTTTTTACACTTCACATCCCAGTCCGGTAGGTGGCGGTACATGCATATTAAGTTTTTTTTTTTTGCCAACTGCCAATAAAACCAAATGGAGAAGAAGAAGACGTCACTGGTCACATGGATCACAAACTGGCAGTGGTCAGACATTGTTAACTACATTTGAAAAAAATTGTCAAGGCAACTTAGCTTATGAAGTTTCTTCAAAAAGCCCAATAACTACGATAAACATGGTGAAAAAAGAGGGACTGATGCAGTGGAGGATGATGGACAAACAAGTTATCCACCCTACAACTGGCAGCCAGGAGGTTAGGTGGGAAAACAGAGTTCAGTCGGAGCAGGTGTTCTCTTTGAGCAGGTTACCCCAGTGTTTCATAAGCCTGGCGGGCCACAAGGCCCCCTGCCACACTATGCCTTGTTAGGTTTTGTTTTTATTTAAAAAAACAACAACAACAAAAAACAACTATACATACATACATACATATATATATATATATATATATATATATATATATATATACATACATACATACAAAAAAAAAATTCCCTTCTCACCCACCGCAGGTGGTTCCTATCCTCTGAGCTCTGAGCTCGGGTCCTCTACCAGAGGCCTGGGAGCTTGAGGGTTCTGCAGTATCTTTGCTGTGCCTAGAACTGCACATTTCTGGACTGAGATGTCTGATGTTGTTCCTGGGATCTGTTGTAGCCACTGCTCCAGTTTGGGGGTGACTGCCCCGAGGGCCCCGATGACCACAGGCACCACTGTGGTCTTCACCTTCCAGGCCCTCTCCAGTTCCTCCCTGAGGCCCTGGTATTTCTCCAGTTTCTCCTTTTTCCTGATGTTGCAGTCACGCGGTATTGCTACATCCACCACAACGGCTTTCCTCTGTTGTTTATCTACTACGACAATGTCCGGTTGGTTTGACCTTACCATTTTGTCTGTCTGGATCTGGAAGTCCCACAGGATCTTAGCTCGGCCATTCTCCACCACCTTTGGGGGTGTTCCCCACTTTGATCTCGGGGCTTCCAGTCCATATTCTGCACAGATGTTTCTGTACACTATGCCTGCCACTTGGTTATGTCGTTCCATGTACTCTTTCCCTGCCAGTATCTTGCACCCTGCTGTTATGTGCTGGACTGTCTCAGGGGCCTCCTTGCACAACCTACACCTTGGGTCTTGTCTGGTGTGGTAGATCTGGGCCTCTATGGCTCTGGTGTTTATGGCCTGTTCCTGGGCGGCCAGGATGAGGGCCTCTGTGCTGTCCTTGAGTCCAGCTTTTTCCAGCCATTGGTAGGACTTTCTGATATCAGCCACCTCGGTTATTTGCCGGTGGTACATCCCATGTAGGGGTTTGTCCTCCCATGATGGTACCTCCAGCACCTCAACTTCTGTTCCCCGTTGTCTGAGACATTCACTGAGCACATTGTCTGTTGAGGCTTTGTCCCTGATGTACCTATGGATCTTGGATGTTTCGTCCTGGACAGTGGTTCTCACACTCACTAGTCCTCTGCCTCCTTCCTTGCGGCTCGTGTACAGTCTCAGGGTGCTGGATTTGGGGTGGAACCCTCCATGCATTGTTAGTAATTTTCGTGTCTTAACATCTGTGGCCTGTATCTCCTCCTTTGGCCAGATAATTATTCCTGCAGGGTATCTGATTACTGGCAAGGCGTAGCTGTTTATTGCCTGGATCTTGTTCTTGCCATTGAGCTGGCTTCTCAGGACTTGCCTTATTTGTTGGCGGTATTTGGCTGTGGCTGTTTTCCTTGTGACCTCATCGAGGTTGCCATTTGCTTGTGGTATTCCCAGGTACTTGTAACTGTCCTCTATGTCTGCTATTGTTCCTTCTGGGAGTGAGACCCCTTCCGTGCGAATGACCTTCCCTCTCTTTGTGACCATCCGACGACACTTCTCTAGTCCGAATGACATCCCAATGTCTGTGCTGTAAATCCATGTGGTGTGGATCAGTGAGTCGATGTCTCGCTCACTCTTGGCGTACAGCTTGATGTCATCCATGTAGAGGAGGTGACTGATGTTGGCTCCATTCTTCAGTCGGTATCTGTAGCCAGTCTTGTTGATGATTTGGCTGAGGGACATATATACATATATATACATATATATATGTATATATATATATATATATATATGTCCATGTGAGATGAAACTTAACACGTGTGAGATGAAAGCTTGTTGTTCCTTAGACTCTGCGTTGTGTTTTCTTCAATGGTTGTGGTCGGAAGAAAACTTGAGGTAGGACTCGGACACACAGCGGTTGAGAACGTGGTTCAGACCGTTTATTTGGACCAACAGACAGGGCAGCGGCTTCGCCTTTAGAATTCACAGCAAATATGTCAACATAAATCTCATTAACGCAGTTTTTTTTTGTTTGTTTGTTTACAGATACAGCATATACCCTGCTCAAAAAAAATAAAAGGAACACTCAAATAACACATCCTAGATGGACAGTTTGATTTCACAGAAGTTTGATTTACTTGGAGTTATATTGTGTTGTTTAAGTGCTCCCTTTATTTTTTTTGAGCAGTATATAACAAAAACAAACAAAAAAAAGAAAAAGACAAAACGATACAAAACTAACTACTTGAACATTAAAAGTAACATTTGGCTACAGTGAGGAGCTGGCGGTCAGTATCGCTTGCCTTTAGAATTCACAGCAGATACTGACCGTTGTTCTGCCAGCGCGCAGTTACAGACGCCAAGTATGGTGTTCTTCAACGGACACACTTTACCAACTTCCACAACCCCCCCCCCAAAAAAAAACAAATCTAATATTTTGGTGGTATCGCTCACATATTTAAACCACTGCCCTATATATATATATATATATATATTTTTTTTTTTTTAATAAGCCAGGCTGCAAGCGTCTTCTGCAGTGAGCATCTTACTGGCAAGGCAGAATTTTGCCTTATGAAAGATGGGTTTATGGTTTTCATAATCTATAGTTGATGCACTGAACAGGGAACGCACACCTATCAGACTCTTGGCGCCTCTGCGCATTGGCCGCTTCGGGCGCGCTCTGGGGCTTGGTCTCTTGATGTTTACGGATCACTCATACAGGCTCACCTACATAGGCATTTATATTAAACCCCTGTGAGGATGATGATCCATGTTTCTTTATAGAATTCAAGTTTAAATCCACCGCGTCTGCTCTGCTCACCCAGCACAATGTGACCAGCTGCACTCCAGGTTCACATTTAGAGGTACGTGTTGAGCATGCAGTGGGAATATTTCTTTGTGAACAAAGCATTATGTGCAGCCTGTGCGTTTATGTCTCTACATGCTAACAATATCTGCGATAATAAAGTTTGTGGTGTTAGTGAACCGGCGGGAGTTCAACCCGTGGAGTAGCTCGCCTCATAGTTGTGCAGTAAGATGGTTTATTTTTATTTTAGTTTATTTTCTGCAGCAACACAATGCGTATTACCAACTAATATTTTTACTTTTCCTGTCTACTTAACATCTTTTAATACAAAAACATGGTGGACCGCCTCAGCGCCCCGACCACCGGGCTTAGAAAGTTTCCTGGGGGAAACCCTGATGTTTTATTCTTGAGGGGAAAAGGTGTAAAATGTTTTATAGGTTGCTTTTATCCCAAAATTATATGTAAAAAAAGATCCTTGGGACTCGCTCAAGTCACTAAAACCAACCTGGTTCACTAACAAGTGCAAGTTGTAATAAAGAGAAAGAGCGGTCATCAACAGTTGTGCTTTGTGGAAGTGGTTGACTGCAGGCTGCTCAGTCTCATTCACAGGGGGAAGAAAGGTGGGACATCTGAATGGAGGTCGTCAGAAACCAGGCGAGTCTTTCTCGACAGACCAGCTTAAACAGTTTTCTTCAGTTCTGGTCGGTAAATCCGTGCAGATTTAGAAAACTCAGTTCACCCGTTAGAGAGCTGGTAGCATATCTGACTCTCTTAAAAGGAGAAGAAGGGTCAGGGATAGGGCTAGCAGCAACAATAACCTCTACAGCTGTGCGTCACTACTGTTAACAGTAGTATGTTAATAGTATGTCACTACTGTTAACGTACATATGTACTACAAGAATTCTCCCATCCAAATGCGTAGATCAAATGAACTTCTAAAAGAAATGGGGGAACATGACCTGCTGATCCTAAAACAACCATTGGCTGTATGCTGACTATCACTGGAGAGGGCAGTGAAAGGTATACATGCATACAGCTCTGATGTCAGAGTTGGAAGAGGAGCAAAATGGGAAAATCTGCCCGGTAGCAAAGGACATCAGAAAGCGTCTTCAAACATACATGTTGAAGACGCTGAGAAGCTCTTACTCACTTGCTGACTGACATTTTAGTGATGGTGAACCGCATGAACCTCAAGTTCCCAACAGAAGATGTGAACATCTCCTCCATATGACCTGTCGTGAGCATGACTGTGGCCAGTCTAGAACTCTTAATGAGTGGGCCATGTGAGGTGGAGAAAAAATTCAACTAGGCTTCACAAGATGGCACACTTGTGGAGATACGCAGACATTTGCAGCTTTACGCACGGAATGCATCAAAGAGGTGTCTAATTCATTCTAAAAAAGATTCCCTTCTGCGCATCATCTCAGATCTAGACACCAGGCTGAATGCATCTCATTATCTGGGAGCTGAGAGTGAATTGAAGAAATATGGACAGGAGGCTCTGGAACACGTCTGTGACCACTGCGGGTCACAAACCAGTGCAACTGAACTACTGGTACTGCAGGATTTTCTCCCATTAAAGCGACTGCTTGTAGGATTTGAAAACCCCTCATTTAGAAAGTCTTGCGGACTTCTGATCAATTCAGCTGGAGAAATGTTTCTTGACTTTAAAACTTTCGCTGGAGTGGCACTTAGTCCAGTCTCCAGTGTCGCTGCAGAGCACGGATTTAGTTTTCAGAACAACATCAAGACAGACATGAGAAGTTGTCTGTCTGGAGAAAAACCCACGACAATGTAGACATTTTATTATGACCAAGCTGGTGGACAGTTTAGGTCCACCAGCTGCTTCATTTAGTGCAGTTGTTTATACGTCGTTATTGGAACCACAGTCACATTTTTTTTTTTGTTACTGCAGAAAAAAAAGCTACATGTTCAGCTGGTTGATGGAGATTCGATAGTCAGCTTTTACTGAGCTACTAATTTTTAAAAAATCTATTGAATGTTAAATAATTATTTTAAAACTAAATATTTTCTAACCATGTCCATCAAATCAACGGCTGGTGGAGCATCACAGGATGCCTTGTTGACAGAGGTCGCACACACACACATCACATCCTGTCATATGGTGCTGGTAAAGAGTGTGCTATGAAAGACATTTAACTTGTGAGAAAGAAGAAAGCAGCTCTCTAAAGCAAGGATGCCCAGGTCAATCCAAGATGCCCAGCACACTTGAATCAAATGAAATGCTCATTACCTGCCTCTGCAGAGGTGACTGACTGCTGATGAGGGAATTCAGCCATTTGATTCAAGTGTGTTGGAGCACTAATGCACCTAAAGGTTGTAGTATGGTCGCTCTGGACCTGGGCACCACGTCTCTAGAGGTTTGCTTTCTGCAGCATCTGCCTGGAACAAACTTGTTTTCTGTACAACATTCTTTTACATGTGATTAGTTTCCAAACATGTGGTTCAAGCCGTGTCCAAATGAAACCATAGTTGTTGTATCATAAAGCTTCAACTGAAACACACCATGTTGGCTGGGAAAACTTTTCTCCTAACTGGTAATTTGGCAGCATTTGCTGACAACAGGTAAACCATTCAACATGATTTCTCCTTACTTGTCATGTGTGTCACAGGCAGTTTCTTCATTGAGTGTGAAGAGTTCTCTAAGTTGGCCTAGCGAAAAATGACGGGCCACATCCTGCTCCTCATCCACCACACAGCTGCTCAGGGCTTTTTTATGGGCTTGTCTCTGCAGGATCTTCTCCTCAATGGTTCCAGTCTGTCAGAAAACACACACATATCAAACTTCTCCACAACATCTACCTTCTGCCACATTTATGAGAGCTCATTAACTTGTCACATTGGAGAGTCAGATTACAAGAGAAAAAAATAGAGCAATTGTATAAAAATGTCATACTAAGAGTTACTGTTAATATAGTTAGAGTGCATGTCTGACAGAGATTAGTCTGTAGATGTAACAGGTCTTCTTCTGGCCATCTCTCCACACACGAGCCATTGCCTGCTCATCATTGGCTGGGTTCCAGTCTGGATCAAACATTACCAAGCGATTGGCACCAATCAGATTGAGGCCACATCCACCTGCCTTGCTGCTCAGCATGAAAATAAATTCAGGGTTCTGTCAAACACAAAGAACATAGTGTTCATGGTTGCTTCACAGCTTTAACTGTTATCCAAAACTGTCTTTCAAGCTCACTTGTGGACTGTTGAATTTTTCCACGATCTGCGCCCTTTTCTTGATAGACATTGTGCCGTCCAGTCTAATATAGAGGTACCTGAAACAGCCGCAAAGCAAAACTGTTTACTGAAACCCATTTAATCAGATCCAGCTGCCAAACATTTGGTCTTTCAATCACCTTCTAAATCTGCACAACTTTTCAAAGAGGTCCAGTGTTTGAGTATAATTGGAGACCAGCACCACTTTGTCACCAGTTGTAGATCTCGTCACAGCCAAAATGTAGTCGAGAGTCACCATTTTACCTGGAACAGAAGACATCGTGAGTAAATCAAGGTCAAACCATACATGGTGCAAAAGACTGAGAAATTTCCAAAACTGTGTTATGTTTTTAGTCAAAGGTCACTAAAAGCTTTTTGAGACTATTACTGTTGTTGGAAATGAGAAGTGATGTAAACTCTAAAATAATCACTATGCCACCCCCAAAACGTTTATACGAAAGCTGATGGGTCCATGAAGACACCTGTGTCCTCAGCTAAGGGGTTAATGCAGTCTGACAAGTTGACCTCTCAAACAAGAGAAAGTTCTTTCATTTCATTTTTCTTTTAGGAATATATACTATATTACCAAAAATATTTGTTCACCCATCCAAATTATCAGAACCAGGTGTTCTAATTAGACCCGTCACAATAATAGATTTTGCTGAGTGATTGTCTAAGAAATTATTGCGAAAAATGACAACATTGTTTGAAGACCATTTTAAACTGATAGAATGGTAATGACATAATGCAAGCACAGCCTACCAGAAATAAATACACTTTATTTTCAAAAGAACATTTGACACTGGAACTGGTAAACAAAACAACCCCAAAAGCAACAATAAAATGGATTCTCAGTTTCTGTTAACAAAAAATGTACTTGCATAAAACCTAAACAACATAAAACCAAAGTGGAAATAAAAACTACATTCAACCAAAATAGTACAGATCATGAAGTCTGTACTAGAGATAGAGAAGATGACCTCTCCATGTGAGGAATGGAGAGGTCAGTGGAGAGCACTGGAGGTGAGCCTTTTTTCATCCAGTGTCAATAATAGAAAGAGAAAAAGGCAGGAAGAAACTATAAAGCCGATAAATTAAAATGAGGTTGATCATTTTCATTTATTATGTGATTAATTGATTTATTGTCTATCATGACATAGTTCTAATCCCTTCCATGGCCACAGGTGTATAAAATGAAGCACCGAGGCATGTAGACTGTTTTTATAAACATTTGTGAAACAATGGATCGCTCTCAGGAGCTCAGTGAATTCCAGTGTGGAATTGTGATATAAAGCCACCTGTGCAATAAATCCAGTCATGGAATTTTCTCGCTCCTAAATATTCCAGTTTCAACCTTCAGCTGGGTTATAAGAAAACAGATGTGTTTGGTAACGACAGCCACTCAGCCATGAAGTGGTAGGCCATATAAACTGACAGAGCGGGGTTGGCATAGTGCGAAGAAGTCACCAACTTTCTGCAGAGTCAGTCACTACAGACCTCCAAACTTCATGTGGCCTTCAGATTAGCTCAGGAAAAGTGCACAGAGAGCTTCATGGAATGAGTTTTCATGGTGGAGCAGCTGCATCCAAACCATATTTCACCAAGTCAAATTCAAAGCGTTAGATGCAGTGGTGCAAAACACGCCGCCACTGGACTTTAGAGCGGTGGAGGCGTGTTCTCCGGAGTGACAAATCGCCAAGTGTAAAGTTTGGTGGAGAGGGAAGGGAGAGCTTCAGGAGCTGGGCTTAGTTCAGTGAAAGGAACTCTGAATGCTTCAGCATACCAAGACATTTTGGACAATTCCATGCTCTCAACTTTGTGGGAATAGTTTGGAGCTGGTCCCTTCCTCTTCCACTATGACTATGCACCAGTGCACAAAGCAAGGTCCATAAAGTCTGGTGTGGATGAACTTGACTGGCCTGCACAGAGTCCTGACCACAACGCGATAGAACATTTGAATTAGAGCAGAGACTGAGAGCCAGACCTTCTTGTCCAACATCAGTACGTGACCTCACAAATGCACTTCTGGAAGAATGGACAAAAATCTCCATAAACTCTCATTAACTTGATGGACAGTTTGTTCAATTTGTTCAAGCAAATTAAACAATTTATTGGTGCTCAGTAACATCATATTTCTTCATGTTTAACATTTGTAATTTGATAGCATGTTATGTGTGAAAATTAAGGATACAGGGACATGAAAATTTGGGCCGACATCAATATCCAATATTAGTACTGGTGTTATAACCAATATCATATATATTCTATTTCCCAACACTTTTGACACTTTAAAAGTGCCCATGCTGCCTTCATTGCTTCTCTGTTTCTGTGAAACACCCCATAATCCAACTCTTTGGAATCAATGAAGTATTTTTTAATTGAATTGACATTACAATACAATGGTTGAAAAACACAGCCAGCTGGATAAGCTTTTCCAGTATAAAGAGCAGATCAAGTCATGACAACTAATCATTCAACATGTCTTCAGAAGTCCACTGAAATGTTTTCTTACCAGACAGCTGAGGTTCGAGTCCTTTAGTGGAGTAACCAGGAGGAAACAGATCGAGCGCGCCCTCAAAGCCCTCCTCTTCTTCAACACACTTGTCATAAATGAGAGCTGGGTCTGGACCAGGACAGAGATCAGTGTGTTTACTATGCAAACTAACTACAGCGGCAATAAAATCACTTATATCATTGTCTATAACTTCTACGTTATTAGTGCAATATTTAGGCTGCATAATTAGTCACATAATGACATATTAGCTGTAACATCCTAATTTAGAATGTTGATTGGTAAGAAGGTAGCATCTGAAGGTGTATTTCTGTTATGTTTAAAACAAACTAAGTGGAACATTTTTTGTGAACACGCCACATTGCTGCACTTACGATTACACAGCTTCTTGAGAGATGTGATAGAAGACAGTGAGGAGACATTGATTCTGCCTTCTTGCAATGTCTCTGTGGGTTTGGCCTGCTTCAGAAAGCGCTTGTACAGTTCTATCTGCAAAGGAGTTAGCCTGTACAACAGAGGAATCCAGGTTCCATTTAGCATTTAATAAAGAAAATCATCATAGAGCAAGGGATATCACAAACGTAACAGTTAAGCCCAAAATTATTTATACGTATGGCAGATTTAATTTTGAAGTATTTTTTTTAATCTGACCTAAAGGAATACTAATATATTACAGAGGCCCAGTCAAAATCCAGGTTTACATGTCTTGGTGAATCTGTGGAGAGCACTAAAGATTAGGGTGATGGAAAGGAGGATTTCAAACCTCGAAGGTTTGAAACCCATACCAATAGATAAATCATAAAAATACCAGAGGAAACATGATTAACAAAGATGTTAATGTTGTATTATTTATTTTTAAGTGTTTTATATATATCTCCTCTTAATAAGAGAGAGTTGACAATTTCCCAGAGAGACAATCTTTCTTTCAATCTATCTGTATTTTAAAAGAAGCCTGTCTCAATTCCTATCACAAACACTCACTGGTTAAATAAATATATAGCAGGTGTATGAACAGTGTTGCACTTGGGAACATAAAAATACAATTTTAAGAAAAGCTGAGATAATAAATATGATGAAGCAATTATTGGCCTTCAGGGGAAGAATTTAGAAGACCCAAGTTGGTTGTAGGGCTCGGGGTCAATAGGTCAAGTGGTAGCACTCAGTGCTGTCTGCTATTACAAACATGAGAAGAAAATCTACAATTAAAGTGTTATATCCTGACCAGCCATGGACTTAAAAGCCAAGATTCTTTTAAATACCCCATGACAAATATCTGAGGCAGAAATGAAAACAAGTCAACTTACTTGCAGCACACAACTTGCTCAATTTTCACAGGAAGATACTTTGACAGGATATCTGATGTTCTCCTAATCAAACACCTGTTGAAGCAGCACATGCTCAGTCTTGGAGAGGAAAACAGAACTAAAGAACACTGAGGCTATGGAGTTCACCTGTTGACGATGGTGATGAGTTCCTTGAGTTTTTTTTCTCCTTCCTCTCTGTCTCTGTTACTGGCGTCTGCATCCCTACCCTTCAGAATGGGAAGCTCAAATCGCTTCTTAAACTCCGGGGCAGTACCTGACATTACAAAATGCATATGGGAAATAGGTTTGTCGTGTTTACATGTTCTGTAGGTGATGCAGCTTACCAAGGATTCCAGCATTTACAAAATGGACCAGACTGAAATACTCCAGCAGGTCGTTCTGGATTGGAGTGCCTGATATCAGCACTCTCCGCTGGGCATTCATAGCATGCAGAGCTTGGTAAGTCTGGTTGTCAGCATTCTTCAGTCGATGCCCCTAAGGGCAGAGGAGAAATGTAACACTAGGCTTTCAGAATTCATCTTTATCTCTGGGTTGAAGTGTATAATGTACAACACCTCGTCACAGATTACAAGTCCAACTTTGCCCCTGTGCAGGATGTCAGCATGAAGTCGAAAGGTCTCATAAGAAATGATCAGGATGGGTGTTGCTACTTTCAAACCATGCTGAGAGATGAAGTTCACTAGAGAAAACAAAAATTATGCTGAAGTGAAGCACATACCAGTGTTTGCAGAAATGAACAACATGACTTATGATATTACGATAAACAATTAACCCATAGCTTGTCCTTGACATAAACTTGCGACAGTTAATGTTTTTGTGAATATTCACAATGAAAGAAGAAAAACAGAAACCATCAGGTTTCTTATTTACATATATTCGTACAAACACACCATTTTTCTACATGCTTACAGTGCTGGCTTAAGGACTACATTGTCTTCATAAGGTTTACTGTAGATTCTTAGTGACACTAGCAAACATGACCTACCAAGCTGCTTATCAATATCCTCCTTTGAGCCCCCATCGATTGCCACTGGTGAAATGCGACCTCCAAGCCACTTTCCTACTTCATTATACCAGTTCCGAACCAGACTAGAAGGTGAAACCACAATGGCCTTGTTTATCTCTGGCTTGGCATTAAGGCTCTGGCGTAGCAAGGTCCACATGAGAGTGATACACTGCAAAGTCTTTCCCAGGCCCATCTCATCAGCCATAATGCAGCCGTAGGATCCAGGGATGCGTCTGCCAGTCACACAGTCCCAAAGGAACTTCACTCCCTAAACACATCAAAGAAATTTATATGACTCAGGGAAATGCTATTTAATAAGACATATTTTATGCTTATGGTAATTTCCAACAATTTGTTTTGCTCCAATTTTAATCGAGTTGAACTACTTCTGAAACTACAGCCAATAATTTAATTCCTTTAAGTTAATGTTGCCGAGTAACAACAAATGTCTCCAGGTACTCAGATCATGCAGATCAATTGAAAGTCAGTAATGTGCTCTTAGTAATAATACTGAACTCAAGTCAGTTTATTATGGGAACTGAAAAAAAAGTTGTCTATCCAATAAAACCCAGCAGATTGCATCAACTCATTGACTCGCAGGATTCACTCCCTCTGGATGAGCATGTAGTGGCAGCGAACAGTAAACTGCAACAAGTCTTTAACTTTATAGCAATTTAGCAAAATACTGCAGGAGGTGATAGTATGAGGAATTGCTATAACAGGAAGACACCTCAATCAGAACCTGCCTCGGTGTGAACGACCATCTTCTGTGACTGATTGAGGGTTTGAGGAGACACAAAAACACTGACCAAGGATTACAGTGTATGTAAAGGCTTAGACATACTTCATGTGAAGTGCTAGAATCTGTTCTCATTGACGTAGATGTGACAAAAATTACATTATTTTGTTAGCCATTACCTCTCTCTGATGGGGTCTGAGAACTTTTCCCAATACTGGATCCACAACAACATGAACTGGAAGCTTTTCCCTGCAAAAAAAAAAAAAGTCATTTTGTTTATTCTGTTGGTTCCCATTGTGCATGAAAACATCCATCAGGGCACAATACCACTGGAACAAGGATGCAGGCAAGGATGTCCTCTGAGCCCAATTCTCAGTGCAAGTGGCACTTTTTATAGAGTCACTTGCTCAAAAAATTAGGGGAGATCCAGAAATTAAAGAAATAATATTTAAAGGCAAAGAACACAAATCATGTCTATACGCCGATGATGTTCTGGTGACCTTATCTGACCCAGATGCCAGTCTACCTAACCTCATGTCCTGCCTCCACCAATTTGGACTTCATTCAGGTTATAAATTAAACACTGGAAAAACTCAGACCATGTGCTGTAACTACTCACCCTGAGAGGATATAAGTAATCAGTTCAAATTTAATTGGAAAACAGGAACCATGAAATATTTAGGTGTTAATATTCCTAAAAATTGAAACAAAATATACAAAGCAAATTATGGTACTATGACTAATAAAGTTAAATTTAACCTGGACAAATGGGCTCCGCTGATGCTTGATTTGTACAACCGAATAGAAACCATAAAAATGATCATCTTACCTCAATTAGTGTTTGTTTTTCAATCTTTACTAATAGAAAATCCTACCAAGCAGTTTAATGAGTGGAACCCGATCACCTCCAGGTTTATATGGCAGAACAAGAAACCAAGGGTACGTTATAAAACATTACAGTTATCAAGAGATAAGGGAGGAATGTCACTCTCATGTTTGGAAAATCATTACAGAGCAGCACAACTGCAATTTGCGGTTTACTAGTGTGAAGAGGGATATGAGGCAAAATGGAAAGAACTAGAATTAAGTCAAATTGACATCATCCTGCAAGCTCTGCTGGGGATAAACACCTCATGACTAAATATGCAGATGAATTGTGTGATTCCACAGAAGTCCCTCTCAACATCTGGTTTAGAGGGTTTTGAAACCCACTTTTAGAGGAAAACTAGGTTATTAAGATGGGTTGAGCACGATAGGGATTTTGTACCAGCACAACTTGACTCAAAATTCAATCAACTAACCAGAAAAGGCCTAACATCATACTGCGTGATTTCTTCTGGAACTGATCTGGAAAGTTTCCAACAACTGCAGGAAAAATTTGACTGTGACAAACAAAACTTTTTCAGATACTTGCAGCTCAGGCACCACTTTAATAAGAATATTAAAATATTGGAAAAACATGATCAGGCCCTCCTTAATATCTTTATCGATGCTTATAAAGGTAAATCTTATAAGAAGAGGCTGTCCAGACTATATGTGTGCTTAGAAAATAATGAAAAAAACATTACATTATATGTTAAAAATACATGGGGAAAGGGAGGCAAAAATAACGCTGACGGAGGATGAGTGGCTGAACATATGCCAAACAAACTCTGCCACCACTGGCTCAGGTCACTGGAGAGAATTCTCATGGAAGAATATTGTTAGGTTTTTTATAACCACCAAAAGAACATTTTCTCTGACCGGCAGAGCTGAATCTGGACATTGTTGGAGACAATGTAACAATGTGATGGTTGACCACTTTCATATTTTCTGGGGCTGCCCAATGATTCATTCCTACAAGTCATTCTTGGCTTTGAAATTGAGCACAATTTCAAAAGTATATATCCAAGTAATTTACCAAATGAACTTAATGCGTGGGATAAATACCTTCTGAAAATATTACTGATAGCAGGAAAGAAATCAATAACAAGAAAATGTCTTAGTGGGAGCCCTCCGACATTGTGTGATTGGTCGGCCACGGTAGAAGAAATATGTGAAATGGAAATGCTTACCTTCTCCATAAGACTCCAGGAAAAAAAAATCCAAAAATATTGGTTGAAATGGTTAATGTATAAGAACTCTAAAGTAAGTTGAATATCAGTAATTTATTTTTTGGGGTTGTAATTTGGGTTTGGTGCTGTGCAGTTTGGCAGGACTTTGTAATTCTGGATAGAAATTCCCACCTGCTTGTCTCTTCATGGTCATTTTTATACATTATAACCTGTTCACCAAAAAGCTGTCTGTTTCAGTTTCTTTTTATGTGATGTATTGCAGTCCCCCTCCCTTGGTCACCTCTGTTCTGAATGCTGTTTATTGTCTGTGATTTTTTTTTCTCTCCTTTTTGTAGTGTTTTGTCGTGTATAAAAATCTAATTAAAAATAAAGTATAAAAAAAAAGAAAACATCCATCAGATCTGTATTATTTTGGGCTTTTCTTGTCAAACTGCATTTCAGCAGAAAGAGGAATTCAATGTGTCTGGAACTTACTTGTCAGCTTTGATCAGATCATGAGCGCTCAGAGTCGGCGGCTCATAAAGAACCAAAGCATCTTCTGCAAATGGATCATGGAGCGATTTCCTTACTCCTGCATGCTTTAGGCCTAGTGCTTTGCTTCCTAGTGAACCTGTCAGGAATTCCAAAAAGAAACAGACGGTAAAGTCCTTCTCCATTACTGGACATTAAAGAGAAGTCGCACTGCTGGTAAAACTCACTTGTGTAATTGGGAATGGGAATTTTAAAAGGCTTGGAGAGAATGCTTCGGATAAATGACTCCTGCAGACAAAAGTTTTAGTAAGACAGGGAAATGTTTTCAGGGACGTTGGGATTTTCAACTATCCGTACATGTCTGTCAGCTTCCATGCATCCAGGCCAGTTAAGTTGTGTCAGAGGCTTCCTGTAGGGAGAAATGTGACTCTCCCTCATCGCATCCACTTTCCTTCTCTTCTCCTAAAAAGAGAAAAAGAGAAATTCAAACAATCAGCTCCATAAACCTGTTTAGTCTTGTATGAAACCAAACACCAAGCAGAACTCAATCATCAATGCAGCTCTGATCTCTTCAATTCAAAATCAAAAATACTTTATTGATCACAAAGGCAAATTCAATGTTGTTGTATGCTAAATCAAGTTCTTCAAAGAGTTAAAACAAGGCGAAAGGCCCAGCCTGGCCAACAATAAAAGAGCAGAAGAAAGAAACATGCCTTCTCTATCCAGTCTCTACAGCCCTTATGGAAGACTGGGACTGTATGCAGACCTCAGTGTTTAAATTATGAGATAGACTGGAGTAGTGATGCAGCCAAATACACTGCTGTAATTGTTGTTATCACAGAAAACATCGTCAGTGAAACTTTAAGACTGTCCTGGCTTTAGTCATGATGGAGTGTTTAAGAGATACACCGAGTTCACCGTGAACAGATCCAAACGAAGGAAGGTGAGATTTAAATACAAATCAGTTTTTGATTCACCATTCAAACATTTATTCAACTGCTCTGAAACATCAACGAACTCCAGTTGAAATCAAAAACACTAAGCCTGGTCGAACCGAGAGCGAATTAAACTGAATTCTACAAGAATTCACTGAAATATACTTTCATATCTGAGACATTTTTTAAGCTTGAACATACAAGTTAACCTTGCCTTCTATATTTACGATTTTGTTTTTTGTAAAAAAAAAAAAAAAAAAAAAGGAAAAAAAAGTGTTTTTGATTTTGATTCATGATTGATTCAGACCCTTACAAAGCGGTGAAATGTCCCTTTACTGAAGTGGCGGTGATGCCAGGCTGACAGTGACATAAGGAGCCTCCAGACTTACGGGGTTTCCTGTGTTCCCGCCGCCGCCACACGGTTCTCCAGCTGCTCTGCGTTTAGCCAGCTCACTGGGGGCCAGGCTCCTCCTCTGCCACAGACAAACACAGACACGAATTAGTCTAAAGCCTAACACACTAAATAATGCAGTAAGAAAAAACTTTGACCCCTTTACCATTTTTGCTGTTTCCTCTAAGTGAATGCTACATGACCGTCCTGTTCAGCTTAAACACAACGCTTCCACTGACATGTTAATGGAAACCTTTTAAAGTCAAAAACCCTGCAGTTTACGCCAACAGTAACTTTCCTCTAATTTATGTCAAAACTCGCGCGAAATGTTGAACACGCAACCAGTACGGTGAGCGTGATGGCTCAAGCTTCTTCAAATGTTTGTTTTACCGCCACCTACGGGTCAGGAGTGAGATAACTTTTAAAGATTTCTGTTATATTGTACAAGCATATATACTTCCTGTTCAAGTATCTTGAGTGACGAGCAGTCAAAGAAAGGGGTTACAGAATGACATGAAAATCATATAACACAATAGGTGATTAATATTGGAAAATAAAATAAGCATAAAGCATAATAAACTGAACAGCTTGAATTATTGTACTGTGTCTAAATTGTTAAATGGATAAATGTCAAAAACCAAATGTAACGTACTCTTACAGAGGAGAGCAGCATCTTTGGTCCAATCATTTTCAGAGTTGAACAGAAGTGAATTATTTTTAGGTAACATCGAAGGTTGGGGATAATTTTCAAAAATTTACATTTGTGCAGGTAATATTTGGCCATATTGATCAGGTTATTAAATATAAATTCCAAATTTGTGTCCAAAGTATAAATACCAAATTTAATATTGTTGTAAGATGAAGTTGGAATATTTAAATTGTTGGTCAGCAACCAATTATGAAACTCCTCCCAAAATTTAGACCCCTAAGTACAAGAAAAGAATAAATGTTGCAAAGTTTCTACATCAGATTCTCACAAGGTACAATTATTTGCCGCAATATCAAATTAGTCTAAAGTATTCTTTACATCGATAAATATCATTTAATATTTTAAAATGAACTTCTTTTGCTTTAGGGGGTCAAGGGAAATGGCCCCCAAAAGCAATTGGGGGTCAAATGCATCTAAAGAAAATTCTTGGAGTATATTTCTTCATTTCAAGGGTGGAGAGAAAGTATTTTGGATGATGATTGTTCCTAAAAAATTTATTGTTGCAATTTTGGTCTGTAAAAATGTGGCCCTGGATAAACAGAGGTTAAAGTCATGGTAGACTGTATAAAATAATGAAGCTTTTATTGTGTTAATCAAAGCTTGAGGGAGACCTTTAATTACAGCTTGAACTTAGTTTTTATTGCATTTAAAGTTGTTTTTTTGCTGGAATTTATCAAAGTCCAGAATTTTCCCTCCGTCATCCATGAGATGTTGAACAATCTCATTTAAAGAATTGATAAAACTACAAATCTCCTTGAGTTATAGCTTCAGTTTAAGATGACAGACATTGTTATCTAAAGCAGAGGGGAAATCAAGGCATGGTGCTCTCCCAACATTTAGGCAATCACACTCTTGATCAAATATTAAATTCCTTATGTAAAATCGTGTTAACATTACTTAGGAATATTTTCTTGATTTTACAGATCTAAATAATTAATTCAAAGTGAATAGGAAATATATCTAACAACGCCATCTCTATTTGGAATATTTTAGACATGACATCAAGTTTAAGGGAATCCTTTTTCTCCTTCACTGTAACTACAAAGTTTAAAAAGTACCAGTGACTTTGAGTTTCACAAATGTGTTCTAAAAAGCTTAATATTGCTTTTGTTGCTGTAACTTCTTAAATGTGTGGACTCTAGATATAATGCTGTAGACAAAGATAAATTCTTGTTAACTGTTTCTGACACTACTGCTGGTAAAGCTTGTTTTTCATGCTATTGTTTCAACAAGATATTGTTTCTTTACTTTCATTTTTTTTCTAGTGGAAAAATGTGGCCCTAATTCACGACTGAAAGGTTTGAACATTTCATCAGAAAGTTTTGATAAATAACTAAATGTGATGTGTCTTCTTTAACTGGCTACAGTTAAAGGAGACCTGAAGTTGGGGTAATTGAATTTGAGATTATATCACAAGGAAATTCTGGGAAGCATATAACAACTTTATAATTCTTAATATTGAGACAAAACTTTCACCAAGACCAATGTTAGCATAGAATTATTTTGGCTTTCATGAAAATACAAACAAAAAATGGTAATTAATCTAATTATGTCATCTTCACAAATGTACATTTTCATTATTCACCTTTTATTCCAGTTTTTAAGGAAATCAAACTGCATTTCTCTGCATTTATTATTAATATTTGTGAGAGGATAAACAAGATTTAATCATGTCTGAATTAATCACAATGTCCACTTTTTAGTTTTGTTTTGAACTGTAGAAGCTTATCCCCTTAGCAAACATTGTTACACATTCTGTATTCCATCTCTTGTCCTACCTTTGTATTAGACAACAAATATTTTTAATAAAAAACAAAGAAAATTAATTCTACTGCATGATTGTTCAATGTTTTCTAGTGAAAAATATACTTTTTTTAAGTGCTCGCTTAAGTTTCCATCCGTCTCTTTCAAAAATGATGGCAGCATGTTAAACTGCATAAAACCATTATTTATGATTTTACAAAAATAAAGTTTGCAATGTCTGCATTGATCAATTTTGTTAATTTGTGCAACTTCTGGTACATGAGTGTTCTCATTTAAAACTGGAATTAAAGACCAAATAGTTATTTGGTCTTTGTTTTATGATACAAAATGTGAAATCCAAAACTGAGTTGGTTTAAAATTTTGTTGCCAAAATAGAATGAAGAAAAGGTTGGGGTTTTTTTTTTTCCATTTTTGAGTGGAAGAGTGTGTTTGGTCAATTTAATTTCTTCATCTTTGACTTTTTACCTGCCATTCAGCATGGTCCCTGGATAGGTAACATGTGCATAAATATCTCCTCCCCCCCCCCCACCACACACACAGACACAGATTATATTATTCTCTATCAGCCTTAATTGATAATGAACTGTGTCAATATCTATGTACCCACCATTGTAATCTTGTTGTCATGTCACTATATTGTATAAAGCTGAATCTGAATGTAACAGTTTACCTTTCCTACCTGGGACTTGTTGTTGCTTGAGTATGTACAGTGTTTTTGGAAAGTACAGGGTATACCATAAGTTTCCATACATAGAAAAAAAATTAAAAAATGTATTGGACAACCATTTTTGTGTGGGACTCTGCATGTCTTGGACTACTTCCTGGTTGATCTGCAACATTTCCAGTTTTCTGAAACTTGCCAATAAGTTTTGCCATCATGTGTGATGCTCGTTCCATGATTTCTGTTAAAGTTTCCTGCAACCATAAGACTATTTTCCGATCCAGCAATCAGTATCATTTCAGTTCTTTGCTCTTTTGTCAACCGCATTTTCTTGGGTACCTGAAATATACATTTTACATTCTCCTATGTATGGAAACTTATGGCCCACCCTGTATTCAGACCCCTTTATATTTTTCACTCTTTCATTGCAGCCATTTGCTACATCAAAAGTGTTCATATTATTTCTCAGCATCCCATTTTGACAGAAAACATCCCCAAAATTTAGAATTATTATTATTATTATTATTTTATTTTATTTTTTTACAAATGTATTAGAAAAGAAAAACTGACATATCACACAGTCATAAGGAGTCAGACCCTTTGCTCAGTATTAGTAGAAGCACCCTTTGAGCTAGTACAGCCATGAGTCTTCTTGGGAATGATGCCACAAGCTTTTCACACCTGGATTTGGGGATCTTCTGCCATTCTTCCTTGCAGTTCCTCTCCAGCTTCTTCTGGTTGGATGGTGAACGTTGGTGGAGCCGTTTTAGGTCTCTCCAGAGATGTTTCATTGGATTTAGGTCAGGGCTCTGGCTAGGCCAGTGAAAAAAGGTCTCAGAGTTGTTCTGAAGCTACCCCTTTGTTATTTTAGCTGTAGCTTTGAGTCACTGTCTTGTTGGAAGGTGAACCTTTGGCCAAATCTGAGGTCCTCAGCCATCTGGAAGAAGTTTTCTTTCAGGATATCTCTGTACTTGGTCGTATTAATCTTTCCTGTCTCTGCAGCTGAAAAGCATCCCATAGCATGATGCTGCCACCACCACGTTTCGCTGTTGGGATTCTATTGGGCAGGTGATGAGCTGCATGCGGCACGTACCCACGTACCCGCTTCAACGCGCGGTGCTGCGCGCTCGGTTCACCGAGTCAACCAGCCTTGAGGCTCTCAGTTGAAATTGATAAAGTGTCAAAATGATCCGATCGCTCTCCGTGGTTCTGAACTACTTTGAAAAGGTAATAGTGTGAACATTCATGAAACTCATAGCTAGATACAAGTTAAAATCCAAAACAACACAGAAAACATGATAAATCCAGTTTTTTCTTTTCCAGTCTTTCTGCGTAAATATACAGAGTGAAAATAAATAAGACATCTTTATTCATCATTAGTGACCAGCAGCCTGATGTTTCTGTTGTTCTCTTGGTTTGTTGTACTTCATGTCAGATGGATTTCAGAATCACATCTGTGGTGGTGAAACTTGTAAGCTCCGCGGTTGTGGGCATGTCTATGTGGTAAAGTTAAATTATCATGAGCTTTATGATTTGGGTGTAAAGGGCCCGGTCATTAGCCCCGCCCCCCGGCCCGACACTGACTTGTTCCACTAGTGCTCTACTTCATCTGTGGAGCTCAGCCACAGTGATCTTTGCCTCTCTCACTAAGGCTCCTTAGCTGGACAGCCAGATCTAGGAAGAGTTCTGTTCATCCCAAGTTTCTTCCATTTAAGGATAATGGGGCCACTGTGCTCTTAAGAATCTTAGGAACAAGGCATAGAATTGTGCTTTGCATAGAGCTCACTGGACAGTTCCTTCCACCTCAGGATTCTCATTTGCTCTGACCTGCACTGAGCAAATATGAGGTCTTACATGTGCCTTTCCTAATCAAGTCCAATCAGTTTAATTAAACACAGCTGGACTCCTAAGAAGGAGCAGAATCTCGAGGAGGATCAGGATCGAGGAGTGTGTGAAATGTCAGATTTTCTTTTTTGATACATTTTTTAAAAATTTTATATTTCTTGTTTTTATCTATCAAAATGAGATTAGTGTACATTTATGAGAAATAATATAAACTTTTTGATTTTAGCAAATCGCTGCAAAAAAACAAAGAGTGAAAAATTGAAATGGATTTGAATATTTTCCATAACCACTGCATGCCTCAATTATTCTATTAATGTCCCAAGAGGAGCAGAACCAGCATCTTCCTGAATTAAACAAATACATATTTTTCTGGAAGACTTAAAAAGATTACAAATTTAGACTTGTTGAAATAGTCTGAGGTGCTTTCTTTTGTTCATTCAAGATTATTATTTTAACAATTGAGCTAAGTGAAGTGATGTCTCGACAACCACATTGCACAAATGAACATTTTGAAAATAAAAAAAAAGGGTTCCTTATTACAATTTGATCAAGTCTGGCCGGAAATTTGTTTCTGTCTAATGTCTTTTGCAATATTTATTATTATACTTGTCTGTAATTTAGGTCATAAAGTAAATCTTCAAATGCAGATTAAGTCAAGTTCTGTAGCTCACAAACTTAGTTATTTTAAACACTTTAATTAAAGCGTATACATGCAAATATTTGAGCTGGAAGATGTTCCAATTACTGCTGAAAATAAGGAAGGCAATACTGAGGTATTTCCATATATTCCATAGTGTGTGTGTTCAGTCTGACATATTCCTAATCATGGATCATGGAGGGTTCTTTAGTTTTGACATAAAGAACCCTCCATGGAACAAAGAGAAATGATGAATGAAATGAGAGTACATTTCTTTAATTAAACAAATGTTACAAAATGTCTGCATAACAATATGAAAAGTAACTGCTCTCCCTGCTGGCTCAATAAGATTTTACAATAGACTACATGACATTTACATTACACAGACTTCTGTGAAAAAATACACTAAACGTTATACAAACAGGACAGTAAAATAGAATACAAGATCAGTGTACAACTTAGTCTAAAGAGAAAATGAAATGATCCCTACATGACCAATGACCAGCTAGAAAACCTGCTTGATAATGATAATGTCTGACGGCCATCTTGTTCTACCAAAGCAATGGGACCAAATAGTTGGGTGGAGCCGGACACGAACAAGCCAGCAAAACTTTTAGAAATGTACAACGAACGCCATTGTTTTTTGTATAAACTAACAGTAGCACCTTGATGTTCAAATGCCTCACAAACTGGACTCAGCAGTCCAATGCATGTAAGAGAGTAGGACAGGCAGGCAATATACAGACATTAGAAGCAGCAGAGACTTATTTAACTGCAGAAGTCAGGTAATCGAACAAACTCAACAGCATTACTGTTTATGAAGCAGGTGCTAGTTTCTCAGTGCACCATAATAAGCAATAAAGAGTTATGCAGTTCACCCAAGGAGGGAATGTAGTTAATAAAATGGGATCAAATGGCTGTGCTATCGTTAAAGAGTTTAACCTGTTACTCCACAGCATCCAACGCAACACCTTTTCTGCATTGTACATGCCTAAAGAAATGATTGTTGCAACACTTACATGGAACCTAAAAACTTGAATCAAAACCCAAGAAAAATATCCCAGAGATTTAAAAAAATCTTTTTTCATTGCCGGTTAAATTTTTTTTATTATTATTATTATTTTAATAAAGCCTTACTTCCTTTATCCAGAAGATTCCCTATATGTCTCTTAATTCTGAAATATGTTGATAAGATTTTAAAATGGAATATATACCATGAAAATATTTCTATTGCAAGACTGAATATGTGAGAGCGTTAAGATTAAGACAACTCATAAATATTTCAAATGGAAGTTTCCAAACCATCTGGAACAAATAAAAAATGTTTTAAGCTCCTGATCTGCAGTCAGTGTAAAACCAGCCTTCTCCGTAACTGTTTTAAAGCGGTTGTCTTCGTTCTGTTTTCAAAGGATAATGTGCAATAGGTCAGAGGTTTTTAAGCCTCCTCCTGCATGGTGCTTTCTTGCATGCATGAATAAATGCCTGATTAACAAACTGGACAGTAGCTGAAGAGGAAATGCAATCATTTGATTCAAGTGTGTTGGAGTAAATACTCATGTAAAATATGGAGGACAGTGGGTCATGAGGACCAGGACTGAAAATCAGAGAACTGGAAGAAAATCTTTGAAAGGAAGTTTTTAGTTTGTTTTTTATTATAGATTTCCCCAATCCTGTAGAACCTTCCATAGACGGGCAGTTTGGTGTACTGAAGGCATTAATGGGTAATGACCTCCTCCTCTGGAGGCTCCATCCATCAAGCAGAGACTAGTAAACAGAGAATGAGCGTCATCTGTATAATTGAAATGTCATATTAGTTTTGAAATTTTTTAAAAATCTATGAAATAAAAAAGTTTTATATTGCTTCCAGTTTAATGTCCAACTGTCCATGGGCAAAACACTGAAGTCAGGAGTGTCTACTGATCTGTGGGTGTTGCTGTGAAACAACTTTGAGTGGCTAAAAAGTTGCTGCTTTTTTTGTGAAAAGCAGCAACTCCAGAAGTTTCAGAAGTTTCAGGTAAATATCCAATGATTTCTCCAAAGATCTGAACCTCACTGATTGTCACACACTGTACATGAATAAAGAAGGTTTGCTTAGAATGACAGGATTTCAGTCTAACCTTATTTCAAGGTTTAACAATTTTAGCAGTTACTCATCATGTTCACAAGTCACTGACAGAAATAACTTTTCAAATTAGGAACAAGTTGATCTTGGATGGAAAATGCTCAGTTGGGGCCAGTTTAATGAAGCTTTGTTTTTTAAGACTATCAGCACAACCACTGACTTTACATTCCAGCACTAACCCAGTTTTCAAACATCTTACTTTACTCAGTGCTATTTGTTATGTATTCTTGAAGCAATGCTGGAGCTTGTGGCCCATTAACATTATTGTAAGGAGTCCTCTGCAAAAATGCCATCAGAAAAAAACAGTTTTTGACCTCACAGTCCAGCAAAGAGAACAAAGCATTGAAACAAGCAGCAGTCCATGCAGATCCTGAAGAAGCCAGCTGCTGCTACAATGCCTGAAACTAGCTGCAAAGTTAAGGTGCAATAAAACACTTCGGTCCAATGGTGCTGCTGGTGTGTAAGACGGGCTTGACCAGGTTTGAGGGTTTACTCCATGATGGCTCTGTAAATCACAGGCTCAATATAGTCGCCCCTGTACCGGGAGTTGATCACTCTTTGTCTCTTGGATTCCTGGATAATCTCATTGTCTTCAAAAATGCCATCGAACCTCATATCTGATGCCTTAGACTGCCGAGAGAATAATAAGTGTTACTTGGACTATTTAATAATAGCATTGTGCAATGTTATGCTACAACATTGATTTGTTAAATAAAGGTTAATTTGAACTAACCAGTCTGGATTTGACTCTCTTGGGAAGTTCTTCGTCCAGAGTGTAGACATCATCTCTCTTGGCTGTTAGCTGTGAGCCATCTTCAAATTCTACCTGTGGTTTGAAGCAGCACATATTAACACATATTCTTTCACAATTGTGATATTTTGATTTCATTTTATCTGATAAATTATCAAAAACCGCAAATAATGAATTAGGTAATCAACCAAAATCTCATGGTTTTGAGATTTTGATTTAATAATAATAAAATATATATATATTTTTTTTTCTTACCACAAAACACTCCAAATTAATAATTTCAGCATCCACTGGACCTTAATTATAATGCTATAATAAGTTCATGTCTATGTGTCATTTGGCAATTATTCAGCCGAGTTGGAAAAAAAAGGTCAAAAAGTTCATTGGGGTTCCTCAAGGCTTAGTTTTCAAACTACATTTGTTCAATATCAGTATACTCTATCAATATCATATTACTTTGGATCCCTCTTTGGAAAAGGATAGATTTTAAAATCTTATTGGTCTTTAGGCCACTGAATGGAATCAAATCTTAATAATTTCAGAGAGATGTGTTAGATTTAAACCACGTAGATTTCTCAGGTGATCAGTTGTGTTTACTCAATGTTCCAAAAAATATGCAAATCTAAAAACAAAAGTAGTAATTGCTTTCTGTCTACCTTATATATGGAATTGTCTCCCTAAATAGATAATAAATTATGCAGTTTTTACTAATAAGAACATAAAGTCAAATATTATTTTGACACAAATTGCACAAAGAAACAGAAAAATACTTACCAAGTACATCTGAATAATATGAGCTGCCACAAACTTGGCCCCATAGACCAGCCCATCTGTCCAGCGCACCTGAACCTCTTCACCCTGCGGTGGGGGGCCAAGCTGAGCGCAGTCTTGATTCTGAGCAAAGAAACACACACACAAACTCATCAGTCACCTTTAACACTTTCAAGTGAGCCATACAGCATACCTTTAGCCTAAAGCTACAATTAAGCTAATCCAAAAAACTGTTTTGTCTAGTTTCTAAATCTCAAGACAATCTTACTTTAATTCAGGTAAAATGAACAATGTCCTTTACATCTCTGTTTACTACGCTAGATGTTTTTAATGCAAAGACAAATAAAACATACCACAATGTCCTCCGGGAACAGGTTATCACTGAAGGAGCCGTCATCAAAGTTGACTTCATAAAAGGTCTCTTTTGAGAGCTGAACTACATCACACTGATAGTAACGGCCATTCTTGTGCTTACAGATGACTTTCTGACCCACAGTAAGCTCATGCATTGCTGCCTTATTGCGCTGCAGCAGAAAAAGCCACAAGTAGCATTATTAATGCATACATCATACTGAGTAAGGTCCATTCTAAACTATAAATAGATAAAAACTAAACCCATGTTGAAGAGAGAAAAGATCCTGTGCAGCGGTTTACCTCAATCTGAGCAGGACCTTTGTGCCGACAGCAGGTCACGTGGACCACAAAGGGCCAATCATCTGGCTGCATGAGTACCCCAGCAGCCTGGGCGCAGGTAGGGTGGTATGCAGTGGGACAGCGGCCATGAGAGCACTGCACACAGCAGCCAGATGCCTTTTTCACACGTTTCTTGCAGTAGTAACATTTCTGTGAAATGGAAAAACAGCAACCTGGGCTCAGCAAGCCATTAAAAATAGTTAAAGAACAGAAAATATCCTGTCTTGTTGTATTTATTGAGTCACAGAGCTGAAAACATGTCTGAATGACAAATCCTCAATACTAATGCTCACTGTTTTTTCACACAAGTTAGCTTGTTAAATACACAAGGTTGTATTCTGGCTTCAATACAAAGTTGCTCCTTTTACTTAATACTTGCAGCTCGTGGTGACACTATGTGAACTCACCAGTTTAAATCTCTGTAGAGGGATTCCACTCAGATCCACAGGACTTCTTTCAGCAATGTTGACAAAGCGCGCTTCCATTACTGCCACAGCACACAACACATGTACCCACCTACAAAACACAAAACACTTTGTGATGTTATTTATTCCAACTGGTGCATTAACCAACATACTTAAAAGAGCAGTATTATGTATTTTCCAGGCACAAAGTGGTGAGATTGTGTAATAAAATGGTACTATGTTACCTTCAGTTGTTATAAAATTAAATTGGGCCTCTGTCTCCTTAAGAAGCTCCTACTTTTTCCGACACACTGTCTCAGCATGTAATCCATGAAGCTGTTCACAACAATTCTTAGAGGAGTTTGACTGCCAAGTAGTTCCTATGATCAGCAGACCCACAATTCCACAAAGTGTTTGCTAATTGCTGCTGTCGCTAGTCTGGAGGAACTGAGTGGGGGAGTGGTTGGGAGGGGTGCTCTGTGAGTGAGAAGTTTGGCTGGACAATGCAGGTCCAAGGAGGAGCTTTGTGGAAAAAGGAGGTGCTTTGTGGTAGCAAGTGTTTAGGCACCCCTAAATGGCTGCCAGGAGAGATTCAAGGGTCCCTCAAAAATGCCAGAAAGAATCAAAGCAACATTCCAGGTATTTTTTCTGATGAGTGTAAAACATTGCAACATAATAGAAAACTTCAAAAAAGTAAATTTTACATACTACCCTGTTTCTAAAGAAACCAGTGGCTACGTCAGGTGAACACATTGTGAACAATGTGTCCACAATGTGGACTTTTCTATGTTGTTCACATCATGAACTCCTGTCCGAGTTCAGGCTCCAACTGGTCATCAAACTTCACATCCAATAGAAGCAAAGTGGTTTTGTTCTAGTTGTGGAACCAGTACTTTGTATTCCAAACTCACTGTAGCTTTATGTGCTAAAAATCTATTTATTTTGCCTCTGGTATAGATTAGGTGAAGTTAGCTAAATGTTCGCATTTACATTTTCTGGTTTATTTCCCCCTCATGTTGGTTCTCCCCGTAAGAATCCTGGCGCCCCCTAGGGGAAGCATGCCCCACACTCTGAAAAGCCAGGAACTTACTTATCATTGGTGGTTTTATGTAGGGCTCCACCTCTTAGCAAACACAGGCAGCAACTCTGCAAAAAGAAGAAGTCTCATAAAAGGGTCCAGTCAAAAAAAAGTCACTTTTGGTTGGAAGCAGTAAGATTATTCTTTCTCTGCTGGCATTACACGTTCTGGAGATGAAAACTTTGAGACATTATTTACTCAGAAAAATTTTCACATGGCACAGATAAGGTCTACTAATATATAATCTTGACAATCTTGGTGTGAGATCAAACAATCTAAATTTCTTCTGCATTTAAAAGAAATTTGAAAACCATTACGATGAATAAATGTGGCATTTTTTGTGTCGTGTATCTTGTTTATTTTTTGTTGAAATATACGGATAGTAGTCTTCTGTGCTGACTAATTTTCTTTTAATGTGAGTAGGGTCAGATATTACAAGTTTGTATTTTTCTCATCCTTTTCATTGATGACTTCTTTTAGGGGTTACGTGAACTGTTCATTATTACTAATGAGTGAATAAAATAAAAACCAAAATAAAATAAAATTATGTCAATAAAAAACTACAACTTTTTATTCAGACTGTACATATACAGTGCTTCATTTTATAGATTTCTTCAAAACCATGACACACAGATAGTTAAGATAAAACAAAATTAGATGTAAGATAAAAAAAATTCAAGGATGAGTTCCTTAATAAGGGGAAAAAGTCATCAAATCAATTTGACTGTCAAAAAGCAATTGCTTTCAGACCCTTCATGTTGTCAGACAGATTCTATTTACTGTAATTAAAAAAAATAATTAAAAACAGATTTTTGTATTTACACAGTCCATCTTTGTCTGATGTTAAAAAATGTTGGGTCACTTAAAATGTTTAAGTGGAACAAAAGGCAAAAATGGAAAGATATTTTAAGGGAATTGATACTTTCTCATGCACTAAAAAACTAAAGAATCCAAGAGGCATTCCCATGCTGAATTTATGTGATATAAAACCTCTCACAAATTTACTCTCAGGAAAAACCAACTGTGATTCATTTTAATACCAACCTCATTCATAGCATTGGCCTTACATCGTGCACATTTCCACTCGCTGCTCACACTGACTGGGTTCACACCGTAGCAGCCTAAATGATGGACACACAAACGCACAGGAAAGTAGGAATTATACAGCACATATAGCTGAATCATTTAAGAGTGATTCAGCTATATATGGTGCTATAAAACAAAGTTCTGCTGTGTAGATGTAAAGCATGCTGGTGTACTGACTGGTGTGAACCCAAACATTGCACTGTGAGCAGCTGATGAGGAGGCTGGTTCCATCTTCCTCTAAATAATGTGCAACGGGTTGTTCTTCACTCTCTGCATCTTCTTCTGTGGTGATGGTAAAACACATTTCTGGGATAAGAGGCTTGGTCTGCATCCTCCCACCTGCACCAGCAACATGACTGTCCACACTGCTGGAACACTCTGCCTGTGGGAAGACACAGGAAGGAAAGAAAGACAGAAGTTTTTCTTTCCAACTTTTGGCTGCTTCAATTGGAGAAAACTTTTCCAATTTCAAAACTTTGGCTGAAGTGGCGCTTGTAATTCTAGCCGTCAGTGCAGTAGCAGAGTGCGGATTCATCCTCCAGATCAAAACCATGACACATTTGATTCTCTACTCAGCTTGTTACATAATACCAAGCTTATTTATTTGAAATCAATGCATTTCATTCACAAATGAAATACAATTGAATGGCATTATTATAATTTAGAAAATGGATGAAAATAGTTTGGGATTTTTTTTTTACCACATCTGACAAAATGAAGAACAATGAAAAAGTCTAGTGCTGTGATACCTGCCTGCTAAGCTATAAGGTAAGCTACCATTTTTTTTAAGCAGCTGTGTTACAGGGACTTCTCTGAAAACAGAAACGCATTTAGGATATGCTACTGGTAATATAATATGTTACTGGTATACATTACTTTAAAAATAAAAAAAAACCAACAAAAAAAACAGTGTAAATCTTTCATATTACAACGTAGACCCCTTCAGACCTGAATGTAATCTGCAGTAGGGCAGATTACATTCAGGTACACTCGATAGTCTGGAAAGTACAATATTTCATATCCCCAAATGTTTTGAAAACATTTCAAAAGAAATGTCTCAATGCAGTTGCCTTGCTGAGAGCAATCAGAAAAATAAAGTCTGTCATTCTTAATTTGGTATGGAGAGAAAAAGAAATGCTTCATGTCAGAGTCAGAAAACTGCTCAGGTGTTGTGTTCTCTCTGATTGAGAGGAATACCTGTTGATGTGTTTGGAAGAGCATACAGATGGAGCAGTATGGAGGCTTGGAGCCCATGCGCTGGTTGTACTCCCTTTCTTTCTTCAGATTGGGAGGGCTACTCTGCCACAAATGGGTCAGAGGTTTGGCCCAGTTGTCCCCTTCGAAAGTACCTGCCTCCACTGGAGGAAGCTCCTCTAAGGCATCTGGCAGAAAAAACAAATGCATTCATTAAGTTTCAATATACATGTGAACAAGAAAGATTAAAGGAAAACTTCATGTCCAGACAGACCTTTTTCACTGCTGTTATCTTTAATGTGTGGGGGGCGTGGCAGCTGATCTGGATTACTTTCCAGCTCTGCATTAGGAGGCAACACTTCTGCCACTTGCTGGAGTTACAGAGAACACCAGCAGAATTAGAACCAAAAGTCACATGTTCTGCTAAAAGGTAAACAGTATCAGCATGTATTACTGCAGAAGATCACAGAAAAGAAATGATCAAAACTGTCCATAATAATAATCATCAGATTTAGGGGGTATGAATTTTGCACATCTTAAAAAATATGTTAACTTGTATTATATTTTTTTAAATTATAACAGGCTAAAATACTTGAATTATCTGGATTGAGGTAGAATCACAGATGCCAACACTATTCATTCTCTGCTCACATGTTTGGTGTCTTCTTTCTTATTACTGCGTATGGCCTGTTCTTCCTCCTGCACCAGGATTTCTTCTCCATAGTCTCCTTTGGCATAGCTATGAACATGCAGGACGTCAGCAGGGCTGAGTGTTCTCTGAAACAGCTTGTGCACAGGGATGTTACTGGTTTCCACCCGAGGCTCCACACCACCCTCTGCATTTCCTTCTAATGGCAGAAGAGGACTCATGTCTGCAGCCCGTCCACCATTCTTGTCCTTTTTGACAGAATTCTGTTTGCTTGAAGTTTTCTTGTTGGCTTTAGAACTGCATTTAGGTGGTGGTTTCATTTGCTTCTCCAACTGACGTTCTGACTTGGGTTGTGCTGTGTTGAAAAGGAAACACTTTATTACAGCTCTGTACACAGATTTAGTTAACTGATTTCCAAATTATAAGCTAATGATAAAGATGCAGCTCAGAATACACATACATGACATATTTTGATTCATTGTCTGTAGAAATAACTTGAACATCAGGGACACAAAAATTTTTAAAATGCTCATCCTTCACTGGGATTTTATATGGCAGCTCAGCATATAGTAAATAGTAAATCACCTGTACTTGTATCACATTTTATCAAGTCCAGAGGAACCCAAAGTGCTTTACACTACATTGAGACATTCATACACACTCACACACTGAGTGTGTGTGACCTAGGACCTAGGATTGAACCTCTTATTCAATATTTATTTGCTCCCACTAGCTCAGGTTATAACAGGAAATAATATTAGCTACCATAACTATGCAGGATTAGAGGATTAATGTCTCAGCCAGATCTAGAGAAATTCATCCATGCGTTTATCTTTAGTTGCATTGATTATTGCAACAGCGTCTTCACAGGCCTGTCTAACAAATCAATCCTCCAGCTGCAGCTGATCCAGAAGCTGCTGCTGGCGTTCTCACTAAAAACAGAAAGATAGAGCACATAACACCAGTTTTAAAGTCCCTCCACTGGCTCCCTGGAGCTCAAAGAATAGACTTTAAAATACTGTTGTTAGTTTACAAATCACTGAACGAACAATACATTCAAGATCTGCTGTTGTTGTATCAACCTTCCAGACCCCTCAGGTCTTCTGGTTCTGGTCTGCTCAGCATCCCCAGAACCAGAACCAAACGAGGAGAAGCAGCATTCAGCATCTATGCACCAAAAATTTGGAACAAACTTCCAGAAAACTGTAAAACAGCTGAAACACTGAGTTCCTTTAATCACAGCTAAAAACCCACCTGTTTAGAGTTGGATTTGAAACTTAATCAATTACAAATTTAATGACTTAATGTAATGTTTTGATTGTTTATTCTATGTTACATGACTTTGTGTTTTTGTGTTTGTTATGATGTAAAGCACTTTGAAATGCCTTGTTGCTGAAATGTGCTATTCAAATAAAATTTGATTGATTTGATTTGATTAATGGTGGTAGACGATGCACCAACTAGAGTTGGTCTGCCACTGAAGCCTGTGGTCATTATGGGGAAAATGTGAAGAGAGTTTAGGGGGAGTAAATCCTGAACTACTTTTAAGGTGTCTGGACAAGAATGCTAACCTTGAATGAATTAAACTTTGGAGACTATATTACTATAAAGCACTGGTATCAGAGCAGGACAGCATGCAAATATTTTTATATCACCCAGTGGTGTCAATATTTCTAATTCTACCTATAGAATGAAAGTAGGATCCAAACAATGTGAAAGTTTTTTTCTTTTGATTTTATCGAAGAATATAACAACCAGGTGAAAAGAGGCTAGACTGAAAAGGCAAAAAAGTAGCAGAAAGACAAGAGTAAATTGAAGAGTTTGGCATCTTACCTGAGGAAGCTGGGACTTTGTTGGGAGAACTCTTCATTGGTGGCTTAGGTCTCTCAGGCTCTTCCGCCTCCTTGACTCTTACATCACAATTGTCTCCTTCAGAGGTCTGGACAGGTTCAAGCGGACGTTTTTTCCCACTTTGAGGATTTGAGCTGAATCATTTAAAAATGGTAAGGACATGTTAAGGACAGTTTTTAATTTCACAAAAGGTTGTAAGATGATGCCAGCTGAGAAAATTAAATCAAGTATTACAGACAGATTCAAAAGCAATGCTCAGAGATCTTGACAAACTTATTTATTCATTTATTTAGCTCTGGTGGCCTTTATTCAAGTGGCTCATGCATCTGATCAGGATGCCTCTTGGACGCCTCCCTGGTGAGGTGTTCCGGACACGTCCCACTGGCCCAGGACATGCAGGAGGGACTATGTTTCTTAGCTGGCCTGGGATCACCTTGAGATTCCTTCAGAGGAGCTGGAACAAGTGGCTGGGGAGAGGGAAGTCTGGGCCTCCCTTCTTAGGCTGCAAAGTATTTTGAATGATTTGGACGTAGGTTCATTCTTTTGACATACAAGTCAAAAGCACACTGGAGGCAGTGTGCAAAAGTGGCTCAATGTCTTTTGATATGACCATTTGATAGGTCAGTTTTTAACTTTTTCATATTTTATAACAATTAGGAAAGACTTGTTAACATTTTTATCTGTAATAAAATAGTCACAGAATACTGAAGAGAGAGAGTAGAATAAATCAAGACCTTTTGTCCTTCTGTGCGGGAGACATTGGCTCCTCAGACGATGCTTCACTGGAAATCTTGTTACAGGGATTGGCCTTTTCTTTTCGGAGAAACTCAGCAGCCTCTGGAGTTGGTTTCAAGTGGTCAATGGCAGTGTCATCTTTCCCTGCTTTCCACAGCTTGTAACGGTCAGGCTGAAACTTGCGTACAAATGCATCCATAGATATCTTCACCATATCTTGACGGCAAGAACACTGCAGAAACCAACAGGAAACATTTCGTAGCTTTAACATCTATCTAAAAGTAGCCAGTTGAGGTCTCTGCCATTGTTAGATGTAGTGTGTTAGTAAGAAGTTTAGAGTAGTCTGTATTGCTGGAAATTGGTAACTTTGATCTTGAAATGAAATCTTTTTCAAGTTTCCACATTCGTATAGAACTTAGTGGTCCAAGGGTGTTTGCCTTGCCACCTTGGTGCCCAAGGGTGTGGGTTTGGGTCACAAATTTGCTGTGAGTTGAGTTTTGTAATCTTGTAGCATAAAATGGCTGAGAATTTTATCTTTGTGCAATCATAGATAAGAACCTTTCTGTGTGAAAAATATTGGGGGGAAAAATACACAAGTTACAAATTTTTAAGGTTTTTTACAAACACAAAACAAAAATCTACATATAAACTCTCAATTTCTGTCGCTTGTGTGTGAGTTTTAACCTAGAAGTTCAAATTTTGATCAGGGTTTTGTTTCCTTCAGTTGACTGGTTAATGGCAAATGTAACAATACATTCAGATTACAGAGGGGCTTAGCTGTTGTGGGATTTGATAGGCCAAGTCAGACATTCGACTCCATCCTCATGCCGCTTTGATTGGATAATCCTTTTTTGTTTGCTCCACATGTCCAGTTTTACTCCTATAGTGGTTCTACCCCTGCTTTGAAGTTAGTTTTAAGTTAATTATGTGACAGACAGTCTTCCTGTGATTTACTAGAGCCAGCAAAGGCTTTCTCATCAACATTGATTTTTCAACTGACTCATGCAACATACAACATAACTGGGATCTAAACTTAAAAATCAAAATAGGTTTAGTTATTTAAGTTTATTAATGTGGAAACTGTAAAACCAAATTTGGAGGACTGTATCAAAGTAAGACATTTGGACAAAAAACAATGTTGGACATGCACCACTACTACTGCATGAGTACCTTAGATTCTGTATTAAATATTAACAAGGATGAGAAAGGCTGGCTGGTCTTAAACTAATTCTCATTAAGTGATCATGGAAAAGCAGATGCTGTATGAGAATCCATTCTGTTATCAGTGACATTCAAAACATGTGAAAAAATCTATTTTGTGTAATACAGCATGACTCCACCAGTGTCCCTATCACATGTTTGAAGATACCAACAATATAGAGGTTGATGTTGAAAGCATAGATGCAACCATGAAGACAATATAGCCTCTGTAATAATAACAAACTTTGTGGAACTACATTTGCATGAATTCCTCAGCATAGTGGGCTTCTAGAGACACTGTACGTTTGATGGACTGAACTGTCCATAGACCCGACACACTAGTAAGCAGCAAATGAAAAAAAAAACACAATAATGAGCTTCATCAAATCTAAGGTGCTTGTTAAAAGATGGCTTGTGCGAATAAAGGCACATTCACCTCGAGTATGTTAAAAGCAGAATATGCAACGCTATTGTGTCAGTTTAAGGCTCAGATGAATAAATGTCTGATTTAATCCTATTGTAATAAGATTAATAAACAATATTTAGGACAACTGGTTAGCTTGTCTTTTATTAGTCCTTTTGGTATGTTGCTTTGATTTACTCCTTTATATCTCAAGGCAGTGCCATGACCTCAATACTTGCAAGTTAGACATTTCATTTTGACCTGCCTTACTTGTGTAAAAGAGACTGTGGATAACATACCAATTTAGCTTGTTTTCCATAATCAATCCATCGCTGTGTAGCAAAGTTGGTGGACTCAGCACAATTGAAACCGTGGTTGAAACCAGCATGATAAGCAAATGGAAAAGTCACAATGAACTGCCCAGCTTCCTGAGTGACCTAACATAACAGGAAAAAAAGAAGATGCATTTATATTTCATCTGACTTTTCTTATGTAATCACTAAATCGTGATTATCACTCGTCAGTTAGAGGCTACTTTGTTACAGAGAGTACAGAGAACACAGTCATCAGCATCGACAATAACTCTTTAATTAAACAAGTTATAAGATTATTTATTTTCCCTTTTGGATCAATAAAGTATTTTGGAATTGGACCCCACATGATTTGTACTTGGCTCACGCTGCAGCTACAACTGACAAGATGGAGCTGAAAGACATTAAGCAAAAGCTAAAAAGCGGGAGAAGATACTGCTTACTTAAATGGTGGTTTAAAAACGAAAGCAGTAAAGTCTGATTTAAAATAATATAAGCCATGCTTACATTAAGCATGGTCCACATTATCTCTCTGTGGAGATGAAAACATGGATTACCTTCTCATAACTTGGATTACCTTCTCATATGGTATACCATATTTTTTGAGGATTGAGGGTGAAATTAAAGTCATCTTGTGCTGCAAGAAGGCTTCACAGCTCTGAGCATTCCCAGGAAAGAAACCTGGAAGAGAAAGAAAAAAATAAAGCTCAGTAAAGCTAAAGCTATCCATTTGAATATTTGTCTTTGAAGAGGAACTTCCTCAGGTGAAATATGCTGAGCTGCTGAAGCTATGGCAGTATATTTTTTTTTACATGAACTCATGCTTGTGTAACAGAACTACAAATGTACTTTATTATTATTTCTAATTCACGTTTTATTGAGTATTTGTGAATTTTATCTCATTTAGCTATTTTTATTTGTATATTTATTTCTTATAACAAAAGAAATAAGGAGACATGAAAAACAACATGATCAACTATAATAAAAATGCCATTTGAAATGTATACATAAGAAATTTAATTGAGCAAAAATCAATAAACAAATGAATCAGGTACAACCCAGGTTGTTACAACCAGAGTTGTTAAACAGATACAAGCAAAAAATTTCTATTTTTGTTTTTACGGTGCCATTTATATTATTCTGAGAGACTTTTTGTTGGTAGAGTCTAATATATAGGAAAAAATAAGTAGTCTATCAACTTAGAAATTTTCCTTTAAAATGATCAATCATATTCATAGAATAGCATTATCAACAATTTGTGAATAGAGCAAAACACTCAGCACACTATAGGTAAATGTTATCATTTAGTTTGATTGAGAATAATTATTGTACTGTCAATGAATGACTTCTAATAGATGTTCTTAGTTGCCAGAAGAAAACAGTGACAGGTTGGCCATCAAGTGAAACTGGAATCACTTTCAGGTTTTGTTTGTCATTTAGCTCTATATCCTTAAGAAAATGAAAAGGTTTGTTCTTTTGTGAGGGAACTTATCTTTTATTGTTTCAGTAATGCCAGAATTAATAATAAATAATAAAGACTTTGTGGTATTGTGAAGTAAATAAAAGAGAGAAGTTCAAATACATCCTTGCTAAAGGTGAAGATGTATTACATTTTTTGAAAGAAAATAAAAACGGGATACCACAAATAATATAGGAAATAGCGCCCCCTTCACTACCAGAGTGCAATGGTCCCATTTCCAAATAAGGTATAGTGGTCCGTCCCACTCCTTTATGTTTGCTACAGAAAGGGGCCGCAAAGTGTACTTGCGATCTTGTGCGAAATTCTGTCCCTGTGTCAGGAGTGCGCACTGCAGCCAGAGAGGCGGATCAGACGAATATGACGGATATGTCACGGCACTTCTGATCAATTTCTCAGTAAAACAACTCATATAATCATGTCAAGGTTTAGTATTCAGTTTAATCGGTAGCTGCTGTTTAAAAAAAGAAGCAATAACAAATCGTAAAATAAATAAATATATTAGGTCTTCATACACTGTTTTTTTTTGTTTTAATAGACAAGAGAATCAGTTTTTTCCTACTTTTGTCACTCAAGCCTGACTAAAAAGTTAGTCACCAAACACATTGTGTGAATTTATAATTTTTCATTGTTAATATAAGAGGGTGGAAACTGGCTGACAGCAGGACACGAAGATTAGACTTCCTGAGATCTAATTTCATGTTCCAGAAACATGAGAGTGTTTCTGAAAAATCTCCTTCTAATCTTCAATATGACAGATTATTGGATAAGAGAATTTTCTAGTTGCTAATTTTTAGTGAAGAGCGGAACAAGCATGCTTAAAGACTTGCTGGTAATTTAATTAGTTCCCATGTTATAGTGGGGGAACAGATTATTCAGGTGGGTAAAATTGGTCCCCAGACATAATTTTGGCAAATAATGAACAAATCTTTTCAAACTTACAGGATTTATTGTTGACGATGATAAGATTGTACACTGTTAAAGATTTTCAAGTAAGTTAATTTGTTCCCATGTTCCCATGTTATGTAGGGGGAACAAATCATTTCAGGTTGGTAAAATAATTGGTTTCCCCCTCATAACTTTGGAAAATAAAGAGTAAATATTACCATATTTACAGGATTTGTTGTTGATAAAGAGAGAAATAAACACAGTTAAAGACTTGCAGGTACATTAATTTTTTTCTATTTTATGGAGGGGGAATTTCACACAAGACCAGCTCTTGTAGCTTCGTTGTTCTGTGCTGCTGAGGCCAAGTCAAGGAAAAGTCAGCTGCTGTGATATATGTTTGTTTTCTGTGTGGAAGTAGTTGTTCATGTCGTGGTCTCTGGCACATTTTGTTACTTACTGTTTGTTAGTGTGTTGTGTAGCAATTCTGAGCTATTTTGACTGTTATTGTGGGTTTATTGGACAGTTTTATTGTCATTTTTCTTTTGGTGCGAAGATGTCCCCCAGTCTATGCTGGTCCAGCGCAGCTTGTTTGAACACTTTTTATTTTCATGTTTAGGGCTGGAGTGCAGGGAGAGAGGTGACGAGAAAATCCATCTGTTTTTAATCTTCTCCCCAGAATTAATGGTGCAATCGTACATTCTGGCTGAATAATTTTCATGAACACAGCAATAAGACCCGTTACACTGGTGCTGTGACCCTTTGGATCTTCAGATCAACTCGACGCTCTTCGTTGTGGTTGCTGTGCACTATGAATTACAAAACTTTTCTTTTACGGCCACTAGGTGAACCATAAAAAAACCCTGAAAAATCTTTTAAAAATATATGGTGTGCTACTTTTTTTTATTTCTCATTTTCTCCCATTTAAATGATTGTTCTGCTTTGTTTGTTTTGTTTTTTTTCTTTAATTGGAAACAATACTGTGGTACATTTTATTGTTAAAGGTAGCCGGTGTGTTAGCATGGATCATTTACTACTCCTAAATTACCTAAAGGTAGGGGTGTGTGGTTCAGTCGTACTGCTGACAGTGGAGCGGTAGGAGATTCAAAACTCTCATATGATGCTAGTGCAGAATCAGGGCTAGGTCAAAGCCAAGGTTGCACTGCTATTGATGGGTTCAAGAGAGAGAACCCCCCCACTTCCACATCCTGCAGTGATGTTGATCCCCTTAATCACCTTACAAACATGGCTGGGCAGTTAGGTGCACAAATTGGTTGATCAATTGTTTCTAAACCAAAGTCAGCTGATGTTGTAAATATGAACAGTGAACCTCAGCCTACTTGTGTCTCTAAGAATCCATCCTGTGACAGTGACAGACATGACCTATCTCATGTGACAGTCCATGTTAAACCTGATAGGGTACTTCAGACATACAGAGGCAATCAGGGCAGTGCAGAGACCTGTGGAGGGGCAGGGGCTCAAAGTTAAAAAAAAAAGGGCACATTAAACAAGATCTTAAAACACTGTACAACAACATAGCAACAACCATTTCAATGAAGAATTTAACTGGATTATACTATATCATTGCCATCATGTGGGGACAATGCAAAGCAAATGTAGTATATTTTCCCCAACAGGTATAATGTTGCTGTTTCTGCTGCTGACAGTCCTGGAGGGCTGAGCTGATCTGAGACTGTAGCTGTTAAACAGTCCAGAGAAGAGAAGGTCGCTGATTATGAAATAATCACATTTGCTGCCATTTTAATAATTAAGCCTTAATAATATCTATGTAACCTCTAGAACAACTTGGCTGCAGACTGATTTATAGATCAAAAAAGGGGTTAACTCTATATAATTGTTTGATGTTAGCACCTCTGAGATCTAGAATTATAAGACTGGGATATCAAGGCAAAGAAAACTCAGTAGCTGCTGGTAGGGGCCATTGAGCAGCAATTAAACCATTTCACACAGACCGTAGATCTAAACCTATAGCATCCATTTATAGAGAATGACAATGTTGTTCAATTTTATTTAATGCATTCAACTGAGAAAAAATTGTACATTTAGGATTTAATTAGGAAGTTTACTTTGTACAAGTTTAAAGAATCATCTTGATAGTTTGATTGTTGTGTTACCATGGCTACATTATGGTGTAATCTTTGTGTTTAGGTTTTGTCATGTTGCAGTACGGTGTGGAGGTAAGGCAGGCACCTGAGACCCAGGTAAAGATGAATGAGATATTTAATGAAGAGAAAGTCCAAAAATCCAAAAACACAGGCAGCACTGCTGAGCGGACACCAGGGCTCAACGCAGGTAACAACTGGTCATAGAATGGATTGAGACAAAATACGACAAGGACCCGACGAGGAACAAGGACACAGGTGAGATTAAATACACTGAGGATAAACAAGGAAACAAGACACACCTGGGAGTAATCAAGGGGGAAGACAGGACAACACAAAGAGCACAGAGGACACTGAACTCAAAATAAACACATAGAAAACTCAAATCCTGACAGCACCCCCCCCCCCCCCCCCGTGCTGAAGGGCGGCTACCAGACGCCCCCCAAAAAAAGAATTGTCCAAGAAAACAAAGAAACACATCAAGGGTGGGCGGAGGAGCGCTGGACGGGGGGCCAGAGTTCAAAATACAACAAAAAATTACCCAACAGGGTGGGCAGAGACACAGGAACGGGCCAATAATCCAACAAACAACGAAAAACAGAAAACAACCCATCCAGGGTGGGCGGAGACACAGGAGGGGAACCCACAGGAAAGATCCGGTGGGCGTCCGTGGCGCAGAAGCTGGGTCGCAGGAAGGGGTTCCGGCAGGCGACCTTGGCGTAGGAGCCGGGCCGCAGGAGGAGCAATAAGGGTCTCGGAAGAAGGGACCAGGAAACTCTGAGGAGACACTAAGGGACTGAGACTCGGGAACACAAGGACCACTAGGGAGCGACAACGGGTCACTTGGGGCGGAAACTCGGAGGGACCGCTAGGGGGCGACTGGGAGGCACAGGGAACACTGGTGGACATCAAGGGAACACTAGGGGACTCATTATGAGGCAATGGAGGGGCACTGGGAAACAACGAGGAAGCACTGGGCCCACTGACTGGGGTGGAAAACCCACTGACTGGGACCGAAGGCTCGGGGGCGCCGGCAGGAACGCCCGAGTCCACAGCGGCAGAGCCGGCAAGAAGAGCTTGATCTGCTGCGGCGGCGAGAGCAGCAGGAGCTGCGGGAGCAGCGGCTGGAGGCAGGAGCTGCGGGAGCAGCGGCTGGAGCGGCGCCTTTCTTCTGGACGAACTCGTCATAAATTTCCAAAACTCCAACATAAAAGAGTCCCTTTGAAACTGTTGAGTAAAATCGTCTTCGGAGCTGATTTGCAAACAGTTGAATGGAAGTGGCAGGGAAACGGTGGTGGTAGCTGTCAGGGCGAATCTCTGGAGCTTCGCCAAGTCGTAGTCCAACTCCATACCAAGTTCCTCCAGAAGCAGCGGAGAAGGCAGGATGTCCACATACTTGTAGAGATCCCTTTGTGCTAATTCAAACTGCTGCTGGAGCCATACCTCTTGGTCCGTCTGGGTCATATATCCTGTCATCTCACAATGTACTTGGTCGGGTTCTTCTGTCATGTTGCGGTGCGGTGTGAAGGTAAGGCAGACACTTTAGACCCAGGTTAAGATGAATAATGAGGTATTTAATGAAGAGAAAGTTCATAGACAGGCAACACAAGCAGCACTGCTGAGCGGACACCAGGGCTCAACGCAGGTAGTAACTGGTCATAGAATGGATTGAGACAAAATACGACAAGGACCCGATGAGGAACAAAGGACACAGGTGAGATTAAATACACAGGAGTAATCAAGGAGACAAGACACACCTGGGAGTAATCAAGGGGGAAGACAGGACAACACGAGGAGCACAGAGGACACATAACTCAAAATAAACACATAGAAAACTCAAATCCTGACAGGTTTGTTCACAATTACATCACAGCAAACAACAAATAATCAGTGACTAATTTTGAACTCGGCCAATAAACCTGGTCTCCCTCTCAGACTTCACCTTATCAATATTTAAACAAGTTAGTGATGCTGAGCTTCTGAAAGGGGGCATCAGGGGGTTTCTAAGTCCCCATATTACCTTGAACCGGCCCTCCACGAACAGCCGCTGTGATGAGCATTTCTGGAATTTGCCTGGAATTTACCTGGAATCCCTCGGTAGCCCCTATGTCAGTCTGCCGATGCTTTGGAGACATTTTGATTAATTTAATTGTGGCATATATGGCTTTATGCTACAGTTCTAATTATTGCTACAGTATTTTTGTTGATGTTCATTTTGTGATCTCTAAATGCTCTGGGCCGAATCCTCTTTTAACACTCGAGGTTCTGCAATAACTTCTATTTACAGCTGCTCACCTCCAGCCCAGATCCTGTCAACAGCAGCTTTAACCTGCTTGGTAGTAACATTAAGGAGAAGCAGAGAACAGAGAGCAGGTGGTACCAGGTGGTACCGGGGCTTTGAGGTGCGTCGCGACTCGTGATGACAGTCGTAGTACTGGAGTACTATCAGGATGTCTGATATAAGACAACATTCTTTATATCTGTTGGTGGGGCTGATCCAGACTGCCTGTAGCGAACCGGGCATTTAGCAGAATGATGACGTTAAAGTCAGAAGTTTTCTCTGCATTTTTCTGTATTTAGGGGTTAAGCGGGTTTTTTCCCGTTGTTGCGAGGACAATTATGGAAATATAACTAGAAACACTTTTTCTAATGTCAAGATCAGACCTACGTTTCTATTTGCAAACCAGGGAATGATAAAAAATAGTTAGAGGGTACAGATCCACACCTTCCTCCTCACCATGGACCCGGTGTCTGAACAACATGGAGACAGAAACTGAGAGTCATTATTAGACTGAGGGCAGCCAGACTACTTTATTTTGAGAAATTATCATATTTAGCTAAATATTATTACTGAGGGGCACAAGCAGGCTTTCTGACATACAAATAAAAAACATTAAAATTGAAAAACAAAAAATTCAGAAAAAAACCCAAACAAAAACAAAACTCGTTATGCCCACTAGGGGCATAAAGGATAAAAGCAGCAGGAGCTTCTCACATACAGATGAAAAAAAAAAAATTTGCCTGGAGGTGATGACACTGACAAATATTTGAGCCGTGACTGGATTGACTTGACCAAAATGAACTTCAGAAAACAAAACATACCTACCTGTGGTCAAGGAGAAGAGATCATGTGCCACTTGATAGGCAAAGCCAAGGATGTGCAGAATGCATTGTGCAGTGATCCTTCACTTGATGTTAAAAATAATCCTGAATTGATATATGATGTTCTTCTTCATTACTTCAGTGAAACCTCATCATGTTTCCCCCTTGCCAATTTCTATGCTACTCTTCCCAGACACAGGAAGAACCCTGTTATTGGCAGCAGACTTAGCTCTTGAGGGTCAACATAAATGTGGGAAACAGACGGAAAGCATGAATGATGAAATGGCTCTCCTGTTCGTCAAACACTGCTAACTCTGTGAACATTCTGACAAACGACAATTCCTGAGCTACTACATGAATTCTTCTCTGAAGTGTATACAGTCTAAGCATCTGACATGTCATTAGTTGGGGGGGTTGGTGGTGTGACCTGCACTGCCTTCCTCTGAATACAGGTCCATTGGTTTCCCTCAGACTGGGATTGGGAAGGATTTTTCATAAGGTATTTCAGTTTGGTGTGATCAGGGGCAAAACAGACAAAACACAGTCTCTTATACATGCACTGCGAAGTAGTGGTGTGACTTCATTCATTACAGACTTTGCAATCTGCCTCTCTGTTGCACTGTTCACGAGGCGCATGGTCTTAATCCATGGAAGGATGGAAATGCTCCTGATAAGATCGGTACTGTAAAGTGTAAGTCAACTACCTGATTTGAGCCTGGGTGAGAGTATCTCGTGTGAGGGAAACTACCCAGAAACACTTCTGTTTCTCCAGGCTGCACCATCATGACAGAGCCCACGTCATCAAGCTCACCACCCCGGGGTGTTCCGGTTGCAACACTTGTGACTACATTGTGGGGAGACAGATGGGTTCCATTAAAGCTCATCAATATGTCTGAAAGTCTTGTGTTATTGAGATGCAACACAAAGCTAGCTGATGTCAACCCCGTTGAGGTGCTGGAAGACATGGATGGTATAGAGTGCTCAGAGGTTCGACTTGCTAGTTTTGGACAATCTATTATGCCACCTACTGCAGACGCCATGTTGTAAAAGACATGCTCAGATCATTTGGGCTCTGTGATGTTGATAGAGTATTGTGAAATTTCTGAGGACTGCAGGACAAGAATGGCTAACCTTGTTTTGCAGTATGAGGGTTTATTTTCCCACCAGCATCTTGACTGTGGGGAGGCGACAGGGTATGCAGAGTGCAACCTCTCCGACACCAGACCTTTCCTGTAAAATTGACAGCCAGTCAATTTTTATTATTTAGATTTTTAGTATTCTAAATGCATTTTTTTATTAAGTGTATTATCAGAAAAGAGCAGAAAAAAGTTCAGCCCATTATGTCTAATGGTTTTTAAGATTTTGTGGGGTAGCTGTACCTTGCCACAAACCCACCTTTGAGTAGAAAAAGATGGGGTTTTTGAAAGCCAATTACTTCAGAAAATAAATCAAGTAGACACTTGATTTATTTGTAATGACAATCTTTAAATATTTATAAATCATATTAAAAAACATGAAAATGTTTTTCAAATTAAGACTCTTTAAAAAAATGTCATTTTGAAAAATAAAACAAATTTCAATATTGACCCTAACAGCAGACATGGCATTAAAAAATATATGTTGAAACCAAGCCCCAAAAGCTATGTTGCCCAGCCTGCTGTGTGGTCTTAACAGGCTAAATTTTTGTAGGGGTCTGGTACTGTTTAATAAATATTTAATAGGCCACAAAAATGCAAAGCTAATTTGACCAAAATTGACAACATTTTGTATTTTTTGACAACTATCTAAATTTGTATTTTGCATCAGATGTTAATAAAACTTCTCTACTACAGGTAAATTAGGCTGCTGAATAACATAAAGGCATCCACTTTTGGCCATCTTTAATAGTTTCCTTGATATTGCTAGTATATCAATAATATATAATAGGGAAATAGGATTTTTTTTGTTCTTAAAAAAAATAAATTTTAGTTTCATTGAAACTTCATTCCTCAATGTCAATTAGACTACTGCATCAGATATAAACATTTGTTTATGGATATATTTAGTTGTTTTTTATTTTTATTTTGCTGACATAAAATAAAATAGAGATTGTATATTTGATTTTTTTATTCCATGGGAAATTTTCTACTACTGACCAAATGAAAAAGTGCCAAAGAAAGTACACTTTTTCTGAAAAAGTGTCCAGAACATATTATTTTAGTTAAGATACAGTCACTTCATCATGCCGCCACCCACATGATGATGCCCTGGGCGGTTGCCCATGCCACCCATATCAGAAACCGCTACTGAGCACGTGTGTCAACGCGCATCATGTACTTGTTGCACAAATCGCACAAAAGCTGCACAAATATAAAAGACACAAATACAGGTCATCATGCATATTTCCAGTGGCCCATAAAAACAGCGGATCTAATCCACTTTTTTTTTATTATTATAACAAATAATAATGATAGGGAAGCAAAGCATACTTGCGTGATGCACAGGAGGAGGAGGATGGATAACCCCGTGTTCAGGTGAGGAGGTGCCTGGAGATGGTGTTTGCCAGGTTGCAAAGCCACAATTTGAAACTGGCTCCCAAAAAGTATTTCTTTCTAAGGAGATTTGTTAAGTTTCTTGGCCACATTGTTGATTAACATGGTGTTTCAACAGACCTAAGTAAGGTTGAGATCATCACCAACATGACAGCTGCTGAACTTATGGAACCAGTTGGCGTGACTCCATCTCAGAAGCAGATAAGATCCTTTTTGGGGATGATAAACTATCATCAACATTTCGTGCCCATGTACTCTCCCATCACCAAGCTGCTGTTTGATCTGCTAAAGGGCGATAGAAGGAAAGCCAAACATCCATCCATCCATTTTATTACACCTTTGTCCCTAAGGCACACATCATCAGAATAAAATGCCATCCAGATAGTTAAAAGCCTCTGACTGGACTATGACCCAGGAACAAGTCTTCGAACAACTGAAGTCCTCACTGACGAAAGCGCTGTCTTGGTTCACCCAGATTTCACCTGTCCTTTTGCCTTTTCCTCTGGTGCATCTCTGGATGGCATAGGTGTTGTTCTGTCTCAGGTTCAGCAGGGTGAGAAACGAGCCAGGCCCATTGCTTTTTCCAGCAAGTGTTTGTCCCAGTCACAGAAGACCTACCCAGGTCACAGGTTGAAGTTTCTGGCCTTAAAATGGTCCATCTGTGACAAGTTCAGCCACTGGTTGAAAGGCCACAAATTCACAGTCTGCACCGATAACAATCCATTAATTTATATTCTGACTAAGCCTAAACTGGACTGTTGTGAGCAATGCTGGGTGGCTAAAATGGTGAGTTACGACTTTGAGACCGAGTACATCCCAGGCCTGCAGAATATTGTTGCCGATGCACTGAGTCATGAGTCATTTGTTTGGGAGACTGTTGGCCGCAGGCTGCTCACTGAACCCTATGCCAGTCTTCTCGCTGAAATTAGAGATATGTCAAACTTCTTGATCCAGTGCCTTTCGATCAGCCAGTGGTCAGAAAGAATCCTTCTCAGTGAATGTTAAAGCTCAATCAACATGCAGCCCACTAAAACTGCTCCTTCAGTCGATTGCAATTGAAGATGTGTCTGCTGTGACACCTTCCCTGCCTACTCCATGAGACAGTTGGAAGACAGAACTCTCTCTCGTGTTCTACACTATGTTGAGAGGCATAGAAGACCCTCTAGGAAAAAGAGGTTTACAGAGTTTGTTTCTGTGACAAAGTATCCAAAGCACTGGGATAAACGAACTGTTTGAAACGGTGTGCTATACAGAATTTCTCAGGACCAGAAAGCCAAAGAAAAAAGAATCCAGTACATTGTACCTGACTCAACCAAGACTGAGGTACTTTATGGAGTTCATGACCGAGCAGGTCACCAAGTTCAGTTGCCTCAGCTTGACAAGGCAGAGGTTTTTCTGGCTGATTCTAGACAGGGATGTCAGAGACCATGTTCGACATTGTCAGCGATGCATTGTCAGTAAGATCATCCGGCCTGAGGGTAGAGCTCCATTGGAGACTACAACATCAACCAGACAGCTTGAACTCGTATGTATTGATTTTTAGTCAGCCGAAGATTCCAAAAACAGATCTGTTGACGTCTTAGTGATTACTGACCACATTATGAGAATGGCTCAGGGATTCCCATGTAGAGACCAGACAGCTAAGCAGGTTTTCTGGGACAGAGATTTCTGTGTTTTTGGCTTTCCTGAGAGAATTTATAGTGACCAAAGAGCTAATTTTGAAAGTCAGCTGATTAGGGAGCTCCTCAGGGTTTTAGGTGTCAGAAAGTCACACACACGACACCATATCCTCCAATGGGGAACGGAAGTGTGGAGCAGTTTAATCGAACCTTGGGTGGGATTATCCATGCGTTGTCCCTTGAAGAGAAAGCTGACTGGCCGCAATGTTTACAGACACTAACCTTTATGTATAACTGTGCAGTTATGTCCCTCACCTGCCTGTTTATGTCCTCTTTGATGCCGTCCTTGATGATTCTACTGTGGGGAACTATGACACGTATGTTGCATGTCTTACCAACGACTTGAGGGGGCAATGAAGATTGCTAAGGACCATGCTTCAAAAGAACAGAGAAGACACGGTCTGTTGTACAACCGGAAAGTTAAGGCCACTAGTATTGCCATCGGTGACAGTGTGCTCTTAGCCAACAGAAAAGAGAGGGGTAAGACAAAGATTGCTGACCAGTGGGAATCAACTATCTACACTGTGACAGATATTAATCCAGTAACACATGCGTACAAGATCTGTGACACAGTCACTGGACAGAAAAAGGTGGTGCATACATGTGAAGTATCTGATTCTGCCTTCTCACTCTCTGCTAATGCATCCTCAGTCCAGGAAGCAGATGGCTTTGGAGGAGATGGGGAAATGTTGCATGAGAGCGACAACAGAACCTTGAGACAAGGCTGGGTTTGATTGTGGCAGTGTTGGGGACTTACCTGGATTTCTTAAAGGGGTGGTGAACCCTTTGCCTGATACGGAGCCTGTGGATTCTGAGAGGAGAACCATTGAATGGATAATACAGCAGTTTGAGCCAAATTCATCAGTGGGCGACGTAGCTGACTTACAGAGCATGACCTCCAGCCCCAAACACTGGTCAGTCTGTGGGAGGTGACTCTGCCGCTATGATCATTGTGAATGTCGCAGTGGATGTAAGGGACCCAGATTCCAGCCTTAGTATTGTGGGCCAGACAGATGGTGCTTCCGATATTCTGCATACTGTTGACCAGACCTCAACTGTGCACTATGATAACTATACTGCACAGATGGAAGTTAGGTGTAGATTTGGTCACCTAGTCAAACCTGTGAACAGACTCATACAAACTATGTCCAGGCAGAATGTTGTTCAGAATAATTTTGATGTTAAAGCTGTTTGCAAATCCATGTTCCAGGCCTTTACTGATGGATTTTGTCACCAGCTATCCTGTAATCTTTTTGGGTTTGACATTTTTCTTTGGATGTGATTTTACCATGTTTAACCCCACGCTGTGTTTTGGGGTCTTGTGGGGTGTACAAGGCACCCTGTAGGCAGTTGATGGGTTGGGGGATGATTCTACTTCACCCTTATGGGATACATCAATAGGCTGTGTTAATGTCGACCCCAGGTGATCTGTGAATTTCTATTTCCGGTGATGTGTACTGTGTGGTTGATGCTCGTATTCGACAAATTTAGTGGGGGTGAGTGTAACAAAGTTACTTTATTAATTATTTCTAATTCATGTGCTATTGAGTATTTGTGAATTTTATCTCATTTAGTTATGTTTATTTGCTGTTTTGTTATTTTTGCCTTTCTGCACTATGCCTCGTTTTTGTGCCTCCTGGGCTTCGGTAGTTCTTCCCGGCCCCTTCCACCCTCCTCTCACGGCGTTGTTCTGTGCTGCCGAGACCAAGTCAAGGAAAAGTCAGCTGCTGCGATATATTTTTTTGTTTTCTGTCTGGAAGTAGTTGTTCATGTCGCGGTCTCTGGCACATTTTGTTTCTTATTGTTTGTTAGTGTGTTGTGTAGCAATTTTGAGCTATTAAGACCATTATTGTGGGTTTATCGGACAGTTCTATTGTCATTTTTCTTTTGGTATGAAGATGTCCCCCAGTTTATAATTGTAATTAGTTAATACAATAGACAATACAATTGTCTATTGTTTCGTGTTTATATTCAGAATGATGTATAATATATTTACCAATAGAGCGGAAAAAAAACAAGCTGACATTGTGTCTCAGCTCTTGTTTCCATTGGCTGTCAGCACACATGTTGCCAGTTGAGTTGGTGGTTTTTTCACACTACAGAATGCCTCCAGATCAGGCTCCGGTCGGCTCAGTTTCCATCATGCACTTGCAGATTTTCACAACTAACAATCAGTGGTAAAATCATGCAGCGTGCCTCTAATGGTCAGATGAACATTTATCCCTGTTATGATTTAAATTTTGAAAAATACACCTATTGGTATTTTTATAAGAAAAACTAAAACTAGATCAACAGCAACCACAGCTGTTACAGTAGGATCATTCATTCAGAGAGAAGTTGCATTATGGTGGAAGGTCATGCAATAAAAAAGACTGAAGGACGAAGACACATGTGCAGACTTTCTTCTTACCTTTAGCAAGCCGCTCCAGTCTTTTGCCATGCTCTGGTGGGACAACATACCTGCAAATTAACAAAACTGAGACAGTTATTCAAAGTATGATTAGTATGAATTTGGAGAGCAAAGTAAAAATCTGTGGAAAGCAAATGACTAATCTGACTGGCTGTTAAACACATTCTTTTCAAATAAGAACAACAAAACCCATAAAACTTCATAAACTAGTTGGTGGGAAGTTAAAACATTCAATACTTTGTTCAATAGCAAATATATCTAGTGTGGATGTGCAGATGTACTCAATGTTTCTCAGTTTTACGGTCACATTTTTTAACAAATTAAAGAGGAAGCGACAGTAGCATCAAGTCTATTTCATAGTGGATGACAGACATTATGCAACAGATAATTTTGTTTTAATTTAGCGCAATAATAAACTTCCTTGAAACATTCAGGGAATGAATGTATGATCAATTGGAAGCATACAAAGATTCCAATTGATAATTAGGATCAAATAGAATCCAAGTATGATTGAATTGACTTTTCTTTTGTAAAATGCCTCGAGATGGCAGTTGTTATTAATTGGTGCTGCATTCAGAAAATTAACTGAATGTTGTAAGGTAAACCTTCCTATTTACCATGACTTGGGCTCGCCGTAGTGCAGGTAGCAAATGCTGTAAAGATTCATGTCCTCTGTGTGCCAAGGAAAAGCACTCTTCCACATCCCAAAGTAAAGGCATGGGGTGGTAACTCCTTTTATCTTCACTGCACTCTCACTCTCCACAGTGTCCAGGATTGTGTTAAGGTGAGCCATGTTCCATTCAGACACATCCTGCAACAGAAGGATTCATAGGAAACAGTGAGCAACAAAAAAACATGACTCAAAAAAACCCCCCAAAAAAACCAAAAAGAAAATAATCGTGTTTTTTCTACTCCCCACTCACTGGATCAAACAGTGTTCCACTGACATCAGCTCCATACAGTGGGGGGTTAAAGGTCAGGTTCTTCCAAAACTTCCTTTCCAGCTCATCAAAATCCACATATCTGGGGCTGCAAAACCTGAAGGTTCACATATTTGGAGATTACCAGTAGCATCAAAATAAATCTAATAAACACAGTGTTAAAATGATGTAAATAAAGGTAAACTACTGTGCAAACAGACTTAGCCAAATTGGAGGTCTTCTGAAACTCAAGGACAGTCATTGGTTTCTTCTGGATGTTGTACTGCGTGAACAATCCTGACTGGCCAGTGACCACCTGCTGTATTGGAGCAGGAATCAGCAGATCATCGATGTCATCATATGTATTTCTTGGTTTCCAGCCTTTAGGTGGAATGATCTGCAAGTAAAGCAATCAGAGATCATCCACTTCAGAGAAGAGTTAGGCAGATAAACTTTTTACAATCTACTAGAGTCTGCTAGGAAGATTTAGATCCAAGATTGTGTTACACTGCTTTGTATAATTATATCAACAAACATCTCAAGATACATTTCAGATTCTGCTTGAAAAGTTTTTAATACTTTATTATCAGATTACATAAAAACTGTATGTATTGATACATTTTTACATCTAATGGTTTATAATTCTAGCAAAGATTTGTTTTGGTCGAATGAAAGCCATGTAAATCAGACTAATGAGTCAACTGCCAGTTATAGATACAGCTACTGAGAAGTATTTTGCCTCTGTTGAACACAAAAAAGACTTTCATTAAGTTCTTAACGACATCATCATGTTCAAAGGACTCAGTCTAGAGCTGCACAAAGAAGATCTGATCAGAGGAGACTCAGTCAAGTTGTTATACTTTCTATGTTGCTCTTCTCATAGAAAGTACACAAATTATTTTCTCGTAAAATGTTACATTAGCAAAATTATACATTCAGCACCATGACACACAACAAAGGTTGAAATTCCATCTCACATAGAATCATTTAAAAAAAGATCCACATGAATAAAATGATCTTCTTACTTTGGCAATTCCAGCTCTGTGAGCTCCTTGTGACTCCATGAAGGCAACATACCGAACAAAGTCCTTGAACTCTTCTTTGGAAGGGGTGAATATCATTACCCTGAAATTAGGAGTTTGGTCTGGAGTGTCTGTAGTCATCTTGGCATTCCACGTAACACATGTACTGTTAATGGAAAATGCAGACACACAAATGGTTGCACAAATGATAGATCTCCATCCACTCTTTTTAAAAGATCTACTCAAAAACACTTTCCATTTCCAGTTTGTGTAAACCTCAATGCTCTACTACTTTCTGGGGGTTCAAAATATATTTGTAGATTTTATATGATCAAACAAAACAGCAGTGCAGGTACATTAATGAATGGGAAAAAATATATCAATTCCTGTCAGGACATGTGTAACCGAAACTAAAAAATGATCTGAAAGTCCAAGAGCAGGGTAAGGAAAAAAACAAAGTTCATCTGTAAGATGTCCGCAGGAAGAGTGACCTGTTAATCAAATGCTTTCTTTGTCTGATCAGCAGCAATTGTGAGCACCTAAACACATAAAGTTTGCTGCTCTGAAACTCTGAAAGTATGTGTCAAAAGCACAGACTGACACAATTGCTATAGCTCAGCCAGGGGACGGTCATACAGTCATATGGATTCCACCACTCTACAGGGGTTCAGATTGCTCTCAAGAGGGAAAACATTCACAACTTCCAATCCTGATCAGTGGAAAATTCCAAGCAATGGGAGCTTACCTATCAGTTCAAAAAGAAAGAGAATGCCATCTCTGGTCATTTTATATTCCACAGTTTCTTGGACAGTATATCACTGCAGTCACAACAGGACAGTCTATCCTGCTGTGGCTGCAGCGGCTAATCCTGAGTCATCTGAGAGGCTCAGAAGTAAATAACTGTTGAAGGTTTAATACACAATAAAGACCCATTTTCAGATTTTCCAACGCTACTGTGTCATTGCAAACAAAGGTTGTCTAATAAAAATAGTAATAATACTTGCAGCCAGACAAGTAATAGCTACTAGACATTCTGAAGTGATCACCCTAACATAAAGGCTAGGAGGCGTGAACAATGTGGAAAGGATACGCTCTCGAACCGCAGAACTGGGGAATGTCTCAGCTAAGTGGACGGATGGACATTTGTTCCTTACTGCTGCTCTCTGACACGCTAACCAAGAAACAGCTTAACTGCGTCCATTTTCCACATGATCCCAGCTGCAAACATCTGCGCTGTCAGTGATGTAGTGAATGGGCTCAGCGGTCTCTCGGGGATCTGACAGCTTCCTCCACTTTCAGCTAAACAAGTAGCAAATATGGCTCGTTTGCTGACGCTCACTTTCTTCTTCGCAAAACTCGAAGTAAACTCTGTCTTTCAATCAGTAAGTGTGTTTTCCAGTGACAGGCGTTACCTTACACCCGCTGAGGTGAAGAGAAGAAGGTTTATCCTCAAAGCGCGAGAGACGGAGTGCAAACAAATCAGATTATTTCGGTTACCACAGACAGTCCTCCATTATTCCCGTGACGCATGCTCAGTGAGTGTTTGTTTACATCTCACTCTAAAGGGAAGGTTTTCCGTAGTTCTTTCAGCCAATCAAACGCCTCGTATTGGTAGACCAATCATCATTCAGTTAACATTGATGTAGTGTTATTGGTTATTGTTATTGTTGTTATTCTTTACCTCAAAATAACTACGGCTTCCTTTCACCTGCGGCTCGAAACGCTGCGTGCCAAAACATTCGGCTCAGCATCCGGACTATTACTTCTATTGGCATTTCGAGTAACCATAGCGAGTAATTATCAAATAACGAGCAAAAATAGATTTTATTTTATTTTACAGAGGCTGATTTTATTTTACAGGTTTTGATTTTATTTTTGCTGTTTTGAGAACTGACACAGAGACATTCAGGACAAAACCATGCGCAAACACACACAACTAAGGAGAATTTAGAAGACTAATTAACCTGATATTCATGTTTTTGGACTGTGGGAAGAAGCTGGGGTTCCTGGAGAGAACCCACACATGCACAGGGAGAACATGCAAACTCCATGCAGAAAGACCACAGACTGGGAATCCAACCCAGGACAGAACTGCGCTACTGTGCGGCCCTCAAATCCAATTCAAACTCAAAAATACTTTATAAATCCCTAAGAAAAATTTAATTTTGTTGTAACTTATTAATTTAGATTCTTTGAAAAGTTATTGAAGATCATGATGGCTGTTGGCAGGAAAGATCTTCTGCAGCAGTTTGTACTGCACTGAATCTGAAGAAGCCTCTGACTGAAGATGCTCTGCTTTCCCATGACAGTCTTGTGAAGAGGATTATCAGGGTTGTCCATAATTGTCCCGATCCTATGAAGAATCCTTCTTTGCATAGTCATCTCCACAGTTGTCTCCAAAACAGAACCAGCCTTCTTTAACAGGTGTGCACGCGTGTGGTGTTCTTAAGTTCTTCTTTGAACTGAAGACCACATCTTTAGAAACAGAAAATACTGCTTGCTTAAAACATTACATACTTGGTTATATGTGTGTACCAACTTCCATGATCATCTTAAAGAGTTTCATTCAAGATTGTACACACCTGAATCTACTGCATGTTTGACTGACACTGACATGGATTCATTTTTTGGCACTATTAATATGACTTAAGATACAATCTTGAAGCCCCTATCACCAAGGAAGAAATTAAAGCAGCTGTATCATTCATGCAGTGCAGAAAATTGCCAGGGCCCGACAGGTTCACAGCAGGGTTTTTTAAGACATTCTTTTTTTCTTTTGTTTTACTGTATTATATTCTTTTTTTTTTTTTTCCATACAAGTACAGAAAACCAAACATGAGAACTAGGGCAGGTAACAATCACTCACATTGATAACCATTATAATTATACAGACATTTCACTGCATGGAGTTATAAAAAATAATAAAGAGAAAAACTCCCAGGTGCCTGTAAATCAGATTGGCATGGAATCACAAAAAATAACTGTTACATGCCTTTGACTATAAAACAATCTCATTTTCTCAGACAGTCCCAAAAATCATGAAATCAGTTCACAGAGACTACATCGGTTTCCCTCCAGCTAGAGGACTGTGAACTGCTTCGATCTCTGCTTTGGTATAATATAAAATCTGATTAGATTTTTCCAGCAGAAATCACGCCATGTTAAAGAATTTGTGGTAGGCAGAGCGTTCCTCCAAATCTGCTTTCAAACCTCATGTATAATTATTACATTTATTTCCTTCTCTCATCGTTGCTTGATATAATCAGTTGAGTTCTTATTCATAGATGTTAAATTTCTGTAAAGTTTGCCGATGATGGCTTTAGTATTTTTGACGGCATATGAATCCATAAATATTTGTACTATTCCTGGCTCGACATCCAAGACAGGGATTTTGATTTCCTTCCTAAAGAAACTTCGGACCTGTAAATCCGAAGGGTTTGTCCTGAATGTCTTTGTGTTGAGGTGGGCAAATCTTCTCTGCCCACCTCATAAGTCCTCAAATTTCAATAACTCCCATTCTATCTATGCTAGAAGGAAACGTGGGTAGTAATCAGGCCAACTCAAGACTCCTATCTGTTTGGGGAGATTGAACTTTTTAACCACCTCTGCCCACTTTCAAAAAGAGAAACTCAAACAGAGATTTTGTAATTGGTGTATCTGGGGCAGCCCATCAAGAGATCCCAGAATAGACTGTATTGGGAAGTCCAACAAAGAAAGCTCAATGTCCTTCCAGTTAGCCTCATAGGTTGGGTTACACCAGCACCAGATGTCTAATCTGGGCAGACAAGTCATAATCCTCCAGGCAAGGCAGACCCAGGCCCCGTCCTGATCCCCAGGCAGCTGCAGAGTCGAGTATCTTACTCTTGGCATTTTATTGCCCTATATAAACCTTGAAAAATGCTTATCCCAATCCCTAAATTGTTTTGCTGCAACCTCTACTGGAAGTGCTGCAAATATGTACAATAGTCTTGGAAGAACATTTATCTGTATTATCTGTATTTATCTGTATCTGTATGTATTGTTTGTATTCTGCTGCTGAGGTCAAAGGGAAGCAGGCTCCACCTGTCCATGTCCTCATATATTTTCTTATTTATTGGTTTTTAATTAACCTCATATAATTTAGCTAATTTTTTTTGTTAATATAACACCCAAATACTCTATTTGTAATTGATGCCAATTGAACCGGTAACTATTTATTGTTTTAACAAACAAAATGGAAGGTCAGAAGTTGAGTATTTTGTATACTGAATTTATATACAAAAATTTAATATACATAAGCGATGTTTATAAGTGATGGAATACCTGATTCAGGGTTTTTAATTACTACTAAAACATCATAAAGCATATTTTGTTTTCCACATCCCCAATTGTCACCCCTTACACCCCAGACTAATAACCTGAGCCAGTGGTTCGATAAAAAGATTAAAGAGTAGTGGGCTTAATGGGCACACATCCTGCCTACATCCTCATTGTAATGTTATTTCATTCGAAAGGCTTCCATTAATTTTAATTCTTGCTTTTGATGAGGAACACAGTTTTTATACATTGAATAAATCTATCACAGAACCCAGTTTTGGCTTCATGACTTGAAACAAAAACTCCCACCCTACAGTATCAAATGTCTTCTTGGGATCTAAGCTGAGAAGGGCTGCACTTGATTTTTTTTAAATTATTTGATCAATAATATGAATGGTCCTTCTTATACTATCATGCGTTTGTCTATTACCAATGAGACCTGTTTGGTCCTCATCCATCAGGGATACTTAATCTCTTAGCTAATATTGCAGCATATAGATTGTAGTCTACATATAATACACTAATTAGTAGGTACCCTTTAGGATCCGTTTTGTCATTCCCCGATATAAACACCTCTCGCCGTGATAGCAGGAGAGCGCCCCCTCCCAGGGTGTAGTTGAAGGAATCCTTTAATAATGGGAGAACCGATTCCTTCATGGCCTAATACCACTCAGGAGGGAACCCATCACAGCCTGCTGAGTTGCCGATCTTAAGATTTGATATCCCACGGTCAACTTCCTTAGATATTTCTACCATTAACTTGTCATTTTGTTTTTTTCTTAGAGATGGAAGATCCAATGAGTTAAAAAATTTGTTTGGTGTTTCCTCACTTAAAATTTTTTGAGTCTCATTTTTTTTAGGCCTCATTTGTTCCAGTAAGGAGGGGCTTTAGTTAATCGAATGCAGCTGCTCCCAATCTTTTGACATTTTCCTGGAAGTCTGTTAGTTTTTTTGCTCTAATCTTCTTCAAATTAGCACATTTTACAATTATTCTAACTGTAATGTTTGCTCTGGACTTCAACGCTCACGTGGGCAATGACAGTGTGACCTGGAGGGGCGAGGTTGGGAGGAACGCTCCCCCCGATCTGAACTCAAGCGGTGTTCTGTTGTGGGACTTCTGTGCTCGTCATGGATTATCCATAACGAACACCATGTTCAGGCATAAGGGTGTCCATATGTGCACTTGGTACCAGGACAACCTAGGCCACAGTTCGATGATCGATTTTGTCATTGTTTCCTCGGATCTGCGGCCGTATGTATTGGACACTCGGGTGAAGAGAGGTGCGGAGCTGTCCACTGACCACTACCTGGTGGTGAGTTGGCTCTGGTGGTGGGGGAGGAAACTGGTCAGATCTGGCAGGCCCAAACATGTGAGGGTCTGCTGGGAACGTCTGGCGGAATCCCCTGTGAGACTGAGCTTTAACTCTCATCTTTCCGGGGGAGGTGGGGGACATTGAGTCTGAATTGACCATGTTCCTCACCTCTATGTCGAGGCAGCTTATCAGAGCTGTGGCTGCAAGGTTGTCGGTGCCTGTCGCGGCAGCAACCCTTGAACCCATTGGTGGACTCCTTCAGAAAAGGATGCCGTCAGGCCTATCGGGCCTTTTTGGCCTGTGGGAAGCAGCTGATGGGTACCGGCGGGAGAAGCGGGATGCAGCTCAGGTGGTTGCTGAGGCAAAACTCGGGCATGGGAGGAGTTCGGAGAGACAGTGGAAAAAGATTTCTGTACGGCTTCGAGGCGATTCTGGTTTGCCATCTGACGTCTCAGGAGGGGGAAGCAGTGCAGCACCAACACTGTTTATAGTGGGGATGGTGTGCTGGTGTCAACTCGGGACGTTGTGGGTCGGGGGACGGAATACTTCGAAGACCTCCTCAATCTCACCAACATGCCTTCCATTGAGGAAGCTGAGCCTGGGGACTGTGGGTTGGGCTCTCCAATCTCTGGGGACGAGATCACAGAGGTCGTTAAAAAGCTCCTCAGTGGCAGGGCCCCGGGGGTGGATGAGATTCGCCCGGAGTTCCTTAAACCTCTGGATGTTGTAGGGTTGTGTTGGCTGACGCGACTCTGCAATATCGCATGGACATTGGGGGCAGTTCCCCTGGATTGGCAGACAGGGGTGATGGCACCCTGTTCAAAAATAGGCACCGGAGTGAGTGCTCCAATTATAAAGGCATCACACTCTTAAACGTCCCTGGCAAGGTCTATTCAGGGGCCCTGGAGAGGAGGGTCCATTGCATAGTTGAACCTCGGATTCAGGAAGAGCAGTGTCGTTTTCGTCCTGGTCGTGGAACACTGGACCAGCTCTATACTCTCAGCAGGGTCCTGGAGGGTGCATGGGAGTTCGCCCAACCGGTCTACATGCGTTTTGTGGACATGGAGAAGGGGTTCGACTGTGTCTCTCGGGGTTGAATCTGGTCAGCATTGTCGGCAGTAAGTTGGGCTCGTTTCCAGTGAGAGTTGGACTCCGCCAGGGCTGCCCTTTGTCACCGATTCTGTTCATTACTTTCATGAATAGAATTTCTAGACCAGCCAAGGTGTTGAGGGGATCCGTTTTGGTGGCCTTAGGATCGCATCTCTGCTTTTTGCGGATGATGTTGTTGTCATGTTCCATGTTTTTTCTGTGTGTTTATTTGAGTTTTCTGTGTCCTGAGTCTCCTCGTTGTCCTGTCTTCCCCTTGATTGCTCCCAGGTGTGTCTCGTTTCTGTGATTACCCTCTGTGTATTTAATCCCTCCTGTGTCCTTTATTCCTCGTCGGGTCCTTGTCTCATTTTGGCATCTTGTTGTTGGCGTCTGTCCGTCTCTTCCACCCTAATGACCAGTGCTACCGGGTTGAGCCCTGGCTTCTGATCTTCCGTGCTGCCTGGCCGTGGAATTACTGTTGTTTGCACTTTTAGACTGTTATCTTCATTAAAATCATTTTCATTCATCTTACCTGGGTCTCCTAGCCTCTGCCTCACCACCTCCACAACACCGCTTCATGACAGTTGTCCTATTGGATTCATCAGGACATGATCTACTCCAGCTCTTGCTGGAGTGGTTCGCAGCCGAGTGTGAAGCGCCCGGGATGGGGATCAGTGCCTCCAAGTCCGAGGCCATGGTCTTGAGCTGGAAAAGGATAGAGTGCCTTCTTTGGGTCCAGGAAGTGGATATTTTCTCTCCTACAGATTTATTGTTTTTAAAAACCTGTTTGAAATAAATCAAATATTTGTTAGTTTGATTAAGCTACCAGCATTAGGAGAATAGTGCTGCTGTAATTGTTTGTGAGCTAAATTGGAATAATTTATTTGTGTCGGGTTGTAAATATTTATATTGAAGCAGACCAAAGAGAATTCAGTTAATTAATGGAGATGCTCATTGTTGCTCTCATATCTTGTCTGTCAACAGTCTTCGTCAATAAAGAAACCCGCAAAACCTTGGATTCATTACTTAGTGTGGTAAATAGAGCATGTTAGTGGCGTGGCATATTGAAGTTGTAATAGTGATGTAATATTAGTGTATTTGAATCATATCCTATCATTTCAGTGACCTGCGCTGCATGCCATACAACATATTAAAGAGTTTCCAGTGATGTGTGTAAATGTCTATTTAATTTAAATAAAAACTTGTTTCCCCTGTTTGATATTGTTTCATTCTAACAAACACCTCTGCATTTAAAATATTTTTTAAAAGGTAGGCTATTCTAATAAAAGTAGTGCGTACCACTGCGATAGTTTTTCATTTGAAACGGATAGGATATTCTGATGAAGTGATATTTTTGTGGTTTTGCCGTGTATATAAGTTGTTCCAATGATATGCTAAGCGTAAAGGTTTCGGTCTCGTCACTCAAAGAATATTATCTGATGATAAAAATTAACATTAACACAACCCGCTATAATTTTCAGTTCGTAAACATGACGGGAGTTTTAGACGTTTAGCACAGACAGACAGACAGCAGAGCTATCGATCCGTGTTAAGGTAGAAACATCTGACGAGGTGCACAGATAGTCAGTGTGATGTAATGCTGCTCACTAGTGACGATAGCCAGCAGGCTGTTCCAGGAGGAGGCGGGTCACTGAGCGTCTCTCAGCAGTAGCAGGGAAGATGGCAACTGTCGCATCTCTCACCCAGGTAACAACGCTTCCATTTTCCCCCATCATCTGCCTCAACAGAAAGCTCTACATAGCGGTAGAGTCAGACCGTATTGTCATCAATAAATATTAGCATAAGTGGAGTTTCCCGAAAATACGAGGTGGCTTTCTTATAATGCAGATAGATTGTGGAACTAGGCCTGTTTGTTAGCGGATTGATTAGCATCCACTGACACTAGGTTCTACAATTTATGTACATACACATGATGTTTTTCAAAAAAGATGACAGCTGCTCATGTGACAAAAAGTGTCACCATAGACACCAAGCCTGTCCAAGCTTAAGGGCTAACACGGTTGTACTGCTGACTCCTAAAGCTAGCCCTGCTCAGATGCTAGGTTAAAAGGATGGAGTAACATACCAGGAAGGGTTAAATGTGATACTGATGGGACTTGAATGTGTGCTGTACATGATGCTTCATTTCTTATCTATTATGCTGACGCATCGTAGAAATATATATTAACAGTGGTGGTATTGAATTATTGTCTCATCTTGATAGTGTGACTTGGTTAAACTTGCAGCTGCACTTTGTGCCTCTATAAACAAAGAAGAAACAAAAGTGTGAAAAGAAGAATGTGGAATATGGCCACATCATCCATGTACATGGATATCATATCTGAACCAAATAATGTGGTTTGAATGCTAAATTAAGAATGTCCAAGTCAACTTATTTTGAATTGATTTTGTGCTTGTGATTCTATTACAGTAGATTAGAATTAACTATTTGTCCTCCAAATAATGAGTAAATAAAGCCTGTAAGTGATGTTGAAGATGACATATTGTCTTTGGTTTCTAAGCTGCATTGATCACCCAGATAGCACAATATGAGTGAAACAACATTGAAACAATGTCAGGCATTGAATATAGTTGAAGTCTGACATTGAAACGGAATTGAAAGTGGTCGGTAACTTACATGTAGGGTGTGATCTGCAGCTCTCGCTGGAGCGGTTCGCAGCTGAGTGTGAAGCGTCCGGGATGAGGATCAGTGCCTCCAAATTCAAGGCCATGATCTTGAGCCGGAAAAAGGTGGAGTGCCTTCTCCAGGTCGAGGAGGGTGTCCTGCCCCAAGTGGAGGAGTTCAAATATCTTGGGATCTTGTTCACGAATGAGGGAAGAAGGGAGCGGGAGATCGACAGGCGAAGTGGTGCAGCGTCTGCCGTGAAGCGGCGCTGTACCGGTCCGTCGTGGTGAAGAGAGAGCTGAGCCAAACAGCGAAGCTCTCGATTTACCGGTCGATCTACGTTCCTACCCTCATCTATGGTCATGAGCTTTGGGTCATGACCGAAAGAAGGAGATCTTGGATACAAGCGGCCGAAATGGGTTTCTTCCGTAGGGTGGCTGGGCTCTCCCTTAGAGATAGGCGAGAAGCTCGGTCATCTGGGAGGGACTTAGAGTAGAGCTGCTGCTCCTCCACATCGAGAGGAGCCAGTTGAGGAGGCTCAGGCATCTGGTCAGGATGCCTCCTGGATGCCTCCCTGGTGTTTCGGGCACCTCCCACCGGGAGGAGGCCCTGGGGAAGACCCAGGACACGCTGGAGGGACTGTGTCTCTCGGCTGGCCTGGGAACGCCTTGGGGTTCCCCCGGAGGAGCTGGAAGAAGTGGCTGAGGAGAGGGAAGTCTGGGCCTCCCTTCTTAAGCTGCTACCCCCGCGACCCGACCCTGGATAAGCGGAAGGCGATGGATGTATGAACATTTAAGATCAAAATAATATTGCCAAACGTACCATAAAATTGCTCAGAGTAGAAATTAACTCAGAAGCCAGTTGCAAACAAGCCAGCATCAAAGGGGCTACGGGGTTGCGACAAACCACTAGTGTAAAACGCAGGAGGTGGACCATTCCACTACTTGTCGTGACTTGTAGATGTTTTTGTGTCAACGCATTATGCATAGTCAGTAATAATATTTATAAGAAAATGCACAGAAAGGAATCACAACCCACTGTTCTCAACATGTAGTGGTTAGTTTAAAACATGACTAACCCCCACTCAGTATTAAAATGTTCTGATCCAGAGCTCAGTGAGTGGATGGGGAAGGGAGTAGGGCAGAGGGGAGTAAAGACGAGAAGATTGGGAGGACTGGGGTGAGGGAGGGTTAGACCGGGTGGGTTGGGGAGAGGGCGAAAAGTCGGGAAGGTTTGGGAGGGTGCAGGGGAGATGAGGAGGAGGTGAGAAGGGGTGTAACAAACAGCAGACTTGGATTCAAAATTGATTAGACGCTGGTCCTTAAGGCAAGCTGACCTCCATGTTTTCAATTCAGCAAAACCCTGTCAATCAGCCGTCAATTAAAATAATGTGTGCTGAATTAGGGAAATATCTAAAACTTACAGGGCAGTGTGCTTGGAGGACAAGTGTTGAAAAACACTGGATTAGATGTTTATTAGACATTTCAATCAATAGAGTTCGACCAGAAAACAACATTGATTCAAAAACACATTTTCAACATTAGTTAATTGGCTAGAATTGAATGATTGTTTGAAGGTTTCTCCACCATCAATCATCAACCTTAACCATAAATTCAACCTTTGGGATTGTAATTCACATTTTTCAAACAAGCCAACAGCGAAGTGGCTGTGTGGTTAGGATATCCCATTCATGCAAATAGGGGGGTGGACGGCTCCAGTCCTTGTAGTAAGTTGTGGAAGGTTTTTTTTGCCAATATATCAAGCACAGTCAATAAGAATTTTTATGGACAAGTAAGAAAATGTACAGAAAGGAATCACAACCCACTATCCTCAACAGTGCTTATTTTCAAACGTGATTATCCCCCGCTCAATAATAAAATACTCTCACCCAGAGCTCGGAAGAGGAGAAGGGGTGCGGCAAAACAGCATCCATTGATTCAACATTGATCAGACATCGGCATTTCATTCATTAGATTTCAAGCACAAAACAGCATCGATTCCAATGACACATTTTCAACATTGGTTTCTTGGTTAGAATTGGATGATTGTTTGATGGTTGATCCACCTTTCTCTGTGTTGTTGCTATAGTTATTAATCCTCAGACCACTGTTGTGTGTGTGAGACAGAAATGTGGGGAAAGAATTCTATCTTTCTGAGACACCAAGTCAGTTTTTCTGAAAAAAGCAGTCTGAACAACTCCTTCCCATTCAGGAACCGTGAGACGTATTCGAAAACCGTTTGAAGCGTATGAGGGGGCAATTTCTTGTCTCCGATAGTACCTCGATTCATATCTGAACCTCACTCAGAGTAATAGCAACGATGAGAGAAAGATGGTGTGCGCTGAGCTCTGAAATCTTTGAGAAAAGAATGAAAATGAATGGGTGGAAGCCTGAGTCTACCCTATCACATGATTTCACTCTGAAGCACCTTGACAGAAAACAGTTAGCCCTAGAACAATTTTGAAAACATTTTACGGGAGCAGGCATTCAATGTGATATTATGACTGACTTTCATACCAATAGAGCAATATTTGTAGAAGTGAAGGCAATTTCAAAATTATTTTGGGAGTCAAAAATCTACTGCGTTTCGGCAGTTGGAAATTTCACTTGTTTTTCGCTTTTTATGTCACCGTCGTAAGCTTCTCCCATGTAATGCTATGGCAGGCCCCAATGATAAATAATTTATATTGCCATTTTCACCCTGTGGTTTGTACTCTAAAGTGCCTATTTTTCTTTTAGCTTAACCAATTCTGATTATTTTTTTCTTCAAAATCGTTGAATTTTTGCATTTTCCCATTCAAATGCTTGTAATGGGTCGTAAGAGACAGTAACAGTGAGCTAGCCATGAAGCTAGCCATACAGTAAAGTCAAGTGCCGCGATATATTTATAGTTTTCTCCTCATACCACAGCAATCACTTATTATTAATCACAAAATAAAACTGGTTAAGCCTAAAACCATACTACTGCAACAGACTGAATGTTCTGCTTTTTGTGTGGGAAATATTTGAGTAGTTTTTTTTGTTTTGTTTTGTTGTTGTCAGTTGCTATGGCAACGACCCTGCTCGTAACTGTGATGATACAGAGGGCGAGAAAGAAGTGGTTTTGAGTTGTACTTTAATGGTTTTTCCTTTTGCTGTGGAGGACAGCATGAAATTAATAATATCTACATGTCCAAGTTTGATGGAGTTAATGGAATTATTCTATGGCGACAGCGCGGCTATACATGACTGTAAAAGAACAGTCTTTTTGCCCTCTAGCATTGGCCGTATGCACGAAGTTTCCTTATGTAAACAGAAACATGCAGGGAGTATATATTTGTAAATATGATTATGATTAAGTCAGTGCCTCACCAGCTATGAACCTCACCGCACGTCACTGATGTATGTATGTATGCATAGTATTAGTCTATTCAGCTTTAACATCAGAAATGTTATTGATTGTCAAACATTTTGCAATAGGTGGTGAGTGGAAATCCTGTTTATGAGAACTTCTACAGACAGGTAAGATGACGACACCACTAATGTGACTAACCTTTTTACTACTTCTGAGAAATAAAAGAACATAGCTTATGGTGCGTTCACAACAAATACGTTATGTGCGTCAAAAACGCAGCCGACCCTTCAAGCGTCTGCAGTTTGACGCAGACACTTGACATTTTACTTTACACCTAGCGTTTCATGCGTCAGGTGCATCTGGTTCAAAGTCTATGTGGAGGTGTGTTGAGAACACATCAGATGTGTCAAAATCACCCATTTATTGGACAGACTTGGTGCGTCAATTGTTCAAAATGCTTCACATCGTGGCGCGCTAGATACTAGTAACGCTGCATTATCCCTCAACGCGCCTCCACATAGACTTTCAATGTAAACCAGATGTGCAAAATGATTTTGGTGTGAATGCACCATTACATGACTGACAAAAATTTCTGTGAATATTTTTTAAGGTGGATCCTGAAAACACTGGCAGAGTAGGACCAACAGAAGCAGCTCTGTTTCTCAAAAAGTCTGGATTACCTGACAGTACATTGGGGAAGGTAAGCTGTTAAGATATAGCAGCAGTTAAGGGGAACACACATCAGAAGTGCAGTAGTGAAATTAACACCTATTCATAAGAGCCTTTAACAAACATCAGACACGTAATGCTGAATCTGCTGAGACAATGCAGCTTACCGGACTCCATCCCAGAACAGTTTTATGTCCAAAGAGTTCTGTACGTTCCATCACTATACTGTTCCTTGGAGTTTCAGCTGCTGTCCATACACTGCTGCTGTAGGTTGTTGTATGCAAAAATATAGGGATGCATTTTACATACAGTTGGGGCGATAGATATTTGATACACAGCTGATTTTGCAAATGTTCTTACTTGTAAAGCATTTAGAATTCTGCAATTTTTTTATCATCAGTTCTCTTCAACTGTGAGAATCTAAAACAAAAATCCAGAAAATCCCAATTTGTCATTTTTAAAATGATGTAACTGCATTTTATTTCATGACAGCAGAAAAACAACTTATATTTGGTACAGAAATATTTGTTGCAATGGCAGAAATCAGGCCTTTCTTTTACTTCTAGACTGGGTTTGCACACAAGGCAGCAAGGATTTTGAACAACTCAGATGGTGAATTTGTTGGAGGTGGATGGTGAAGGCTGCAGTGGAGGGCGGACAGGTACGTTCAGGTGTGGAAGAATGAGGAGCAATCCGACTGCCAGCTGAAGGGAGAGAAGACTAATAATCAGTAATTAGAGAACAGTTAAGGATAAATGAAGAGCGCTCCTCTGGGCCGTAGCCCTCCCAGTCGATGAGGTACTGCCATCCACAACCTCGCTGATGGGCCGATCCGGCGGACAGTAAAAGCAGGATGCCCATCAATATCTCGGGTGGGAGGAGGGGGCTCGGAAGGAAGGCATAATGTGCTGTTCAGGATTGGTTTGATCTGTGACACATAGAACACGGGATTGATCGGAAGTGAAGCTGGAAGAAGGACTGCATAAGGTCTGATGACAGTGTCAATTTCATAAGGACAGATAAATCTAGGAGACAGTTTCTTGGACATGGATTTTAACGGAATGTCTTGAGCTGATAGCCAAACCTTTTGACCAGGGGTGTATGTAGGAGCAGGGATTCTTTTGCAGTCAGCGAGCCATTTGTTTTGTTCAGATGTGTTGTTGAGAGCAATGATGGTACTTCTCCAGATGTTTCTACAGCAATGTGATGCTGGACCAAGCAGACTGAGATGTCTTTTTCATTGGAGGGAAACAGTGGTGGCTGATAACCTAGGAACACTAAGTTGGTGGAGGTTAAACATCTGAGGGTGGATTTGAGTTCTTGGTTCATGCGTTCTGTTTGACCATTTGATTGTGGGTGATATCCAGAGGTTAAGGTGACCTTAGCATCGAGTGCAGAACAGAAATGTTTCCAAATTTGAGAGGTGAATTGTGGTCTGCGGTCTGATAAACTCTCCTGAGAGATTCCATGCAGACGGAAGGCGTGTTTAATGACAAGTTGAGCAGTCTGGAAAGCTGTAGGAAGTTGTCTGAGGGGAACTCAGATTTGGAAAAATGATTGATGATGGTGAAGATGGTGGTCATACATTTGGATGGAGTAACCAATGACAAAATCAATGGAGAAATGGGACCAGGGGTGATTGGGTATAGGTAATGGCTGGAGAAGACTGGATGGAGGCTGATGAGATGACTTGTTTCTGGCACAAACTGGGCAAGCTAGGACATATTCCTTCACATGCTTATGAACTGACGGCCACCAAAACCTGTGATGAATGAGAGCAATGGTGCGACTGATACCTGGGTGAGCAGAGAACTTTGATGAATGGATCCAATGGATTAGGTGAGCTCGGACAGAGGTAGGCATGTAGGTCTAGTTAGTGGGACAGAAGCCAGCTACAGGTTCAGATTGTTGAGCTTGATGAATAAGGTCCTCAAGAGTCATAACAAAACATAATAATTCTAACACTAGTAGTTCACAATCACCCAGGTCATAGTTGCGTTCAGCGGAGGACAATCTGCGGGAGAAAAAGGCACAAGGATGGGTTTTATTATCAAGATCAGAGATTTGTGAAAGCACAGCTCCTACTCCAGTATCTGATGCGTCAACTTCAACGATGAATTGCTTGATAGAATTGGGTTGTACAAGCACAGGAACGTTGGCAAATAGTGATTTTAATTGTTTAAAGGCTGCATCTGAGTCTGAGGTCCAAATGAACATTGTCTTGGTTGACGTCAGGGCGTTTAGAGGTAAAGCTATTTGGCTGTAGTTGTGTATAAAGCGGCAGTAGAAGTTAGCAAATCCAAGAAACCGTTGTAGTTGTTTTTGTGATTCAGGAATGGGACAGTCCAAAACAGCCTTGATCTTTACTTCTGTAGGTCTTACCTGTCTGCCCTCCAGAATTAAACAGATGGTTGATGGAACTCGCATTTTATGGCTTTGACATAAAGTTTATTTTCCATGAGGCGTTGTAGGACTGTGGGAAAAACAAAAATGAAATGTGTTCGCTGTGGTTACCCGAAATGATTAACTGCAGAGGATTAGTTCTGTGGGTGATCTGAGGAAGAACCTTGTAATTCAAGGCGGAAACACAGAGAGGCACGGCGAAGGGAACAGTTTCTATGGACATCTGTTGAAGGAACGTTTAATCAAATAGATTTTGTTCACAACCAGAATCGATCATGACAGAGAAATGGATTGATCATTGTGGAAAAGGGTTGCAGGGAGCAATAGGCGAAGAGATTTCTTGTAAATCATCTGCCAGTCTCCTCGTGTCTTCTGGCCGGCCTGGGGCCTCATGAATAAAGCGTGCGTGTGCGCAAAAAATGTGTGGCGTCATATTTTATGCACAAGTCGGCATGTATAAAAATTAACTTTGCGTCAAAGTTTACTTAAATATACGCATACTTTTTCCCTGGTGTGAAAATGTGCAGCAGCCACGCAAACTTTTTCTGTGGACAATAATCTATAAAGTGTCAAAACTCACCTAAATATCCTGAAATCTGATTACATTCGGCTATTTACATCAACAAGTTTCAAACCCGGTTTATTTCATGATTTTAATATTTTATTGTTTAAACGTAAACAATGAAACTGAACCGCATTCATCCTTAGACCTAATATGCACACAAAATAAAGAAAATAAAAATAAAGGACGTGAAAACCTCACTAGAATGTAAATAGTTGTTGTCTCATAAAGATGTAATGCATCGGTCTGTGCGGCAAAGAGCATGAAATGCATCTATGGGGTCATTTCATTCTCACTAAAAAAGAAAACAGAGTTGGATGAGCAGATTAACTCCAAACAGGTTTGATTATTTTTAAGGTGATCAAGGCGCGTAGACAATGACACGTATTCAAGTCGCTGCGCAAAGGTGTGCAGTGTAAATGAGGAGCGCTTTGGCTCTGATGGAGAACACCACCAATGGAAGGATTCAGAGGGAGCCATTGATCAGAGATCATATTGATCTGCTGGGAAATGTTGATGATGGTTTATTAGTGTTTAGATTAACCCAGACTAATCACCCTGGAGCTCTGAGTAAAGCTTAAAGAAGGAGCTGTGTGATACTGGTACAGCTGCAGTCATCCTTCAGTCGAGCCTCCCACATTGTAAATATGCCTTATGGACAGAAAGCATCTCTATTCTGTACATGTGCTACTTATGCACATAATTCCACTATTTAGAATAAACTTCAACATTCCCACTCAAAGACTCTCTGACATGCTGTCTGTCTTTAAATCCAGTCAGAACGCTCTGCTATTCAAACAGGCTTTTACACAATCTCTTTATTTAATTTTTCTTTTGATTTTTTTATTTCTTTAAAATGTATTATTTTTATTTTTGTGAGGTGACATTATGTTCAGTGAAAGAATCTTTTAAATAAAATATATGATAATAATAATTACTATTATAAATACTCATACTGCTTCAAACAAGGATGTTGCCATGGTTATTGCTTCACGTGGTGGCACACTTCCGGGTATTTATACTAATTATGTATTTATGGGTGGTGACGGGGCGAACCAGGAACCAATTTCCCACAAATTGGGATTTATAAAGGAAAGGTGCGCAGCCACATGCGTGCACATGGCTTTTTACATTCAAATTTTTTTGTGTGCCGCACTTTTCTAAATTTGTCTGTTGGCCAAGTTTTAGTGTGAAAACTGCACAATGTTTTATGTATGAGGCCCCTGGTGATACCGAGTGCATGGAAAGATGCTGAATGTCCACTGCCCAAAGTTCTGTGTTTATTTTGTTTAGATTTCTAAAACTGATATTAAGCTTATGCTTGCTTGCATAGACTGCATGATGATACCAATGCCATGGAAATGACATTGTGGTCAGAGACCCCTAAGTCACATATAAAGTGTCACAAGATGTGTGATAAAGAGTACACTTTTCCACCTCCCCCTCAGGACAGAGAGGCAGTGAAGTAATAACCAATTCAGTTAATTTCTTGTTTTATTTTGTGTGTTTTGTCTTACAGATTTGGGATTTGGCTGATCCTGAAGGAAAAGGCTATTTGGACAAACAGGTCAGGAAGCCTGTACTTTAAAAAAAAAAAAAAAAGTGGTAACACTGTATTTGACAGGGTGTGAATAAGACTGACATGACACCGACATAAATATGACATAACACCTGTCATGAACATGAGTAAGTTTTTGTGAATATTTATGACTGTTGTCATAAAGTGTCATTCAGTAAATCATGAAATTTTTCATACAAAGTTGACATTATTCAAAATGTCTTTATGACAACTTTACATTAACCAAGAATCATCATATGTCATAAATATGTCATAATAGTAGCCACAATAAAGTCATTTAGTGTTATTACACTGTCAAAGGCGTTAACAAAACAGTAATTAATATTTTCCCCTACCTGAAATAAAGCGGAAGAAGTAGGACCAGCAATGAAGATTTCAATAAGCTTTATTATACTGTCACATGATTTAATAACAGAGTTATTAATTCCTCTTACATCAAGTGGAACAAGCAGCACCAGTTATGAAGGTGTCATTAAGTGTTATTACAGTATCATTAATATTAACTATTACCTTAAGTAAAGTGAAACATGTAGCAATAGTGATGAATAGTGATAGTGATTAATTGTCATTATAGTGTCAAGTGCTATATTTTCAGTCTTACCTAAAGTGAAGTTGAAAACACTGGACTATTTATAACAACCTTCATAGCTGTAGAACAAACCCTTTGTACATTGGAATAAAGCAAAAGATAACTTGTTCTTCAAACAGAAGGTTTAACTTCTGGTCAGTTTATTGTAACTATGAAATACTGATTGAAAAACCAAAACAGAATTATTTATTCTTTACTTTAATAAAATAGGTTCTTTCAACAGTCGTAACGTTTTTTTTGCTTTGATTATGTCACCCATCTTTTTCGTTATATTCTTTCTGTATATATTTCTGTTATATTCTCTCTGATAACAGAGATCTTCTTCTTGTCTTAATTTCCTGGAAGCAGATCTTTAATGGTTTCTGGAAATGCTCAGAAATTATAGCTGTTCTTGCAATAGTTGTGGTCAATGTTAATCATGGTGAAAGCCTTTCCATAAATTCAAACTTGGTAAATCTCTTCTGGACATTCTCATAGTGGGTGATGACTCAATCCGCTGTGGTCACTTCAAAAAAGGAACAAAAACAAATAAACGAAAAATGTAATGTGATCTTAATTCTGTCACGTTTTGTGGGGTGAGGTGGTGAGGCAGGACGCTGTAGACCCAATTAGAAGTGGAATGAAGGTTTAATAATGTGTAAACGGTGCAGATGATCCAAAAAACAGTCTTAAATCCCAGACAGCACTGCTGAGCGGAAACCATGGCTCAAACACAAGTAGCGACAGGGTAAACGACAGGACTGAGGAACACGTACAGCTGACAAGAGCCTCCTGCCCCAGTTAGTGGGTTATCGGCTCCAGTTAGTGGGTGTCTCCCTTTTGTCCCTCTAGAGCTTCCTAGTTCTCCTTCCGAGCTTCCTAGTGCCCTTTCCCAAGCCTCCGAGTGCCCCCTCCGAAACCCCTAGTGTTTCCTCCAAGTCCCCTAGTGTTATAAACTGAGGTGTGAGGTGGTGAGGCAGCAAGCAGTAGACCCAGGATGACAGGAGTAAATGTGATTTTAATGATGAGCAAACCAGAACAAACACAGTCCAAAAATGCCAGCCAGCACTGCTGAGCTGAAGCCAGGGCTCAACACAGATAGCAACTGGAACATGGACGACGGACTGAAGCACACAACAGACGACAAAATGACACGAGGACCCAACGAGGAACAAAGGACACAGGTGGGGTTAAATACACTGAGGGTAATCATGGAAACAAGACACACCTGGGAATAATCAAGGGGAGACAAGACAACACAGAGACTCAGGGACACAAAAACTCAAAAAAGAACACAGAAAAACAGACCCTGACATTTTCAGCATTTATTTAAATACCATTGCAAAAATGTCCCTTGCTGCACATTGTCGGAATGGCAGGCTGGCAGACAAATGTCTTGTTAACATGACTGGTTGTTATAAAGTGCAATACAATTATTTCTTAATGCAAGTAGCATAATGAGTAGAGATTAACAAAATTATTCTGATTAAATATTTGTTTGGCAGATGTTCATACAGCCTGCTGTTATTCAGAATGCATCATTTAATGTATAGTTTCAGGCACCTGAGTGTATCTTTTCACTTAATGAGCATTCAAAATTATTTCCAACCAGATACTCTGGTTTATGGCTTAAGATGTTTATTACACTGGTTGCCCCTCTTTTATCAGTCTGTGTCCAGAACCCTTCGATCAAACAATCAGCCGACCTAAGAGGAAAGGAGACCAGGCTTTTTCTGTTGTTGCTCCTATTCTATGGAACAATCTACCTATCCAGATTAGCTCTGCCCACAGCCTGGATCATTTTAAATCGTTTCTCAAAACTCATTTTTATTCTTTGGTAATTTTGTTATTGATATAAAATTATCAATTTTGTATCAATAACACAAATGCACCATGTCACATCAGCCACGTTGCTAAATAATGCACATAAAGGATAGCTTTGACTAAGATAGTAGCTTTTAATTTGTTAGATTAAAATTGGAGGGGAAAAACTTATTTGCTTGCCTTTAAGTATGTTTAATATTAAGGGCTAACCTTACAGTTATGGAGTTGTGGGCGACTGTGGCTGTATGGCAGAGAAGTTGTCTTGCAATCGGAAGGTTGTAGGTTCAGTTACAGCTACCTCCTGCCACATGTCAATGCGCATCTGTGCAAGGCGCTTAACCCCAAATTGCCTGCGTATTGGTGTATAAATATGTGTGTGTTTGTGAGTGCGTATGGGTGAATGTGACTCTAGTGTAAAGCGCTTTGAGTGGTCAAAATGACTGGAAAAGCACTATATAAGTTCAGTCCATTTACCATTTAATAATTTTAGCTAGCTTTACCTTACAGCAATGTAGCATTGGCTTGAATTGCTCATAGCTAACATTACAAAGAAAGAGAACATAGTCAATGTTATTTTCTCAAGGAAAATGTAGTTAATAAGACACATACCTCATATGTATTAGGTGACAAACTTCGGCTTCTTTTTAAACAGGAGGCCGTTATAACTTGCCGTTATAACTTGTGTTGATGGACACACTGTACGCCTGTTTGTCCTCTACTGCCTCTCACTGGTGGAGATGGTGTATATCACCATGTTAAATAGCCTTAAATAATGTTTCAAATGGAAACATTTGAAACAAGATGTCTAAGTGCTTTGTAGACATCTTGCTGTAAAACTTCAGATCAATAAGATCAATTAGAAATTTAAGACTAAACAAAATGGCAGCACAATATAATATTACCAGATAAAGCTACATAATTTTTAAGCTACATAATTTTAAAATAAGTTACAATCAATTATAACAAATCGATTATAACCGTTTGTTATAATCGGTAAAGATCATGATTTCTTGGTTAATGTCAAGTTGTCATAACAAAGACATTTTAATAAATTCAACTTTGTATTAAATATGTAATTATTTACAGAATGACACTTCATGACAACAGTCATAAAAATTCATGAAAACTTGCTCATGTTGACAGGTGTTTTGTCATGTTTATTACATTGTCATGTCAGTCTTATGCACACCCCATCAGTGTTACCAAAAAGGTATATTTATTTTTTATTAATAAAGATAAATTACTATCAAACATCTTAATATGAAAATATGAAGTGGTAAAAAGCAAAAATAAATGTTTCTTTTTTCAACTATAATATATATGTCGTGTTCAAGGGTTGGCTTTTGACCCACATGCAGAATCAGACCCGGGAAGCAACAGTAAGTTAAGAATTTATTTACAAAATACAAGTAAAGGTGTCTTGCAGGTGATTCTTTGGATCGGATCCGGGGTTCGTCAAACAGGATTTCAAGGGGGGTTCCATGGAGACGAAAAACATGTTTAATGAGGAGCGGAGCAGTCTCTTGCGGGGAGGGGAGTTTTCGTAATGGGATGAGGAAAAATTATCAATTATGGTGAGGATGGTAGTGTAACGCTTAGAAAATGGCAAATCAGCAACAAAGTCGAGGGCTATGTGAGACCACGGGCGTCCTGGAATGGCGAGAGGTTGGAGCAGCCCACTGGAGAGCTGATTGCGGGCCTTACTTCTGGCACAGACTGGACAAGCTAGTACATAACTTTTAACGGTGGCATAAAGGTTAGGCCACCAGAAGGAACGATGGATCATGAAGTTGAAACGAGAGGAAAAAAAAGAGACCAGCGTGACTGTCTTGGGTTCAGGCTTCTTGTTGTCAGTCCCATCCAACGAAGGGATGTTTGGCCCCCTCTAACCAATGTTGCCACTCTTCTAAAGGTAATTTGATGGCTAAGAATTCCTCGTCTCCCACGTCACAATTTCTCTCAGCTTGAGATAAACGATGGGAAAAAAGGCACAAGGATGTAGCTTGTTGTCTGGGGGGAACTTTGAGAGAGAACAGCCCAACACCAGTATCTGAGGCGTCAACCTCCATAATGAATTGTCTGGATGGATCTGGGGCTGCACAGTGGGGCAGTTGGTAGCACTGTTGCCTTGCCGCAAGAAGGTTCTGGGTTCGATTCCCGGCCTGGGGTCTTTCTGCACAGAGTTTGCATGTTCTCCTTGTTCTCTCCGGGTTCTCCAGCTTCCTCCCACAGTCCAAAAACATGACTGTCAGGTTAATTGGTCTTTCCAAATTCTCCCGAGGTGTGAGTGTGTGTGTGCATGGTTGTTTGTCCTGTTTGTTTCTGTGTTGCCCTTTGACAGACTGGCAACCTGTCCAGGATGTACCCCGCCTCTCTCCTGGAACGCAGTTGGAGATAGGCACCAACAACTCCCAAACTCATTAGGGATAAGGGTCAACAGATAATAGATGGATGGATCTGGCTGAATGAGAATAGGAGCAGTGGAAAACCTTGTATCATTAAAGGCTTTGTCAGCTTCAGAGTACCGACAAATGGTTTCTTAATGGATGTTAGACTGGTAAGTGGTAAGGCAGTCTGACTATAATTCCTTATGAATCGGTGGTAAAAATTGGGAAAAACCCAAAAACCGTTGCCACTGTTTACGGGACGAGGAGGACAAGATTCAAGCTGTCAAGAACAGCTTGAATCTTCTCTGGGTCTGACTTCACCTACCCGAGGCGTGAAACTCGCATTTCTCTGCTTTGACGTACAACTGACTCTCCAACAGGTGTGGAAGGACCATCCACCAGCCTTAACGTTTACATATCCCTTCAAAATAAGATACGGATGTGCCACAAAAACAAACATTTTACTTTCATGAACATTTTAACTTCATGAAAGTTTTTCTCTCCCAATGGGAGAGAAAAATAGAAAACACACAACTGCAGGTGTTTTGTTTTAGTTTGTCTTTTAGTTTGTGATAATTACAAATTAATGTCATTGTCACATAATGACATTAAGGGTTAGTCACTTGTGATAATGACAAATTAATGGGAGCCCTGAGCTTGTTTCTCTGCAACAAGACGGTCCCATCTGGGAGTGAAGGGAAACAATAACTCCCAAAGTGATGCACAGGGTATTGGTTTCTAAGTAGCGAAGCAGTTTGAAGACTTTATTGCCTCATTAACGAGCCGGTCACTCGTAGGTGGGACTCACCTACCTGGATTAATCCATTCTCCTACCTCTTCTCTGGGCCTTTTCCCCTTTGCAAAGAAACTTTCCAAAGAATCTGATCTGTTTCTGACTGATTTTGCTGCTTGTGGCTCAATGTTGGCACGCAAGATGTAACTGAGAGAATACAACTGAAATATTTAATCATTTCTTGCGCGGTCCGGTAACAATGGGTCCACGGACCGGTACCAGTCTGCAGGCTGGGAGTGACTGTGGCTGTATGGCAGAGTAGTCATCTTGCAATCGGAAGGTTGTAGGTTTGATTCCAGCTTCCTCCTGCCACATGTTGAAGTGCCTCTGGGCAAGGCACTTAACCCCAAATTGCCTACCGGTCTGCGTATCGGTGCATAGGGGTTATACATGGGTGCGAATGGGTGAATGTGACTCGAGTGTAAAGCGTTTTGAGTGGTCAAAATGACTGGAAAAGCGCTATATAAGTTCAGTCCATTTACCATTTGGGGACCACTGTGCTAACAGCTCTGGATGAGATCTTGTTGGGTCAGACTGTTGGCTGGATGATTCTGTCATGTTCGAGGGTAGGCTTCTGACCCACATGCAGAATCAGACTCAGGAAGCAACAGTAAGTTAAGAATTGATTTACAAAATACAATTACAGGTGTCTTGCTGGTGATTCTTTGGATCGGGTCCAGGGTTCGTCTGGAAGCAGCGAGACGGGTTAATGACTGTGCGGGAGGTGGGCAGAATGTTTGATAGGACAGCAGGAGAAATTAGCTTATGTCTCTTGGAAGGCTTCCCAACGGGACGGGGAAAGGAGCTGGATGGATCTGGCAACCAATCGGGAGGTCCAAGGTAAGTGTCTCAGACAGGAATGAACTATGGGATGGAGTGGGCAGGTGAGATTCGGAGCTGCAGGTGGAATTATGGGTTTGGGGGTCAGGCTTATACTGTGAGGGAGTAATCATCCGGCAGAGAGGTGAGGTCTGGGAGCTCCTTAAATCCTCTCTGGCTGATGATCCCAACGAGCTGCAGGTGTGCAGCTCTGCTTCAGGCCGCTCCCAGCAGAGAGCCAATGGGGAGAAACACTTTCAGAAACCCAGATCCTGACAATGTATTTCTTATTCAAATACACATTTCAGTAAGAAATGTACAATTTGTTTTTCTTTTGGCAATATCATTATTAGGTTGCATCTGATTTTATTTGATTTTTTTCTCTTCCAGGGATTTTATGTTGCTCTCCGTTTGGTGGCCTGTGCGCAGAGTGGTCAGGAAGTCAGTGTTTCTAGCATCAACCAAACAGTCCCTCCTCCACAGTTTGTAAGTGAAATGATCTTCATAGCACACTGTTTTTCATTCTGCTGTTCTTACTAAGTCTTCAGCCTTGTTTGAATTGGAAGGTTTAGATGTTAAGAAATGTAATGGTCTTCAACAAAGTGTAAGAGGAGATAAACAAGAAAAATATCTTACATATCAACTCACCTCTGCATGAAAAGACAGGGTAAAATCTACAGAAACAACCCTGTTTTATTTCACCAATAAAAAGTTTTTTAGTAAAGCTCAAGATGTGCCAGCACCAACCAATTATTGTCTTAAAACTAATGCGGTCAATCGATTACAAAATTTAATCAGACTAACCACACTCTGGCACTGTGATTAATCATGATTAATCACTATGTCTAACTTTGTAAACTTGAAATGTAAATATGGTCACAGTTATGGGTTCTTGCTGGAATGGTGCCCTGGGCAAGCCCTTTTCTGCTGCACTCCAACCAGCAGTCTTGCTGGTGATTCTTTGGATCGGGTCCGGAATCTTTTTTCTGCTGCACTCCAACAATTTAAAAGTAATTCTAATTTTTTTTTTTGCAGCATAAAAAAGGCAATGCAGTCTCCCAGTAGTCAACAGCAACTTAGAGAAACTTACTTCACTATACATGTATACAAGTAGTAGCAAACTTGTTCAGCGGACAATTGATAGATAAGATCAATTTTATTTTCCAATTATTGGGTGCCCCACACTTTTCTGATGTCACCCTGGGCAACTGCCCATGAAGCCCATATACAAACCCCCACTGTATGGTCGTTTTCAAAAAATGTTTTCTTGCTCAAACCAAACATGTCAGAAGATTCTGTTTTCCAGGTTTTTGTATTCAGAAAGGTTTAAAGGAAGTAATTTTGTTTATGCAATTATAACAGATTGCTTTTTAGGTTAGCCAATTAAGCTACTCCCCTTCTCCCAGATTTTACTAAATCTAACACAGAAGCTGTTAGGGGTGCTGATGTTTTTAACAGCAAGAGGGGCCCTTCGGTCAAATTCTGATCAAGGCCTCTTACAGCCTTGGCCAGCCATAAATTGAATTAAAAGTTGAATAGCTGCACTGCACACAGAGAGCTGCAACAAATGGGAGATTTAATTCAGTGGTGTTAATGTGGCTTTAGAAGCTCTTCCATTTCGTGTCTGTTGAGTTTTAATTGAAACAGAAACTATTGCGGTTGCTCAAGTTTGTGGGACGAGATTCTCAGGTATGATTAACTCTGTCTGTCTGTAAATGGACGCTGCTTGGGCCGAATAATAATAAGAAACAGTGCGATTGCAATAAGCCTTCACAGTGCTTCACTGCTCTGGCCTAATTAATGGAAGCCTTTCAAGTCAAATTACATTACAATGAGAATGTAGACAGGGATGCTCTTGAAGCTCACTACTTGAATCTTTTTATCTTTTTATCGAACCAGTTTCTCAGGTTATTGGAGAGGAGAATGATTTGGAGGGGGTGACAATGGAGAATATGGAAAACAAAATATACTTACATGTGGATGATGCATTGGTAACAACTAAAAATCCTAAATCTGGTATTCCTTCTCTTACGGACATCCTGGAAATCTACAAAAAACTCAAATTCTGACCTTTTTTTGTCCCTTCAAAACAATTAATGACTAGTTAGTTATCGATTCAATTGGCATCAATCACAAATAGGGTGTTTGGGTGTTTATTAGCAAATCTTGCTCATCTATATGGGATTAATTACTGTTGATCCCTCAAGCGGACATGGGAAAAAATTTATTTCACGTTACCTTGCAAAACTTTTGCATTCCCTCGCAATACATTTACTTATTTGCTGGTCTACTTTGTATACAGTCACAAATGTAAATTAAAAATTTCAAATATATACACATATTAAGAGCATCAGTGAAAACATGATTATTCTTAACTCTTTGGTACAAAAATCTGATTGAAAATTGATTTATTCACTGCACGTTTATGTCTGTTTGTGTAAGGCTGAGATGGAACTGCGCATGAAAACATTGCTTTCCTCTTCAGACTGCCAACACAAAAAAGAAACAAACAAAACTGTCAGATGACTTTATTACCCTGTGATAATAACTATTCCAAGTAGTTTGGATATATTCTTTCTTGCCTACGTATGGAAAGTTTCTGTTAATATCATGTGTTTGTAGTGCATTTCCGTCCTACAGTAAGATATAAAACTTCAGGTATTTCACAACGAGATATTAAGATACACGGAAAAACCTCACGTAAATCTTACTTAATACTAATAGCAGATAATACTAAAGTACGATGGCCACTGTAAAAAAAGGTTGCAGTATTCAATTATGCCGCATGAACTGATTAGTACATTATTGCGAGAGAATGCAAAACCTATTGTGAGGTAATGCAAAAGTTTTGCGAGGTAACAAAAGAAAAAAGCGGCCTGCGGTTCAGGGAGGTATGGGTGTCTGCCTTGCATGGTGGATTATTGTCATGGTGGATTATGGTCTGCCCAATTTAGAACTCTAGTGCACTGGTGTAGCCCAATCTATGAGTCTACATGGACTTCCCTATACAGTCTGTCTGCCTGTCCAGGCAGCCCAGGAGAATGTGTTTAAACAGTAAGGTGTAAATCATAATGGTGAACAATGGGATTGTCTGTTGCCCTCGTGTTTGTTCGTTCTTTTACACATAAAAATAAATTAAAATTAAAATAAAAGAAAAATTCCATACCAAGGAATGTGAAAATGAGTAGCATTTATTTTTGTTGTTGTATAATCTGAATGTGTATTTGTGCATTAAAGACATATTTATGATACATGCAAAACCTGTTGACATGTGTTTGTCTGATTACAGAAGGATACCAGCAGTCCTTCTTTGAGCAGTACAACCTCTTTGTCTTGTGAATTTCTGTGGGCTGTTAAGGTATGTAAAGACAACAACATCAACGGATTAACATTTGGCTGGTTTTCTGTTGCCTTGCCGCAAGAAGGTCCTGGGTTCGATTCCCGGCCCGGGGTCTTTCTGCACGGAGTTTGCATGTTCTCCCTGTGCATACGTGGGTTCTCTCCGGGTTCTCCGGCTTCCTCCCACAGTCCAAAAACATGACTGTCAGGTCTTTCCAAATTCTCCCTAGGTGTGAGTGTGTGTGTGCATGGTTGTTTGTCCTGTTTGTTTCTGTTTTGCCCTGCGACAGACTGGCGACCTGTCCAGGGTGTACCCCGCCTCTCGCCTGGAACGCAGCTGGAGATGGGCACCAGCAACTCCCAAACTCATTAGGGATAAGGTTCAACAGATAATGGATGGAAAAATTTGAAGCCCATCCATCATTTTGATAGGTTGTAATTCACACCCTTAACTGGTGCACATGGGCAGACATTATAGACTTTACGCAAAGAGGCACATTCCAAACTTTAGTTAAAATTTCACATTTAATTCCGGACTCCATTACAAACAGAACAGAGAAAACTATACAGAATGCAATGTTGAGCTAATACATTTATAGTCTAAACAGAGTTAATCAGACCTTAGCATATGCAGTGCACTGCACAACTAATGCGGATTTTGCTCCTCCACTTCCAAGAATTAAACTTAACTCACCTGCAGTTTTAACAGTTCTATATGTACTAGAGTCTGGAATTAAAGACGCCGTTTCAACCAAAGTTTGGAATGCACCTCCTAACCAGACGCTCCAAAGAGTCCGGTCCATAACTCTTCAGCATGTTGACAGTTCCAGGTCAGAAAGACACATTTAGTGCCGTGTCCATGATATGATATTCAGAAAAGATTCATTTTAGTTGCCTCTGCAATGTACTCTGTGCATAAAGTCTATAATGCCTGCCCATGTTATAAAATGAAGGATGGGCTTAAAATGTTTCCATCATTAGAAAAAAAAAAAAAAAAAACGGTAAAATATTCCATCTCAATATATATATATATATATATATATATATATATATATATATATATATATATATATATATATATATATATATATATATATATCTTGCTGGATTTCAGATGACGTAGCACCGTCACCCAATGCAGATGGAGGGCTGGATGTAAATGCAGCCCATTTATTTCTGTTGATCTAGCATCAAAATGTTATTTTAATGTTGTTGATCCATAAAAATGTTGGATCAACATTTTGATGTTATTTGCAGAAAATGAGAAATGGTCAAAATAACAAAAAAGATGCAGTGCTTTCAGACCTCAAATAGTGCAATCATTCTAACTCTTTTAGAATGGTTGTTTCAACCATTCTAAAAGAGAGAAAGATAAACGTTATTTTTGTGTTTTGATATATATATATATATATTTGTGTGCGTGTGTCCTTATGTACACACTTGAATCCACAAGTTTGCATACCCCAATATAAGAATGTTGACATTTTTGTCACTGTCTGAAGTTAAATCCAACCAAACCTTTTATTTCAGATTCATTAGTAAAACAAAAATGACACCAGAGAACATAGCAAGAATATTTTTGGAGAATTTTTTGTAACTTTCTTCAGATTGTCTTTGAAATAGTATGTATTCAATCAAGCATTTTGCGTTACCTTCTGCAAACTTCTCAAGTTTTCTGGAGTTTTGGCTCTTCCCTTCTGATAAAACTTTAGGTGTGTAGACCACCTCACTTACATGCGCCTTTTCAGTGCCACCCACTACTTCTCAGTGGACCTTACCCAAGCTCCGCCCACAACCGGCCTAGAAAATCTCACGTGGCCGCAGGTCTCACAAACAAAGCCTCGATGCGCTTTGTTTCCATGTAAACATGGGGTCTTCCACTTGGACTGATAGTTAATGCGTCATTTCTGATGGATTTTCACCAAATATCAGTTACAACAATGGACAGAGGAACTAACAAGTTCATGTCATCTTTTTTGGGTGACATCAAGATGTTTGAGCCACGTGATGCCTCCAACATGCACGTCACAGCAAAATGCTTTTGGTCGATGGGGCAAACGGCAGTGATAAACCTCAGCATCAATATAGCTGTGGACAAAATCACTGATGCTTATTGTTCTTGCAAGGCTGGTTAAGTCGGGCATTCATCGTTTTGTAGGTTACTTTTGAAATCAGTGGGTGATTCCTGTTGGCTAATGTTTGAGTGTCCATCGCCACTGTACTCGATGCTAGCGTGGCTAACATGAGTAGCAGTTTAGTCAAAAGCCTTTTCTGCTAAAATAAAATCTTTACTGTATGTCAGATAAACATTGCATATTGATCTGTTTAGCTAACGTAAGACTGTAGCAGACAGGATTCGATGTGTAGAATTAGTAGCAAACTGCCGTTATGCTGTACTTGGCTAACAGGTGTTCATGATGGATGTGTTTATTATTGATTTTTTTTCAGACAGAAAGCAAATCAACAATACTTACACCATCACACACTCCTTTGTTCTTGTTGATCCTATGAAGGTTGAGCTGCTCATGTATCGTGCACAAGCTTTGATCGTAGCAAGGCATTCTGCTTCTGATTTTGGAAATTTGTGAATTTTACGACCACAGACATGATCAGGATTCCTGACATCACCAGTACAGTTACCCCACTGACAATGGAGAACCATTCTGTTTCGATTGTTGATGCGAAAACTTTCTGCCGGTCTGCAATGTAAACCTGGTGCTACATTAGCTTGTGTTTACTACTACATGTACATTAGCTTGTGTTTGTGAGACGACCACGCACGTGATCGCCGTGCTACGACGTAGAATAGGCATCAGCCAATGAAACGCGGCCCTTGCGGTAAGGTCCATAGGCTTGAGATCAGGCTGTTGTAATATAAAGCCTTTTTCCACAATGTCATTTTGGGGTGTTTTGACAAAACCCTATTCTTGTCATAATTATGGCATTGTTATGCCATAATTATGACTATGCCTTTATGTTGGCTTGACCATCACAAAGGCCAGAAAATTGACTTTCTTATCTTTAAGCCACATTATGACAACTTTGACTATATGCTTAAGGTCATTTTCCATTTGAAATACCAATCTGTGCTCAAGCCTATGCCTTTATGATTGATATCGTTAGATGTTACTTCAATAGTTCTACATAATATTCTTTTCTCATGATGCCATCTGTTTTATGAGGTGTACCAGTTTGTCCTTCCCTCATAGTTAGGATGGTACAAGCATCCTTGTTTTTCCTCCAAAGGTAACAATGGTCATTATGACCAAACAGTTCCACTGTAGTTTTATCAGACCACGGAATATGTCTTCAAAAATGAAGGTCTTTGTCCCTGTGTGCATTGACAAACTGCAATCTGGCTTTTGAAGTAAGGGCTTCTTTCTTGCCTCTTTGGGGATAGACATATTTTAATGTGGATAATGACAATGTCATACCAGCTTCAGCCAGCATCTTCACAAGGTCTTTTGTTTTTGTTCTGGGGTCAATCTGCATATTCTGGACCAAAATACTTTCTTTTCCAGTGCTGGAGTTCTGTTTGTGTTGTTATAGGCCAGTGATTCACGACCCTGCATATTTTAGATGTTTCCCTGCTTTAATACACCTGATTCAGCCTGCTAACCTGCCATCAAATCAAATCAGCTGGGCTGAAGCATGGAACACCAAAAACGTGTTGAGCAGGGTTGGGAAATACTGCTATTGGTGAGGGGCCCATCACCAGCTCACTGGGCTTTGCTGGGGTTGCTAGGTGAGGTGCAGTGCTTGCTGATTTATGACATTACAGGCAGAAGGTTTTTGAAAAAGCACATTTTCCAGACACAAACAAACATTTACTTATTAAAGTCACTGGCCAAAAATGGGAAAAGTTTTCTCTGATTTAACTTCAGAAAGTGAGAAAATGGTGAGGTATATGTTTTTTTATTTGGTGTAGCTGGTTTCACCTCTTGATATATAAATATGTGTAACAAGTTGATTATCTGAAATGTGGTGTTCTTACCCCCTTTAGCCTGAGGAGAAGAATAAATTTGATGGGATTTTTGAAAGTCTGGTGCCCATCAATGGCCTTCTGTCAGGAGAGAAGGTCAGACCAGTCCTCATCAATTCCAAGCTACCTCTAGATGTCCTTGGCAAGGTATATATGGCAATTCTGAATAGCTTTAGTTCCACTCTATTTGGAATGTCCATTTTATGCAAAGACATGTTTAAAAGTCACAATCAAGGTAGAAACCCATCCCTCGGGGTGTGGAAGCGGCAGCTTAAAGACTCTATTCTACATCGGAAACATGTAAAGATGGGACAAAAGTCGGCATGTTCACAGAGTGGCTTTGTCCTCTCCATCTTGACATAAGTCTGTCGAGATGGGGAAGTCGAGACGTGTTGTTGGAAATGTATATATTTTAGAAGTTTTTAGCTTCTGTCTCTTTTCCAACAAGGCCTAGCTTCTGTCTTGTGATCCTTTGTCATGGAGCTGTCTGTGATCCCTGATCTTTAGTTGACTGAGGGAGAGCAATAGAGGCTACAACTTGATTTTGGTAAAACCACAATCAGCATTTCCACTGAAAAGTATACACAGTTGTCATTTTATGTTCCTTTCACAAAAATTCTCACACTGTGACCCTAAATTGAAAACAGGAGGAGTCAGAAAATTTTAGAAAAAATGTTTTTTTATTTTAACACAAAACATCATGAGAAAAAGATAACTGAGCTCATAAAAGAGATCAAAGAAACAAAACTGAACTCAGGCAAACATGCAAACAAACTGGTTGCAAAACAACTGACCTAACAAAGAAATGAGACACAGGTATATATACTGGCTGACCAGACCATGAAGACATAATAGGGGTAACTAAACTGAATACAATCACTTACAAAAAATTACAGTACAGCTAAGTTTGGCTAAACCAAATACCCAAAAATAGATAAAGAAATAAAATAAGAAATAAATAGTGCAAAAACGAGTTATCGACTTAAAAATGTGGCCATGAGTTTGGTCATCACACTAACCTTCTGTGTAATCTTCTGTGCACTGGTTTCCCAGCTAAGCATTGAAAGCATTTATCTTTAATGTGTTAATTACATTAAAGGCTAAAAATAAAAATGACCTTATTTTTCTGTAGATGTACAGTGGGGAAAAAAGTAATTAGTCAGCCACTTATTGTGCAAGTTCTCTGCTAAAAAGCTGAGAGATGGCCGTAATTGGCATCATAGATATGCCTCAAATATGAGAGACAAAATGAGAAAACATATCTAGAAAATTACATTTTCTGAATTTTTAATTATTTATTAAAACATTATGGTTGAAAATAAGTACTGTCTGTGATCCCTGATCTTTAGTTGACTAAAGTTCATATCAGGACTTTGTTATATATCCTTTGATGGCAATGACAGTGTCATGTTCGTTGGTAGTCATTTAATGAACATGCAGATCCACACAGCAGACACCAGAATGATAATGCAAATACAGTTTATTTACAATATGTACAAAAAATATTCAGCACAGAAGCCTTCAGGGTGGGATCTAGTTTCTGCAGGGCCTACACCTGGCAGCAGCAGCTCCGCTCTCTGCAGCAAAGATCCTAAAGGGAACAGGAGGTCTCACATGTACACACAAACACTCACGCAACAGAACCCAACACCCCACCCTCAACAGCCACCACCTGGCGGTCAAGCCGAACAAGATGGCAAAGTCTTCGATAAGGGAAGGATTCAAAATGAATGAATGAGGAACCCAAAAGTGTTCCTCGGGACCGTATTCCTCCCAGTTCACTAAATATTGGCACACACTGTAGCTGGTATTTTAGCCCATTCCTCCATGCAGATCTCCTCTAGAGTAGTGATTTCATGTGGGCTTGAGATATGGAGACTGGCTTGGCCAGTCCAGGACCTTGAAATGCTTCTTACTAAGCCACTATTTTGTTGCAAGGGCAGTGGGCTTGGGATCATTGTCATGCTGAAAGACCCAGCCATGTTTAATTTTCAATGCACTCGCTGTTGGAAGGAGGTTTGCACTAAAAATCTCACTATACATTCATTCTTTCATGTACAGGTATCAGTCGTCCTGGTCCCTTTGCAGAGAAACAGCCCCAAAGCATGATGTTGCCATCCCCGTGCTTCACAGTAGTTATGGTGTTCTTTGGATGCAACTCAGCACTGTCCTCCGAACACGATGAGATGTGTTTCTGCCAAACAGTTCTACTTTGGTTTCATCTGACCATATGACATTTTCGCAATACTCTTTTGGAACACCTAATTGCCCTCTAGCAAACTTCAGACGGGCCCGGATATGTACCAGCTTAAGCGGGGGAACATGTCTGGCACTGCATATTTAAAATCTTCAGTTAAATTCAAAATATATTTGATATTCTTAGGTACACTCAATAAATAATGTGAACATGTACCATAAAGTGAAAATTTAAGTGAATGTGTTTGGAATGAAGATGTTTGTGGGGTTCCACAAATTTTTATTCAAAAAAATAAGTTTTTCCAACATTTTGAAATTTAGTCTGTTATACTTTTTTGACACAACATCTCCTGCTGTAGAAAAAAAATTAAGTAAACAATACATTTCTATAAAATAATTTATAAAAAGCAACTGAGTAATTTGTAGAATGGCTGTGTACCTGAGTTTATCCTAAGTGTATCTGGATCTTCATTCTGATGCCTGGCCATATCATGCCTCAGCATTGAGGAAGTGGATTTATTTAAATAAGACAGTTCTGTCGAACATATGCAACACTTAACCTGCAGAACAGGTTTGAATTTGAATTCAGATAGATCAAGTAGAAACTGAAAAGAACCAGATGAAACAACAACAAAGCGATAACCTCTGAAACAGTTCTGTTTCAGAGAAAAACAGTAGAACTGCTGGATTCCTGAATCAACAGCCTGATTGAACATCCATGGAAAGAACTGAATGCGTCATTCAGTTCAGTTGATGTTGGTAGTGGAGAGGATCTAGTGATGGATAAATGAGGCGTCATGAAGCATTTCTACCCATACGCAAAACTGTATTCATATTGTGTCGATACTGTGTCACTGAATACTGACACCTGCTGGACCTTAAATATCCCTACATGCAACATAGTTGACAGACTGCTTTGATGTCTACAAAATAAGATTTAAGTCATTGTATGCTATATATTGTATTATGTCATATCTTCAGTTAAATTCAAAATATATTTCTGTTGAACATATGCAACACTTACCTTGCAGAACATAACATAAAAGTAAACTAAGAGTCACTATCAGCTGAATTTGGATTCAGATAGATCAAGTAGAAACTGAAAAGAACCGGATGAAACAACAACGAAGTGATAACCAATACTTTATTTTCTGATGTAAGATCAAAATGGTCCCAAACTACGAAACCTTTTGTTTGCCTTGAGGCTGCTCAATAGTTGACGCTGTACCGTAAAAGATCAAAAATTATTTTGGCAAATTTTGACAGATTCGCTTCCTTATAAACACAGTTTGGTGTGCCAGTGTCATTTCAAAACAGTTCCTTTATCGGTCACATGACTTGCTGAAAGCAATACGCACACCGACATGGGGTTTTGTCCATGGGCTTAATGCGTGCGACGACGCATTGGCGTTGCCGGACCTGTAACTAGATTCAACCCACTGTGTAGTTCAAGTTCCTGGCTTTCTGGTTTCCCCTTGTGATGCCGTAGATCTTACCCACTGGTTGCCTGAGTCCCTCTCCACCTCAGCTCAGCTGTAGAATCATTGACAGTTCCTGGTTCCTTGGCTGGCTATCAGGACCACTCCTCGCTTCTCCTCACAAGAACTTACCCGTCTGCCCTCCACGGCAAGCCTTTTCCATCTGCCTTCAAAGAACTCTCTGTCAAAATCACACTGGAACTTGGATTATCTCAACAACTCCCTGCAAAGAGACCACAACCCCACAGACCACAGTACTTCTCCCCCTGGTGGAAACTAACCACTTCATCAAGTAAAATCATTCCAGTTCCTCATAATTCAACTTGTCTAACTTGCCATCAATCTCACCATCTCTCTCCCACTGTCTTCAGAGTTCAGATGACCTTGGCTTCCCGTCCACAGGACAAGAGTCACACAATCTCATATTTCATCATTGTTAAAATAAACTTAATTTATCTGATTTCCTGGTCTCCTCATTATGTTCCTAACCCTAAAAGACATGAACCCAACATGACACTAAGTCTCTATTTTTTCTTTCTTTTTTCTTTTCTTTTTTTTTTACAGTTTTACTTTCAACAAATTTTAATCCCAGACCACATTGACTCTTCTCCTGTTTATTTCACATCATTAGGTTTGGGATTTGAGTGACATTGATAAAGATGGCCATCTGGACAAGGACGAATTTGCAGTGGTGAGTTTTATTGATGTCCTTAACTTGCAAAAAGTAATTATGATGGGAACAATATCAGCAACGATGGTAAGAGTTTGCCCATCAATCAGTGAGTTGCTGGTTGGATTTCTGTTCTCCTGCCATTGTGTCCTTGGTCCCACTTTGCCTTTCTGGTGGTCAGAGGGCCAATGGCACAAAATGGCTTCTATCAGATTACAACCATCATCAGTGTGTGAATGTGCCCTTTGAGATCTGTTTGATGTAAAAACGGCATAAATAAAATTGATAAGTATCATGTTTCTTCAGAACTTTTAGAAGGGGGAAACGGCAGAGTGAGTAAAAATGGTCTTTATGCCCTCCAGCAGTCATATCTGTGACACAATGACTACAGAGCCAGCTCAGGTTAACCCAGCGTTTCTCAATTCCAGTCCTCAGGCCCCCTGCTCTGCATGTTTTAGATGTACCTCTATTCCAGAACAGCTGATTCAAATGATTGCATGATCATCAAGTGCTACAGAAGCCTGTTAATCACCCACATATTCAATCCAGCTTTGTGGCAAAAGGGAAACACCTAAAACATGTAGGGCAGGGGGGCATGAGGACCGGAATTGAGAAACACTGGGTTAACCCAAGCTACTCTAACAATAAGTTTTATCAAAAAGTATCAAAGTTTTTAATCCCAGTTAAGGTGTTTGTGGTCTTATATACAGACATTTTGACAGCCCTAAAGTTTTTTTGGTACTTGTGCTTATGACTTGAAGCATTTTGAAACAGCAAATGTGAAACAGCACATTTGCTGTTTCAGAAAAGCTCTTTATGCAACTATTAAAAAAGATTCTGTTCTTTCAGGCCATGCACCTTGTGTATCGGGCCTTAGAGAAGGAGGCGATTCCTGCGCTCCTCCCTTCTGCCCTCATCCCTCCATCAAAGAGGAAGAAGAGCCTCTGCTCAGTGCAAGGTTCTGTTCCTGGAGTTCCAGCCAGTCCCCCACCACTAAAAGACTCACTACATTCCACACCCTCCCATGGCAGCATGACGTCGCTCAACAGCACCGGCAGCCTGTCACCCAAACACACTCTCAAGTCAGGACCGGTAATAAACTCTTTCACACTGATGTACTAATACCAGGCACTACAACAAGTAAAAGTACATTAACTTTTGTACTTGATTGAACAAAAAGAAACAAAACCTTTTATGCATTTAATATAGAAGAACCATATTCTGTTGCATTATAATTTTCAGTGAAGATTGTAAATGAGAGCAACAGGCAGAACTAAATTAAGCCCATTAAATTGAAGATTCTATCTGTAAAAGGTGACGTTTAACAAATCCAATTATGCCTCCATCGTGCTATTGAAATCTGTCAGTTTTCTGTTGTATAAAGTCATGCAGCCCTAAGTAAAAAATGCCACTGAGTTGTTTGTAGAATTGTATTGCCAGTGGAACTACCTTGGTCAAACTTCCAAAAATGAACTGCAACAAACCTTCTGTCAAATGGATCAGAAAGTGCAATTAGGAATGCTAAACGTAATGTAAAATAACTTGGGAAGAGGAGGAAGAATTAATATTTGTTCAAACACTGCAAATTACAGAAACAAAAATTCTCTTCTGCACCATAAGGTATGAAAAATATCCACCCATTTCTACAAATTGTATTTGTTTACTGTATTCACGATTAAATAATTTTACATAAAATAAAACTAACAATAGCTGTTGATGTGTAAGCAGAGCATTATGCCACAAACGATTAAAGCAGTTCTGAAGGCAAAAGGGGGTCCAACCCGGTATTAGCAAAATGTACCTAATAAAGTGGCTGCTGAGTGTATTACTGGCATAATAATCAACTCTAGCTACGCAACGCTTGGCTCAGCTAGACAGGCAGGAGCTAGTGTTATGCTAGGTGGTAGTTTTTCAAAATAAAGTAAATTTTTTTGGTTTTTCACACAAACAGTAAGATTACAGATGGTGCAATGAAGTCTTTAAGGAAGACTCCAACAGTCAAGCATGGTGGAGGATCCATAATGCTGTGGGGCTGCTTTGCGGCATGTGGTACCTTGACCATATCACAGGCATCATGAAATCATAAGATTATCAAGCAATTCTAGAGCAAAATGTCTTGCCCAGTGTAAGGAAACTTAGTGTGAGGTGAAGATCCTGGGTCCTCCAGCAAGATAACGACCCAAAGCACATCTCCAAAAGCATGCAGGCATGAATGAAAGGGAAAAAATTGACTATTTTAAAATGGCCAGCAATGAGTTCTGATCTCAATCCAATTGGAAATCTTTGGGTGGAGCTGAAATCTGCCATTGGAGAAAGGAACCCTGCAAATGGTTCAACAGCTTGAGCATACTGCAGAAAAAGAGTGGGAGAAAATGCCACCTGAAAATTGGAAGATGGATATAAGAAACATCCAGAGGCTGTCATTGCTGCCAAAGAGTGCAACCAAATATTAAGGAGTGGTGTCAATATTAGTGCACATTCTGGTTTTCTGTTTTGTCCTATGGAATTAAAATATCTATGTTTCATACATGGGATGTACATCCCATGTAACCCATGTTACATGGGATGTTACATGGGAAGTAACCCATGGGGGCATGCTATCTCCCCCTGAAATGGCATGTAACCTCGCATGACAGGGATCTATTTAAATGGCAGTCACCTTTCCATAAACTGGGGGAGTAACTGAATCCAGGGCTTGAGTGGCAACCATATCAAGACTGCTTAGAAGGGAATGCATCATTAGGGATAATGGATTTCCCAGGGTCTTGTACATTAATCGGTTTCGTTCTGACCTATTTCTCTCTGATCGCCTTATTTTGAACATAACGTTCTCTCCCTCTTTCTCTTCAAGGTTTATCTTATCCATTCTTGCTTTATTGTCAATATCAAGATTGTCATTGTCCTCCACATCCACATTTTCAGTGTTGCACATCCATCGCTGTATCCCTACTCTGAACTTCGACCTCAAAATGTGGATTGTCATTTACAGATGGGATGTTGGCTTCCAACTCCTTGTCTTCTTCAACTGGGCTAATTTCTGCCTCAGGGAAGGTATTCGGTTGATCTGTTGCAGTTAAGGGAAATTCCTTAGGTTGTAACTCAACAGGTTCTGTTGGAGTTTGCTCTTTCCTTGGATCAGCTTGTACTAGTGTGAAAACATTTGCATAAGGATTCAAACTCGAGCAGCCAAGGCTGGTGTTGTGGTCTGCTGAGCCAGGATTATTGGAGATGGGAATTTCGTGCACAGTAGTGAAAGGTGGGTAAGTGACTTCCTCATAAATCATTGGCCAAAAATCCCGACATTAACCATCATCACAATCTGCCAGGTGCATTTCTCCATCTTCTGACAATGATGGATCTTGAATTGGAATTAACTTAGGCTTGTCCACATTATCTGGAAATGAAGAATCTTCCTGTTCAAAGGATGACAGAAATCCACAAGGCAAAAGCATGTCTCGATGGCGAGTTTTCTCTGGACCATCAGAGCTGAGGGGAGCAACAACATACACAGGTGAGTCATTGACATGCTTCACAACCTTGTATATAGTTTGGCTTCACTTATCAGCAAGTTTGTGCTTTCCTTGGATCCCTACGTTTCGTATAAGCACACGATCCCCTTCTTCCAAAATGGACTCTCTAACTTTGAGGCCATATTTGGCCTTATTGCGTTGAGCAGTTTATTGACTGTGCTCCATAGCCAGTTTGTAACTCTCTTGGAGAGTTTCTTTAAGCCTCTTCACATATTCACTGTGAGTGACTGTGTCTTTTCCTCAATGAATTAGTCCAAATGCAACATCGATCGGTAGGTTGGGCTGCCTCCCGAACATTAGCTCATAAGGAGAATACCCAGTTGTGTCGTTCTTAGTGCAATTGTAAGCATGCACTAATGGTTGCACATGATCACGCCACTTGACCTTGTCATCTTCTGGGAAAATGGGTTCCCAGCATCCCTAGTTGAGTACGGTCGAACCTCTCTACTGGGTTTCCACGTGGGTGGTACAGGGTTGTTCTCGTTTTCTTTATGCCCAACATCTGGCATAGACTTTTAATGACCACTGATTCAAAATTGCGACCTTGGTCACTATGCAGTCGTTCTGGTAGACCATAATATACAATGAACTTGTCCCACAAGGCTTTTGCTATAGTTTTCTCTTTCTGGTCAGGAGTAGGCACTGCAACAGAGAACTTTGTGAAATGATCTGTGATAACTAGTATGTTCTTTGTCCCTCGACTATCTGGTTCAAGAGACAGGTAGTCCATACACACTAGCTCAAGTGGTCTGCTTGTTTTGATGTTAACAAGTTGTGCTGTTTTCTCAGCTCTGGCTTTGCGGCACACACATCTTTCACATTGTCTGATCTTCTGTTCAACATCTAGCCACATCCTTGGCCAATAAAACCGGGTTTGCATGAGATCCATAGTCCTTTCACTTGACTCTCCTAAGACTTTAAAATGCAATCTGTCTGTATCTCTGGGAGAACCAGCTGGAAAATAGGTTGACCCTGATACATGCTCTTCCTGTATAGAACATTGTCAATTAAGGACAACTGATCTTGAACTTTTAGCATTAGCTGGGCTTATCTTTCTTCTTTCTGTCTCAGTCTGTAAGAGAGACGTTTTCCTGTACTGAGAAGATCTATGACTCTCCTAGTAGCAAAATCTTCTCTTTGCTCTGCTGCCCAGTCTTGTTGTGACATCTTTGGAAGAATACTAGATCCTGTGATGATCTCAGTGTCAATAAATTCAGCTGGTATTGCCTGTGCATCAATTGCTAAGCACTCCACTGTAACAGGTAAGTTGCTCTTCACTTGATGTTTCTCACATACAGCCTGCACAGCCTCTACAGGAAAGGACATAATGTCTTCATCCCTTCTGAACTTGTCAATGAACTTCTTCATCCTTTCATCTTCAGCTGCTGCACTGTTATCAACTTCTGCAAGGACATGTGGGCGCCTTGATAATCCATCAGCATTATGGATGGATAGATTTCTTCTTCCAGCACGATACTGAATGTCGAAAGTGAAGTTAGATAAGGCAGCAAGCCACCGATGCCCTGTTGCTTCAAGTTTGGCAGATGTCAAAACATAAGTCAACGGATTGTTGTCTGTCATGACGGTGAAGTCAGCAACGTATAAATAATCAAACTTGTCAATAATTTCCCACTTCAGTGCTAGAAACTCTAGTTTGTGGGTGGGGTACCTTCTTTCACAGTTTGACAGCCCTCTGCTGGCATATGTGATGACCCTTAACCGACCCCGATCTTCCTGATACAAAGCAGCACCACGGCCATGTAAACTGGCATCTGTGTGTGGAATATATGGACTTTCAAAAGTTTTTGCTCATGTTCTTCAACGCTGTCAGAGAAGACTATGAGATCATTCAAAAACACTAAGACCTCTTTGAGGTTCATAGAGCCCATACATTTCTCCATCAGGCACTGAAATGTACTCGGAGCATTAGTCACTCCCTGTGGCATCCTGTTGAACTCCCAAAAACCCATAGGTGTGACAAAGGCAGTCTTATGCTTATCATCCTCATCAACATCCACTTGGTAGTAGCCTGACTTTAAATCCATTACAGAAAACCACTTGGATCCTATAAGTGTAGCAAATGCCTCTTCTATGTTTGGCAGGGCATAGGCATCCTTAATAGTCTGGCTGTTCAACTTCCTATAGTCCACACAAAGGCGGATCTGTCCATTTTTTTCTTCACCACTACAATTGGTGAAGCAAATGGGCTTTCAGACTCCCTGATAATGTTGCTGTCATAGAGTTGCTTTAAATGAAGGCACACAGCTTCATAATCAGATGGATGATTAGGTCGTGGTCTGTGCTTAAAAGTTGTTGGATCAGAAAGTCGAATCTTATGTTTCACCGCTGTTGTGTGCCCAAAATCAAGTTCTCCTCTAGCAAAACCTTCAGGGATGGAATTAAGAGTATTTGAAATCCTAATTTTCCATTCCTTTGAAAGTGGGGAATCAGAGAGGTCAAACTGAATGTTTTCACTTTGAGTCACTTCATAAGCAGCACAACATGTAGCAATATTGTCTGGTTGTCTTTCAGGTTCTTCTTCTCCTTTAGTGTTAGAGGTAGGAACAGGAGAAGAGACTGACATAGGAAAGGAGACTTGTGCCAAGACTTGATGAGCTTGAACAACAATGTCATGGTTAGTATCATTTTTCAGAAGGATGGGAACTTTAAATGAAGTCTGTCGTGGACTTGACATGATGTAGCTGCAGAGTATCACACCGCTTGGTAAACACTGTTGGCTGACAGGCTCTACTAAGAGTATAGCGCCTTGTTCTGAAGGGACATTTCTCACACATCCATCCAATGTTAGTTTTTTACCCGCTGGAAGGATGGTCTTATTTTTACCCTGTGTTTTGACAGACCTCACATAGTTTTTCTGTCTTGTCTTTTTCTTGTAGATGGCATGAAGTTGCCAAATGAGGGGAACATAAGCATAGTTCTCAGGAATGTTTATCTGTTCACTGAAGTCTTCATACAAAATATCCAGAGCATTTGTTCCAATCAGGACTGGAATTTCTGAATTGGCTCTTTTGTCTGGAACAATTAGGGCTAGGATTGTGACCAGTTTTTCCTCACCTGTGAAATTTTGAGGGAAAGTGATGTTGATCTCAATATACCCCAAAAAGGGAACGATTTGACCTGCAGCTCCTTCTATTTCAAGGAGGTTGTCCAAGGGAAAGAGAGGATATGAAGACAAGTGAGTCTCCTGGAAGGATTTTGAGATGGTGGTAACTTGTGACCCTGAGTCAATAAGGCAGGTGTGCTTTATTTTTCCAACTGATAAATCCACAGCAGATCTTGAGCCAACTAATCCACCTGGTAGCTGCGTTTGGTGGTTTTCACCATGTTGACAGTTATTTTAGCAATGTTCTTTGTGTGTGGGACTCTTTGAAATGTTTCTGGTTCCAGTATGTCCCATTACTGGAACCTGTTCCAGTTTAACGACTGACTGGTGTGCTTACTCTTCCATTCTTCTTGTTTAGCCTTCAGTTCTTTGTATTTCTGATCAACAGCAGCTTTGTTCATGGGGTTTTCACAGTTCCTTGCTGAATGCCCATCTTCACCACACCTAAAACAGAACCAAGCTTTAGGCTGAGGTCTTTCGGAGGACTGACGTGTAACCTGCTGAACTTGGCTTTCTGCTGTTGGAAGTTTCTGGGCTTTTTCAGCAGCCTTCTGTTCCGTTTTTCCTCTGCTTTTTGGAGGGTTTTACGGAGAGCTGTAATTGCAATCCAACCACCTGCTTCCTTAATTTCTCAGTCTCAGAAATGTATGCCTGTAAAACTTCAGATCCGGGTTCAGAACAAGGAGGTGTCAGGTCATGAAGAGAATTTACATTTGCAATGGGCTTTGCCTTGGAAGATCCAAAGTGGCGATGCATCCTGTCGAGCTTAGACGTTCGCTTATCTTCTTCAGTGCGTATCTGTAACAGGAGTTCAGCAAAGTCATGTGTCGCTTCTCTGTTTATTTCTAATTTCAAGATCAAATTGGGGTCCTAACAACCTCTTTTAAACTGTTTCAAGAGGTGACGATTTGCATCTGTTGCATTCACACCATTTCTTTTAATAGCAGTGCTCAAAAGCCCCTGTAGCCTCTGCAGATATTCAGATGCCTTTTCACCTGGATTTTGGTTTGTGCTCAGAAACTTAGCAAATATTTCCTTGCCATCCTCCACAAGACCATAAGCAACATCAAGCAGTTTCACATATTCTCTTGGGTGTGCTGAGTAACCAAGTTGTTTCACAACATCAGATGCTGGAGGGAGCAAACTTTCCAGTTTTTTTCTCCGGGTGATGTCATCTGGAGTGCCATCATTAAACAGTAGCTCAACATGCAGGCCCCATGTTTCATAATCCGCCTCTCCTGGAGGCTTTGGTACTCTCCCTGAGAATGGCCGTAACCATTTTGACTGGCTTTGGGGGGGCACAGCATCATTTCTTATAACATGTTCCACCACAATTCGCTGAATTTCAGGTGGGTTAGTTACATCGCTGATTAGTTTTGGAGGTTTTGTCTCAGCCTTTTCTTTTTACCCCAATGTCAGTCTGAGAATGACTTGATTTAGGGGATGGAGGAAAAGAGTGGTCTTCATTGAGCACAAAAGTGGGCTTTGGGCGTTTTATTAGAGGAGTTGTACTGTGGTCAGAATAACTGTCAGTGTCTGTGTCATCACTTGACTCATTCAGAGGTAGATCAGGGCTCAAATTCTGGTTGGGTTCATTTATGCTGAGACAAGTTGCATACCACTTCACATCTGGGTTGGCAACATTCTCTATTTCACTAGGGAAATGTGAACCAATATTAGCCAGGGATATTTCTGACCCAAACTCTAAAATGACAGATTCTCCCCCTTCTGCTTCTGTGTTCTGCACTCTGAGGATTCTGCTTACTCCTCCATATTTTGCAAAGGAAGCCCTAATATCACGGTTAGAATCTGTTTCAGTGACTCCATTTATACTTATGGCTCTCGTTACGTCAATACAATAACACTGGACAATATCTTTTTTTTTTTTTTTTAGATATGAGATTTTACACTTTTTCAAAAATATGGTTTCAAAAGTAAATTACTAATGACAAAACAAAATATCTTAAAGGTACTTCACATTAAATAGTATCTTCGCTTTTCAACTGCTCCTCCTGGCTGGCTCGCCACTTATGTAAGGTCTACTAACCTGGTAAGTCACGTGTGACAAGGGAATCAGTGACTATGAATCTTTATGATCAATTAGCGTATCAGAAACTAGGTTCACCTCAGGAGGAGCAAGCGAAACAATGGGTTGAACAAAACACATATTTATTACACATTTTGGCAATAACGCGAACAGAACAAAATAGTCAATGTTTTCCTCTAGTAGTCCTAAGTCAAGTCAGTCAAGTTCAAAGGAAAAGAAACAAGAGTTTCTTTGTTTGTTTTCAGTTCAGTTCAGTTTTCAGATCTGAATGTTATATTGTAGCTACCCGGGTAGTGTGAATATGTGCAATCCCACCGATCTAGTGGAACAGAAGAAGGTTCTTCTTTGGCATCATAGTGGACACAATGTGAATCCGATCTTGTGGATCGTGGCTCGCCGTTCTTCATGCGTTGTCTCTCAACACAAAAAAAAAAAAAACAACTGGAGATTCGCAGCAAGAAAAAGAAAGAAATTAAATCTCAAAAAACAACTTCTTCCGGATCCCGATACACCGGAATCAAAAATTAAACATAGATGAAAACTAATTCTTGAAAAATATTGAAAAGAAAACTGATTTTTATTAATAAAGTGACCACAAAACGTTCATTGCTTCTTCTGGTTACTCTAGCTCATATTCTGTAGTATATCACTGTAGCTTTAGACTACTTTGAAGCCATTTACTGCCACCTATTGGCAATATGGTGTATTACAGGCGATAATTCATGTTCGCTAAAATAACATGGGTTACATATATAATATATATATATATATATATATATATATATCGCATTTTTATAACAATTGAAGGGAACAGTTATAATTAAAGCTGCAAGCAGCCTCGAACGGCCCTCGCAGCCAAGCGCCGCTCCGGCCTATTGGCCACCGCAGAGGTTTGGGCAACCGCTGCCCGCCAACCATCGAAGAATCTGTCACAAAGTTTCCAGCACCGCTGGCCTCACGCCACCGTAGAAGCTGTTGCGCAGGTTCCGCACCTGTGCAACAGGCAGCGCACCCTGACGACGCACAAAAAATCTGGTACAGATCGGTGAATTTTGCAATGAGATATAACTGATGGATTAACCTAGGGGGCGCAGTGGAGTCAAATTACATTTCAAAAGTGTTGGGCTCTTTAGAGGTGTACAAAGGTCATACATAGCTAGTTTGGCGCCAGTCGGATAATCCATGTATGATTAAAAGACAATCGTATAAATATGGCGAGGGACTGATATTCGCCATTTTGCCACACCCACATGGTTCAGGCAGCAGCCAACAATGACAGAGTTCGTCATCTTATCATTTTAAATCACTTTGCATAGAATGAAATCCATATAAATAACAGAGTAAAAGTGTTCTAGTTTTCCCTATGCGCAGTACTCAGATTGTCTGACCTACACTCTATTAAATAGTTCAGAATGAGAAATAAGTCTCTTAATTGGCAACAGTGTGTTTTTTTAAATACAGTGTGTAACTGAACACAATAGCAAGACTAAAATAACTACAAGTGAGATCTAAATGCAGTGTAAGTTAAAGCTTGTAATAAAATGAGGAAGGAAAATGATAAAATTGAAGATTGACCAGTTTAATAAACCAGTAAATAATCAGTAATAAACCAAGCGCAATGCACATTAAGAAAGCACAGTTAACGTTCAGCACATTAGAACAATAGCACAGGCTGTATCCAACCCATTAATTAGGTATTAATCACAGCAAGTGCTACAAGTAAATATTACAACCCCAACTGCTACAACTCCCGTCTAACACTGTGGTTCCAAAAACGAGGCAAAACGTTCAGGAAAAGTTAGCAGCTCCAACTGGTAGCAAAAATAAATAAATAAATAATCCACAGCGGTACAGATCCAACCTCGTTCATTAACGGCCGCCGGCCGACTGCTAGTACTAAGCATGCACAACTCCAGTACAGTTCAGTTTATCACAACTGATGAACTGAACTGAATTATTTTTAATAGGATAGCGCGCCTCGTGTAATAGCATTAATTATCACTTTTTTTATCAGTTGGTCACAAGGCATGTCGTTTATTTGCAGGAGCGTTTGGTTCAGAAGTTTACAGTCCCTATTTGAACCTCAGAGCGCTAGCGGTACATAACAGCTGGCCGGAATCAGCGTTCAAAAATCGGATCAACCTTGAGCTAAACGCCTCTTATACCGCAGAGCGTGAATATCTAATATCCAACTTGTAAACAACTTCACTGCGGTCGGTAACACAACGTAAACAGCGGCAGAAAGTTTGTTTTGGTCTGTGGCCTCAAAAGACTGCACCGAGCGACGTAAACATCACATGCAGTTACGACAGCTCGAAAGCTATATGTTCAATACGGAGCGGAGACAACAGCATTTAGGCTAGCTTAAGCTAACCTGTATATTTACTCTCTTGTTGATATACTGACATTTCTTACCTTCTGTCTTTAAACCACTCTGAAAAGCTTTTCTTCGTCTCTTTTTTTCTCTTCCGTTATCTGTTTTGTGCCCCGGAGTTAGCTCTTTAGCTCCCTCTTGTCGAGTTGCACTAATCCAATTCAGCTATGGTAAAATAAAATTTAAAAAAACGCCTCAGTGCGTTCTCGAAGGGACGCTGGCCAAGCTAGCTGTATGAGGGGAGAGCAGCTCATACAGCTGCTAGTACAACTTGTAAACAACTTCACTGCGGTCGGTAACACAACGTAAACAGCGGCAGAAAGTTTGTTCACTGCACAGATCTACGTAAACATCACATGCAGTTACGTCAGCTCGAAAGCTCGATATGTTCAATACGGAGCGGAGACAACAGCATTTAGGCTAGCTTAAACTAACCTGAATATTTACTCTCTTGTTGATATACTGACATTTCTTACCTTCTGTCTTTAAACCACTCTGAAAAGCTTTTCTTCGTCTTCTTTATCCGTCCCCCGGAGTTTTTTTTCTGATCCGAATCTTTCGCTCCCTCTTGTCGAGTTGCCCAAACGTTTCAGTGCGTTCTCGAAGAGACACTGGCCAAGCTAGCTGTATGAGTGGAGAGCGGTTCATGCAGCTGCTGCACTGCAGCAGCTGCATGAACTTGTAAACAACTTCACTGCGGTCGGTAACGCAACGTAAACAGCGGCATAAAGTTTGTTTTGGTCTGTGGCCTCAAAAGACGACACCCAGCGACTTAAACGTCACATGCAGTTACGTCAGCTCGAAAGCTCGATATGTTTAATACGGAGCGGAGACGGTGCGTTCTCGAAGGCGTTTGTGGAGTCATACTGACACCCAGTGGCCAACCATACTGGTGTAATTATTTGATATTTAGCTCTCGCCATTCAAAATTAGTCACTGGGTGTCAGTATAACTCCACAAATGACAAATTACTGAAATAGTTTGTAAACTGACTTGACGTACTATGTTATTTTTAACTGAAATTAATCAGTATTTGTCCTCTAACAATTTTTAGAAAAAAACGAAAACATATAAAAATGTATATTTAAATAATTATTATGTTAACAAGGCCTGGATAAAAGCAGTATTCTGTATTTGTACTTGTTGAAGAGAAAATGACATCTTTGATCTAAAATAGCAGACTTCCTCTTGGGTTTAGACCATCTCTCCATGAGGCTTTTTTGTACGTCCCGACAATATACACATGTGCACCAAGTTTGGTAATTCTAGGTTAAAGCATGGCTTGGGACTGATCAATGCGTTACAGGTCACTTCGCCACGCCCCCACGCCCACCTGCTCTGTCGAAGCTGGTCGGTGTTGGAATCCAGAACACACCAATTTGTCTTCTGTCTCTGGGCACAGTTTCATGTTGATGAGGTCAAAGGGGTCAGATAGCGACCGTTCAGAGTAAAATATGAATGGGGTCAAAATCAGAACTTCAATCCAAAATGGCTGACTTTCTGTGGGGTTTAGACCATGGCTCCAAGAGACTTTTTTGTACGTCCTGACAAGATACACATGTGTACAAAGTTTCGTAACTGTAGGTTAAAGCATTGCTTGGGGCTAATCGTTTAAAGTGTTCTAGGGGGCGCTATAGAGAAATGAGGCCACGCCCACCAAATGTCGTGATGGATTCCTGTCGGGGACTGGATGAGGATCCATCCTAGTGAGTTTGATACAGCTCAGCCTGAAACTGAGGAATTGAGAGCCAAACGTATGGCAATGGCGTTACAGGTCACTTCGCTATGCCGCCACGCCCACCTGCTCCATCGAAGCTGGTCGGGGTTGGAATCCTCAACACACCAACATGTCTTCTGTCTCTGGACAGAGTTTTATGTTGATGAGGTCAAAGGGGTCAGATAGCGACCGTTCACAGTAAAATATGACACTTCCTGTTCTCAGGGGGTGTGGCCTAAGTGATGCCATCATTCGACCATTGGGTATTGTAGGACACCCGATGATGATCAATCACAGTAACTTTGGTGCCTCTGTGAGTTTTGGTGTAGCAGATATAACAGTTTTATGTTTCATAGCGAGTAGGTGAACTTTGACCCGCGGTAACACCCCTTCAGCATGCTCAAAAACTCACTGTTTTGATAACTTTAGATGGGACATGCCTTATGAACAGACTGACCAAGTTTCAAGCAGATGAATCGAAATCCCTAGGAGGAGTTTGATCAAATGCGAAGGCTGTAAACGGCAAAAATGGGGTCAAAATCGGAACTTCAATCCAAAATGGCTGACTTCCTGTGGGGTTTGGACCATGGCTCCAAGAGACTTTTTTGTATGTCCTGACATGATGCACATGTGTACCAAGTTTCACAATTCTATCTTAAAGCATGGCTTGGGGCTGATGATTTAAAATCTTCTAGGGGGCGCTATAGAGAAATGAGGCCACACCCACCACATTTTGATATGGATTCCTTTCGGGTAGTGGATAAAGATCCATCCTAGTGAGTTTGGAGCAGCTTGGGCCAGAACTGCGGAATTCAGAGCCAACGGCGTTACAGGTCATTTCGCCACGCCGCCACGCCCACCTGCTCTATTGAATTTGGTCAAGGTTGGAATCCACAACACTCCAACATGTCTTCTTTCTCTGGACACAGTTTTATGTTGATGAGGTCAAAGGGGTCAGATAGCGACCGTTCACAGTAAAATATGACACTTCCTGTTCTCAGGGGGCGTGGCCTAAGTGATGTCATCATTCGACCATTGGGTATTGTAGGACACCCGATGATGATCAATCACAGTAACTTTGGTGCCTCTGTGAGTTTCTGTGTAGGAGATATAACAGTTTCTTTTTTTATGGCGAGTAGGTGACCTTTGACCCCTGGCGACCCCCCCTTCAGCATACTCAAAAACTCACTGTTTTGATAACTTTAGATGGGACATGCCTTATGAACAGACTGACCGAGTTTGAAGCCGATCAATCGAAATCCCTAGGAGGAGTTCGATCAAATGCGAAGACCGTAAACGGCAAAAACGGGGTCAAAATCGGAACTTCAATCCAAAATGGCCGACTTCCTGTGATACTTGCACTATGACATTAATTGTAAATTTTGAGCGTCTTGGGGAGCTCTACAAGTGTACCAAATTTCATGTCTCTACGATGAAGTAATGGAATAGCAAAGGGTCCTTTGAAAATTGCTAGGTGGCGCCGTTGAGCCAATTTTGTTGCAATTTTTGCAACGACCATGAAATACGTAAATTTTAAACAGACTTAAGGCCTCTGCCAAGTTTGGTGAGTTTTTGAATATGATAAAGCCCCCAAAAAGCCAATTCATTTGGAGGGAGAATCGTAATAATAATAATAATAATAATAATGATAAGAAGAAGAAATAATAAGAAACAGTACAGAAACAATAGGCCTTCGCCAGCGCTTTGCTGCTCGGGCCTAATAATGCCCCTTCAGGTTATACTATTTGAAATACTAGACTTTTCTAAATAGTTGTGACACAGTTGTGAACTTTAGTTATTGTTTTGTTCTGTATGTACAACCTCAAAACAAGGTATTAGACTGATTGACAATTAGAAGTTCAAAAGATAACAAAATATGAAGTTACATGCATGTTTTCATGTTTTAGCATTCACTGAACTGGGTGGTGCCATTGTCAGAACGTGGTCGCTATGATGACATCTTTCTGAAGACGGACGCAGATCTGGATGGCTTTGTCAGTGGACAGGAAGTAAAGGATATCTTCATTCAGTCTGGACTTTCTCAGAACATCCTTGCACATATATGGTAAGGATAGGTGGTCACTATTATGTGTTTGAAAATTGAATAGACACTGGCAGTCCAACCCTCTCTACCAAGAAATTCCACTGTGGCAAATAACTATTTGATTTTTAAACGTCATCTTAAAACCTGTCCACATGTAAGTGGATGAAATTTTGATTGCTGCTTGGGACTTTAAGTCATCTTCTTGCATTCTCAGTTTTTTTCCTAACAATTCGGTCAAAGTTGTAGTAACAACTACAACTACCATACAGGCACCCCCCCAAAAAAGAAGAATGTTATGAAAAAGTTCTTTTTTTTTTTTTTTGTCACTTATTTCAGAAATGATTCTAAAGATTATTTTGAATGAAAAATAGTACTCCTCAATTTCTTGTAGTTTTGATTTAGTTTACAGATACAGAAAATACTAATTTGGTGTCTTACAAAATGTGAATATTATTAAAGAATTAAATATTCAAATCCATGTTATAACACCCATTAGGTAGTACTAGGGTTATTCAATTAAGATTAATTGAAAACACATGCAAAGGGTCGCTGAGCCTATAAATGGTCTTAGCAGGGTTAGGGTTAGGGGGGGTTAGCTTTTCACTAATTACTAAGAAGTGAAAAGATACACCCTACCTCTATTGCCTTGTCTTTTTTCAGATGCATTTTAATATGTTAAGCTCGAGAACATACACAACACATGCACATTGATTAACATACATGCAAGAATCTTCTCAGCTACATTGGAAGATCTTCTGACCAGGTGTAAAGAGATTTGGACAGGACAAGCTGTTCTCCTTGACTGGACTCATTTATGGAACCAGGAACAAAAAAGCTGCACACACGTCCTTATCGGCATGTTTTTATAACTAAAGGATTTGTCTGCATTTCATGACAGTTAAACTTCGTTTTCCCTGTTGTGTCATGATCCGTGTTTTTCTATGTGTTTGAGTTCTGTGTCTCTGAGTCTTTGTGTTGTCCTTTGTTCCCCCCTGATTACTCCCAGGTGTGCCTTGTTTCCTTGATTACCCTCAGTGTATTTAATCCCTCCTGTGTCCTTTGTTCCTCGTCGGGTCATTGTCGTTTGTTGTCTTTGTTTTGTCACCCTGTCGTCCTGTCCACTCGTGTGCTCAGTTTGCTACCGGTGTGAGCCCTGCCTTCCGCTCAGCTGTGCTGCCTGGCCGTGGACTATTGTTGACTGTATTTCTGGATATTTGTGACCATCAAAAAACCACCTTTTACATCTATCTGGATCTCCTAGCCTCTGCCTCACCACCTCAAACCACCACTTCATGACGTGTTTAGCGTTAGCTTTTTTGTGCAATCATGTTTCACATGAAACATAAGATATTGGCTTCATGTAGAATATTGTAGAATATCAGTAGAATATTGTGAAGTTTATATCAGAATTGGCTAGCTTTTCTGGATACTTAGGTAAATGTGGTAAAAGTACAGTTTCAAGAAAACGTATTTTGAAAATGTCTTGGCACATAAGAAATCTTTCCAAGTACAAGTACATCATTTATTTAAATGGCTTCATGTATATAAATGCATGGACATAATTAAAAATATCGCCTCATGGACTTGCCCTTTGTCACTGGCAAGACGACAAAGACCGCTCTGCCGTCTTGGAGCGGTCGACCATTTTCTTCCAATACATATAGTATATTGTTTTATTTCTAAGGTAAGTTCTGGTGTCAGATAATCTAAGCCAGGGGTGTCAAACTCAATTTCACCAAGGGCCACTTCAGCATATTGGCCACCCTCAACGGGCCACATTGACAGTATAAATCAGGAGTGCCCAAGTGCAGTCCTCCAGACTGCAACTTTTAGGTGCATCCCTGCTAAAACACATCCCAGACTAAAGGTTGACTTCCCTCATTAGCAGCAACTCAGTTCTGTAGAGGCCTAGTGATGAGTCAATGATCCAGGAACATATCTAAAGTTGCAGAGTGGTAGGTCTGGAAAACTAGACTTGGGCACCCCGAGCATAAATGTATGAAAATACAATGTTAAAAATAAATTAAACATCTCATATTGTCAAATAACTCATTTTATGTATTCAAGTTTTAAATATTACATTTGAGTTTACATGGATGTAAAGTTACTGCTCAGTTTAAAAATTACAATACTTAAATCAGTGTTTAAAGGTAAGCAAGCAAATAATAAAAACAAGTTTTGATATTAACTCTCAACTTCATTCACAAAACTTTTTTGTCATTACACAACCAACATGTATTTTCACATAAGAACAAAACATTTAGCTGATGTTGCCTGTCCTTTAAGGCTAAACTGATCCCTCTTCACCCTGACACCAACTCACACACATCCTCATTCATCGGTCCTGTTCTGTAAATACACACAAAACAAAACACAAGCAAAATCAATCAATTATATGCATATTCAGTCTTGGTTTTAGATTCATTCTATTTTAATTCAGTTCGTGCTTACCGATGTTTTATGGCCGGATGTCTGGCACCGTTTTCCCTTGGTCAGTTCGTCGATGTCTGGTTTTAGTTCTTGTGCTGTGGGAATCCGCAAAACGGCGTGCAGGTTTTCGTCAGTAATGCGCGATCTGTGTTTGGTCTTGTTTAAATTTATTATTGAAAACATCTGTTCGCACAGATAGGTGCTTCCAAACATGGACAAAACACGAGCTGCATAGAGTCGAAGCTGTGGCATCAAATCAGGGGGCAGTAGATGGTAAAAGTCCTGGATTGAAACATCACGGAACTTCGCTCTCAGGCCTCTGTCGCTTTGAAGCTCAATAGCTCCACCTGAAGGCGGTGGGGCGCACTGCAGACATAGGCGGTGAAAGGATTGGTAAAGATCTTGGTAAAATCAGAGTGCTGCGATTTAAAGTCAGAAAAGCGCCGATCAAACTCGTTTATTAACAGTTTGGTAGTTAACCGAAAAAGCACCGGGAGGCCGAGATGATCTGACAAGCAGGAAAGTGAACGAGATTGTTTTATACCACCTGGCACTTCCATAGGTCGAGTTTACGCTGGAAAGTTGTGATCATGTCGGACATCTGGGTGATGATTTGTTTACGTCCTTGTAGTTTCTGATTTAGCTGAGCAAGATGCTCGGTGACGCCACAAAACATTGCAAAGTCACACAGCCATTTCGGATCGGACAGTGCAGACAAGGGTTTTCCTTTGTTCTTCTTGAAGGCTACATTTGGCGAACTTAGCTCCGTGTTTGGTTTCAAAATGCCGACGTATATTGTTTTCTTTCACGACGGACACGGTCCCAGAACACAAAAGACACACTGGTTTTTCACCTTGAAGTACAAACAGGTATTCGTTTTCCCATCGTTCATGAAACAGTCTTCCTTGTAAATCGATTTTTCTTTTCTTAGACATTTTGATGTTAGCTTGTCGATGTCTCAGTTTTATTCGCTGGGAAAATTAATAATGAGCTTGAGGTGACTCTGCTGCACTCTAGTGGAGAGAAGCCGTAATGTTGGCTGGTAACAATCGGAATGCATTATGGGAGATGTAGTTTGTAGTCAATTCGTGCTCAAAACCTATTTTAAGTCAATCATGGGCCTATAAAACGGTGGTGGTTAGGGGGGAGGGCCACATAAAATGACGTGGTGGGCCACAGGTGGCCCATGGGCCTTGAGTTTGACACATGTGATCTAAGCCAATGTTGGGGAATAATTTCAACTTTTTAAGATATACAAAACTTTGGTTAGCCTTTATAGTGGGGCTGAACTCCAGTATTACACCAAGCACTTTAGCTAATATGTCTGACATTTCGCTGACGGACATACATACGATATAGTAATATTCTATTCACAAAATATAAACAATAATATGTCCATCTTACTTGAGAAAAGTTATCCCCTAAGCCTCACATTAATAGTCCATTGATTTGAAAAAACATATTCCGCAGTATAACTGGGTCACTTAGATCAGTAGACACTGACAGGAGAGGCCTTTGTCAAGAGTTGTGGTGGTGATGCAGAATACAGTGGACCCAGGTAGTAGAAAATAAATGGAGATTTAATGGTGAAACACAAATCCAAAATCCAGGCAGCACAGCTGAGTGGAAGGCTTATGCTCAACACTGGTAGCAAACTGGCAAATGAATGGACAGCTGACGGCAGACTGGTATGACATATAAGACTAGGATCCGACAAAGACACAGGTGACATTAAATACATAGATACCCTTGCAACAACATTCTACGGGCCAAACACATCCAATCCAATTTGAGTAAATGGAGGACCATAGAGAGATGATCTGCTGGCAAGTCAGCCATGTTTTGTTGTTGAGGGACACCACAGAGCTTTCAATATGTGACACAATGATAAATGACATTGCTAACCAATCTCTTCATACCAATAATCCAGATACCTGCTGCACGAATCGCACCTTCGGTGAAGTGACGGCCTTGGTGCAGGGTTTGTTCATGTTCATGATGAAGAGGAGCACTTGGTGTTGGAATTTCTGCTCTGTTGTCTGGCATATCATTACACTCCAGCAGACTTGGTGGTAGCTGTTTTACCATCCATTGACTCTTTACAGAAGCCTGAAGCTATTCTTCCTATATTTTCAGACATTCAGAGCAAGTCTTCAGTGAGTACGAAGCAGCTGGGCCTTGAGCACCAAATGTGTAGAAGAAACTTGAGTGAGTAAGGGGTCCGTTACTCTGCTCATCTATGATAACATAAGCCTTTATGGCTTTGTCGCTTTCTCCTTTAGGCTAGCCTCTGGCATATCTTGGAGCAGTTCTTAACTGCGGACTCCCCCACAGACTGAAGTGCACTGGCTAGTAACTGCTGAAGTTTGAATGGATTCTGGCTCCCCTCTGTGGTCTAATGGTGGTTTTGTGTCTTTAACCCATGGTGTCTGTCACTGCATTCAGTGCACTTAACAATACTTTGGCAATCTCTGGCCGTGTGTTCTGAGGAGTTGCAACAACTTGAAACAGATGCCATTCTCTCTGAGAAGTCTTTCTTTCTTCTAAAGCTTTCTCCCAAAATGCACAACACTTCTGTAAAGTGTGGGGGTTGTTATGTATAGGACATCTCTTATCTGGATCCTCCATGTTCTTTTTGTATCTGTCTGAGAACACATCAGCTCATACTTCTATTTTGTGAACTGAGATTTCCCTTGTTTTGTTTTGTGTTGTTTTTCCATGGAGGACTTTATATGTTAACTTAATCTCGACAAAGTTGAAGCTAGGATCATTCCTTATTTGTGCTTGATTGTAGATGAATGAGATAAAGACTGAGAATGGGGGTAACGGTACACAATGTAATAGTTTATAAGAAGATCCATGAGAGCCATTTTTCTTGTATACCATAAGGTAATTTTTGTGCTATTGCATGTACACCTCTGGGGGTATTAAGATAAGAAAGACCAGGCAGCTCTCCCTTAGCTTTAGCTGTGTCTAATTCCGTCAGTAAATCACTGAGGTCCTGAAGTTTGGTGTGATCTATGTTTAAAATTTTTGGTAAATGAGCAAGTCTCAAATAAAGCTTTCCCAATAGCTTTAGATACACCATAACAAGCATCTAATCTATTCCAGATCACGTTCAACCCTATAGCTGGCTGGTTTATATGTGCTCGGTGCATATGCTTTAATTTGGTTGCTTCTGGATTAATCCAATGATACAGGATAAAGGAAACTGTGAAATAAATTGAAAAGGCCCATAGACTTGGATTGGGATTTCAAAATACTTCGCTTATTGTATACCTCCCATGCTCTTTTACAGATGTTTTCTGTCCAACAAGTTACCCGAGCCACAGCAGAGCTACTTCTCTTTGTGGTTCCAAGAGAACAGCTTGTCCAGCCTAGATTTATTTTCAGCTCAGCAGAAAGTCTTCCAATGCAGTTGTGAAGATTCCGCCAGGCATGTTTTGTATCTGTCCTCTAACTAAATGTTTTAAAATGTATGTTAAGCAAAACTAAAACAAAACAACACAGATTTATTGCAACGGTTCTCCAAGGTGACTCTTTACACTTCTTTGTAATTAATTGGCTTTGAACTTGTGTAGCGCATTACCAAGTCCAGAGGATCCCAAAGCACTTCAAACTACAGTCATTCACCCATTCATGCACACACTCACATCCTGATGGTGCCAAGCTACCAGACAGTAGCCATTGGGGCCCCGGGGCAGTCTGATATGACAGTGAGCCTGTCATGCACTGACACCACCAGGCCCTCTGACCTCCACCAGCAGGTGAAGTGTCTTATCCAAGGACACAATGATAGAGGTGGATTGAGTGGGCATCGAACCAGTAACCTGATTGCAGGGTGAACTGCCACCATCTCCACCTTTGCCGTAATGAAAAGGTGATGGTGGCGTGATAAAGAAAAGCTGTGCTGCTACTGAAGAACAGTGCAGTAAAGTCCAGATTCTTTAATACATATTTTACACTCCCTATCTTTTTACACTATCAGACATAGGTTATTAAGCTCTGGGTTTTCAAAATCAAACACACAAAAACTGTTAACACACAAAAACAATTGTCATAAATCTGAGATTTTCCTAGTAAACCAGAATCATAGATGCTTTCTCTCCTTCCCTAAAATAAATAGTATTATTCTAGGACAGAGTTTGGTTATTTTTAGCTTTGGCAGATTTCTGATCTTACGTACTTCTAACTATGTTGTAGTATTACAGCCGAGCAAGTTGTGCCACTTAATGTTAACCCGATGGTGCATTTTTACCTTGATTCTACAATCCTAAGCTTCTCATAATTAACAGAATGATGTTCTGCTGGCATTTGTTTGTCTGTTCAGTTATAACATATTAATAAGTAAGTTGAAAAGAGCTTATAAAATCTACAAACCTACGTGAGCTCGTTGCTTATTCTGCCATGTTATGTGCCTTTTTTGGAGGCCTAAACATATTCAAAAACTCACCAAACTTCACCAAAAATTGTCCTCCACAAGTAATTGTTGGATTTCAGTTAAATCCCCCTTAGTTTAGGGGTCTTTACAGTGCCTCATAAACTACTGTACATTCAAGAGATCTGAAGAGATCTACATAGATAGATCCCGCCGAAAATCTTTTTGTTCACTTAATTGTCTGTCTGAAAAACCGATATAAAAATGTTATTATTTTTAATCTTAATACCTGCATTTGATTTGTTTATATCTTGAGCTTATCAGCTTCATCTTTGGTCAGTATGTAGTTGAGGGAAGGGGATTAAAATTGATCAAAACCTTGTTTTGACATATGGCAAAACAGACAAAACCCACCATGATCGATCCTAATCCAGCCCCTCACAGAAATGCAGTGTAATATTTAGTGGGTGTGGCCTAATTCTTCCACAGCACTCCCTAGAAATAATAATAATAATAAAACAACAACAACAAAAAACAGCCCCAATCTATGCTTTAACCAACAAGCATAAAATTACACATGTAACTTGCCATGTTCCACAAAAAAGTCTCTTGGATTGATGGTCAAAACCCAACAGGCAGTCAGCTAGTTTGGATCTTGGTAATCTACTGCTGCAACATTTTACCTGCAGACTTCCCAATTACTCATTACAGCCTTGAACTTCTGATGATCAAAAGTTATCAAAAGCTTTTTGCAGCATCACACCATGTGAATCCGGGCAAGCCTCTAAATCTGACTAAATTTGACATGTATCCTCTGGGGTAAAATAGCTTCCACACAAACTTTCTGGGTGTCATAGCAAACCAATGCCCAACACATTCACTTGGTCAAATTGTGACATCACCTTTGCCCCATTCCTTTATAACAGAAAATCACTTATTTTACCTTTGGTCATCTTCCTTTTACTCTGATTCATATAGATTTCAACCTGTTAGATGAAAGAACATTATGATGCTGCGTCCTCTTTGTCTTGTGGCTGGAATGTCAGAGCAGCAGAATATCAAATTCCAATCTCTTGCTGTTTGCATACGGCTAGCTCTAAATCACGCATGCACCATCTTGCACCAAAGTGGATATGAATGACCTTTGTTTTGTTTAGCTTTTTGTTTATTTTTTTAGTTTTTTTTGGCTCTAGTGGCCTTTATTTCAAAGTGCTAGGACAGGAAAGTAGGTAATAAGAAAGAGGGAAGGCATGCGGAAAAGGTCACCTGGATGGTGATCTGACCTGCGACAGCCACATTGAGGACTAAGGCCTTATGTGGCTTTTGCTTAACTCCTCCACCACAGCACCCTGAATGACCTTTGTTAACCTCGAAATAGGAAAACATGAATACATTGGAATTTGACTCCTCAGCCCTTAATTATTCCAAAACTAAATTGTATGCAACATCTGATCCGCAACAGATTTTCATTGGTGTGATAGTTAGGGACATCACTGAAGCCCCACCCATTGATATCCTCCTGCTTCTCCCTGTGTATAAGACTGTGTATCAGGTAGCAGAAATAGAAAGTAAGTTAAAGTACTCTCTTGTTTTTAGCGGTTTTGTAACAGTATTGGGATGACTGTTATTATTACACTATTTTTTTTACATAGCTTTATATTCTAACACAAACTTTTACAATGACACAAATTGCACCTGAAGTAATTGGAATCACTGGTGATTTTCTGTTGGTATGCACAGCAATTCTGAGTAAAATAAATGTAATTTTGTTAGCTATGTATTCTTCTGCTCTGCAGGTCTTTGGCAGATACAAGACAGACAGGCAAACTGAACAGGGAGCAGTTTGCCCTTGCGATGCACCTCATCCATCAGAAAGTAGGCAAGGGTATTGACCCACCCCAAGTCCTCACTGTTGACATGATACCTCCGTCAGAGAGAGGAACTCCCATACCTGTAAGTACATAACACAAAATTTTCATTTGGTTCTATTTTAACTAAATTTAGCTTCAAAAATCTACTTTAAAATGTGATAATTTTAGTACCAAATATTGTAAACATCAACTCCAACAAGAGTATGAAAACATTTGTGTTGAATCCAATAGAAGTCAGTAATAGGATACATAAATTTAGCATATTTTGAAGAGGGCTCCACAATGGTGCAGTTGGCAGCAATGCTGCCTTGCAGCACGAAGGTCTTGGCTTCGATTCCCGGCCCGGGGTCTTTCTGCATGGAGTGTGCATGTGTGGGTTCCCCCTGGGCACTCCAGCTTCCTCCCACAAAAACAACAAAAAAACAAAAAAAACATGACTGTCAGGTTAATTGGGCTCTCTAAATTTCCCTAGGTGAGAGTGTGTCTGCTTGGTTGTTTGTCCTGTCTGTCTCTGTGTTGCCCTGCAATAAATTGGTGACCTGTCCAGGGTGAGACTGCATACATATATCAGAGGTCGCCCTAGACCAGGGGTGTCAAACTCCAGTCCTCAAGGGCCACTGTCCTGCAGCTTTTAGATGTGCCACAGGTACAAAATGCTGGAATGAAATGGCTTAATTACCTCCTTGTTGTGTAGGTAAGTCCTCCAGAGCCTTGCTAATGACCTAATTATTCTATTCTGGTGTGGTGCAGCAGAGGCACATCTAAAATTTGCAGGGCAGTGGCCCTCCAGGACTGGAGTTTGACACCTGTTCCCTAGACAATTTAACTGACTGTGTTAAAAATAAAAATATTCCGTCATATTCTTTTTTTATCCGTCAATTTTTTTAAATTTTTGTCTTGCATTTAAGTTTTATACAGTTAGTATTAAACAAGTTGAACAGACAATCCAGATCCCATCACATATTGACGAAGCACATAACATATTTCTCTGCAGTAATGAAAACCACTGACAGAACATAACCCTAACCTTAACATATTATTTTAATTAAGATTTTACTGCTTTCGTTTTTAGAGCAACATTTGAGTAAGCAGCACAACTTCTCCCAGTTTTTGTTTAACATCTTCCAGCTCCCTTTTGTTTTTTGTTTAAACGCAGCATAAGTCAAGTTCAAATCTGATTGATTGAAAGAATTTTGCCTGCACAGTTTGAGCAGAGCAGGGTGAAGCCATGTGTGCATTTACTTGTGCAGCGCTCTGCACTTATTACAGTCTAATTAAATCATTACTTTATTGTTTTTAACAAGGTCTACTCATCCATTTAAATAATAAACACAACAGCATTCTCCTTACTTTTCTGTTTTGTATATGCTGTAGGTTTGCTAAACGTGCCATTTAAGCCAAAATTTGAAATGCACTTTTTAACCAAGCACCATCAAAGCGTCCTCCATAACTCTTCAGGGCGCTGTCAGCTTTGAGTCAGCAAGATGCATTTAGTTCAGTGTCTATGTCAAAGATGATATTCAGAAAGGATTTTTTTTACTGATTGATTTAGTTACCTTTGCAATGTACTCTCTGCATAAAATTTAAAGTGTCCCGCACGTCTCCACCAATATTCAGGGGTGTGAATTGTAATCTGTCAAAATGACAGACAAGCCTCAGATTTTTTCATTGATTTAAAAATAAAATACTGGTCAAATACAGAAAATATTGCATTACATATGTAATTGCGTTTTTTCACAATTACTTTGTCACTTTAAAACTACAGCATCCTTGAATAAATGAAGAAAATGCATACATTTAGTTAAGAATTTTTGAACAAATAAGCACAACTAACAAGTTTAGAAATATAAATGAACTTAATTTTCAACGTCCTTGCTGCCCCCAAAATGTGGGGCCGAACAAACTGCTTCTCTTCCTCCTGGATTGAAACATGTATGACGGCATACATGTTTCAGTATGCAGGCTGTGACACACAAGATACAGCCTTGTGTGTCAAGATACTCGTCTCATGGTGCACATCTGGTGTACTTAAGCTACATATCCCTGTGTGCTTACTTTTTAAAATACAAACTCACATCACTTATAATCTCTCACCTAAAGAGGTCCATCTGACAGGAGCTATTAAGCAATCTTGCCGTTTGCAAACCTCACTGTCTATTTCACTTCTTGTTACACATTGGATGGGGTGGAATCACATGACTACATACAATACACACAGCTCCGCATCTTAAGGGAACATGAGCATAGCCTACTTATCAGTTACTGTGTTTCAGACACGTGACCCGGATGATGTGCAAAATTCAGATGGAGGTCAGGAAGTGGATTTCTCTGGTTCAAAACAGAGCAAAATAGATCATAGCGAGTACGCTAAAGCCCTAAATGAGTTGGCACAGACAAGGTATCTCAAAAAAATAGACGTATATTTAGGATGTGATCCTTAATTTCCCGGTAAAAAATACTTGTCATATAATCTTGAGGATTTACCCGATATCAAGGCGATCGACATAACTGTCTGTCTGTTGCTGTTGACCTCATATTATATGACAAGCCAGATGAAAGCGTTGAAAATCCTGCACGCATACAGTTATTTTGTTAAAGGTTGGATCAACCATTTAGGATCAAAAGAAGCATTACAATATTATCGACTTGTTTCTGTCGGATGACTAGTGAGTTGTGCTATTTTAAGTAGTTAGTCTATGTCAACAATGGTAATGCTAACACAAACAACTTAACCCATGTTATTACTAAGAGCTTGACTCTAATTGTAAATAATTTATTTAGCTTCTGTAAACCCAAATTCATGCTGGAGTTTTTTGTGAATGTTGAGGCATACTGCATTTCTACAATGTTAGTGAACCATTTACCCCTGGTCACCAACCAGAAACCCCTCATCACGAACCATTAAAAACATGGTTTGTGGCCAGAAATAGTCACAGTCCAGGTTAATGGAAGAGACCCAGTCTTGGGAATCTACATCACCTGCTGCGCTTAGACAACCTAAAAAATAGTAAAGTAAAATGTAAGATGCCAATGTCAGCACTAAGCTAGGCTGCTAACAACATTAGCACTCAAACCTTTTCTGGGGACAATAAAGTTTGGGAGTAAAAATAATATACCTTACCTTACATGTGAATGCTTGTCTTTCTAAGTAAGTCCTGTCCAATAAAATATTTGAAAATACAATTTAAGCGCTGCGATCCTTACCTGTTAGAAAGTGGTCACTGCTAACTCTGGCATTGTTGGTTTCCACACTTCCTGTTTTTGGCCGTAGATTGTTGATCCACTTTTCTCTTTATTTTCAGTAATTCTTTACCCAATTAACTCTCTTATGACCAACTATCTTCAGATCACGAAAATAATGTTTATCTTTTTCTTTATTAGAACAGTTGAAACAACTGAGCACGACACAGACTTTAAGCATTTTGAAGCTAGTAAATGTAAATGGGCTGCATTTATTTCATGACCCCCATTCACCTTGCATTATGTCAGTACTAAATCACCCACAACCCAGCAATAGGCACGTGGCAGCATGACCCTCCCAGCTCCCTGCTGGAGAGCAAAAAACTGTTGAAATTGGGTGATAAATGGTACTCTTAATGCTCTTATGGCTACTGGGTATAAACTGTTCTTTAGTCTGTTAATCCTTGCTTTATCGCTCCTGTATCTGCAGCCAGATGGCAGCAGTTGGACCAAATTGTGTCCAGGGTGTGAGGAGTCTTTTAAAATGTTCTTGGGTTTCCTGAGGCAGCGGGACCTGTAGAGTTCTTCAAGAGAAGGCAGAGAGCAGCCGATGGTCTTCTGATCAGATTTTATGATTCTCTGGAGAGTCTTCCTCTGTACTGCTGTGCAGCTGGAGAACCACACACAGTAGATCAGTAGATCATCGATAGAAGGACACCAGCAGTTTTTGAGAAATTGTTTCTGCTGAGGACTCTCAGGAAATAGAGTATCTACTGTGTCTTCTTTGCCAGTTCTGATGTGTTTATATTCCAGGCCATGTTATCCATGATATAAACTCCCAGGAAACAGAAGTTTGACAACTTCTCCACTGGCTCTTCGGAGATGTATAGTGGTTGACTGTCTCCTTTACTTGTACTAAAATCCATGAGACCCTTGGTCTTGGTCCTGTTAAGAATTAAGTTGTTGTCTGTGCATCATGCTGTGAGTCACTCCACAGCATGGGGTGGATGAATCTACCTATAGGCAGACTCACCACCCCCCCCATCCCTGAGATGAGAACCACTACAGTTGTGTCGTCTGCAAATTTAAAAGGAGGGTGGTACTTTGATGGACTGAAACTCAATTGTGTGTGTACAGCGTGAAGAGCAGAGGGCTCAGCACACAGCCCTATGGGGAGCCAGTGCTGATAGCTGAAGAGGTATGGAGGCCCACTCTGACTCTTTGTTTGCGATTCAAAAGGAAGTCCTTAATCCAGCAACAGGTGGAAGAGGGGATTCCTAGGTCTGATGGTTTGCACACCAGTCTGTCAGGAAGGATGGTACTGAATGCAAAGCTGAAATCAATGAAGAGGATGCGTAACTCTTCTGGTACTCCAGGTGGGAAAAGACAGCATGCAGGACAGTGGCAGCAGCATCTCAGTCGACCTGTTAGCTCTGTCAGCAAACTGGTGTGTGTCAAAGGTACGAGGAATGAACGGCAAGATGTGACTCATCAGTGGGGTGAGAGCCTCATAGTTGTTCAGCCAGGTGATGGGTGATTTGTTTAGGAATGGGAACAATGATGGAGGATTTCAGGCAGTCCCTGTCTCTGACCTGAGACAGGGGCCCATTAAAGATCTTCGTACTTATAAATGAGCCAAAAAAAACTGCTAATGAGGCTTGAACGCGAAGAAGCAATGCCTAATATTATTATTTAAATGCTGCAATTACCAATGCATTGGTTTTAATGTGTGCACACACACACACACACAAATGGCCATCAATGGTGTAGCACTACACATACTCGTTGGGCGCCCGTTGACATTCCGTGATCCAATTTACAATGACCTGCAAAGATCCGTGGTACTCCAGCTTGCCTCCCTCGCTGCCACGATCCGGTCCTCCTCCATCACTGACTGACTGCCACTGCGTCCATTTGGCCCTCGGCTGCCGCAATCCACAGCCTGATGATTTAGCTCTGTAGCACTAGTCTGTAGCACTAGTCTAGCTTGCAGACACTTTACCAGCCCTTAGCAGCTCGAACTGTCTCAGTCTGCCATGCCCCAATTGTGCTCTGTGGTGTCTTCATCACAAAATCCAAAAAGGACAAGGACAGTACTAGCCAGTTAATACTGCACTAGTTCAGTGTTGATCCGTTGCTGCTTTGTTATGAGATGCTGAGCAGCTAATGTTGTACCTGTTGTACTATTCAAAGTCAATCCCAAGGATCTTCTTTGGAGTCCAAATTCAGAATTTATTCTATACAGATGAAACCAGTTGTAAACAAATCCAGTTATTTCACGATACACAGCAACAGCATTAACAATAATTCTGCTACAGGACATACAAGTTAAAAAACGTGTATGTCCTTATGGGCTCCAGACCTATTACCTGTCGCCCCTTGGCTCATATACTTGAGGCCACAGCCCCATCTAGTGACCAAAAACCCAAAAATACACATATTTGGCTCTTACAGTCTTGTTTTAATAAGATATATTTGAGATTCTCACAACAAATACATACACATTTGCTAGTTATAGCATTAATAACTATAATAACTACATACATGCTTGGTATCATACCAAGGGGATACAGCAATCCATGCCAGCTGCATTGACTAACAGGAGTGAATGCTGCAAATCATGCTGGGTTTCCTTAGAACATGTTTAATCTACTAATAATAATTAATGGAGTATACTGTACTGTTTGGCTTGTTTATCTAGGCCTACTGAGTCTGTCTATGAGTGGTTTCCATATCTTTATCCCTCACTGTTATACTATAGGGTGTAAGTTAGATTTTACAGTAGGAGGATTCTCAAAAGGCCTTTATACTAGTCAGTCAATTGTTAAGGTATGTTGTAATATCTGGAATGGCCAGATGGCCTTCCTTGCACCATGTGTATTTATTACTATCATTTTGGTGTTCTGCGTGTTACAAGTACTGTCTACTTTAGCTGTCAAAATATAGTGAAAGGGTCATAATTCTACACCATAACCAATCAGAGGTTACATCACCCTGTACATCACAAATACAACTTCTCAATCTTTGCACATTTTCAAAACATATGCGTGCACACTACAAGCTCTAAATTACATTTATTACAGGTAGAAGAACCCAACCCTAACCTACCCCCTCAGTGTTGGCATAATGTGGAGCCTGTGCAGTATTTTAAATTGAGTCTCTCTGCACACATTGCATATCAGTATATGCATTTAATTAGTATTTTTTAAGACTGATGCAAAGTGTGGTTCTCAATATGCCATTGTACATCCGTTTGCCATTGTCTATGATCTCAATAACAGTCTAAATTTTCCCCAAGATTCTCATAGACATGAGAAATACATTTCTAATAATGATGTCTTCTAGAAACAATGTCTTTGGGGCAATAACATTTTTATGTATAAAACTCCTTGTTTTTGTTTAGTGTGTCAGTAACAATATCTTTTTTTTGTCTGTCCCTCTTTTTTGGCTCCAGACAATGTCCGGATATATGACTCCAGTAGGATCAGAGATGGTTGCTCTGTCAGAAATGAGAAGGGTGAGTTTTGTCAGGCTCTCCTGTATTTTTTGCTTCTTTGTTTTATCAGTATGTACACACTTAACCACAAACTTATTTCTACCTTGGAAGGTTTAGATTCAAAATTACTTCAAGCAAAGATTACTTAAAAAAATGTATATATACATTTTGTAATAAAAATGGTTTAAAGAAAGACAAAAAAGTATACCCTTTGCAGTTATTAATATAATTGGGATTATAGCAGCTTCCTTAAAATAAGCATTTTCCACTGTTACTTTGACCATTTTTCTTTTTTGATAATGAGATCCGAGTCTGTCATGCTTAAAGACCCCCTTGCAGTTACTCCTTCCATAGACAGCTCCATCTAAATTTGGGCTACATGTGTGTATATGGAAATATAGACACATAAGTACATAGATATGTGTGTGTGTGTATAACCTACCCCCTCAGTGTTGGCATAATGTGGCAGTATCACACCAAGGGGTTACAGTAATCAGCGCCAGCTGCATTGACTAACAGGAGTAAATGATGCAACTGGTTTTTGTGGTACTCCAACTTGCCTCCCTAGCTGCCACAATGACGGAGAACTTTTTTGACCGATAGCATAAAAAAAATAAAATAAAATATGGGTCATGTTCTGTTTTCACCTGTCAAATGATAATCACATTAACAGGCCATTTAGCTACATTTTTATACCTGAATGAAGTTGCCCTCCACCCACCCCCCTCTCTTCAAAACAGACAAAATTGGTGTCAAAACGTTTATGCTGCATTTGTGCTGCTTTCATTTTAAAGATATGAAGAAATGTTTCTAGAGGTCATCAAAGGTCAACCAGTCCCCCCGCCTTCTTCAAATCAGACGAAATGGTGTCAATTAACTCGACTCCATTTGTCCTGGTTTGTGCAGCAACATTTTTTGTTTATGCTGCTTTGGCTTTGAAGATATTAATGGAAGTTCAATTTTAATTTATTTATTTAATTGCACAAACTCAGCTCAGCTGAGTTGGTCCTTGTTTTACAAGGAAGCAAAAATTTCATTTGTGCTTCTTTGGCTTAGAAGATAATAAGGTTTAAGGGTCAAAAGGTCAACCAGCGTTCCTACTTTTGTAAACAGCTTTTGCAGATCCAGCATGAAATGATGTTCATTGACTTTGGATGTCCGCTAGAAATTTTTTTTATTAATCTCTTCAAAATGATAGCTGCACAAACCAGCACAAACATACCCGAGTTGATTGACACCAAATTTATTTTATTTGTTTGCAAATGTGAGCAGAGTCAGGGGAGTGGTTGACCTCTGGTGACTCCTAGAGAAACTTTTCTTAATATATTTAGAATTATAGCAGCACAAACAAAGATCTTTGCTGCCTGGACATTGTCATAGTGGATAAACAACAGAGGAAAGCTGTTGTGGTGGATGTAGCAATACCAAGTGACTGCAACATCAGGAAAAAGGAGAAACTGGAGAAATACCAGGGCCTCAGGGAGGAACTGGAGAGGGCCTGGAAGGTGAAGACCACAGTGGTGCCTGTGGTCATCGGGGCCCTCGGGGCAGTCACCCCCAAACTGGAGCAGTGGCTACAACAGATCCCAGGAACAACATCAGACATCTCAGTCCAGAAATGTGCAGTTCTAGGCACAGCAAAGATACTGCAGAACCCTCAAGCTCCCAGGCCTCTGGTAGAGGACCCGAGCTCAGAGGATAAGAACCACCCAGGTATATATATATATATATATATATACACACACACACACACACACACAGTTACAGCCCCCCTTTTGAGGAGAAGGGGAGTAACCTAACCACCACAAAAAAATCCCAAAAGACTAGTACAAACTGTAAGGGAGAAAGGGACAGTTAGGTGGTGCCAAATCAAAGAAATTAATAAAACAAAACAAGGCCTAACTACCGTCTATGCTAAATAAAAAAAGAAAACCCTGCTAACCTAATCTAACAAAAGTTTCACAAAAATTTGTCATAGGGGTCACCCTCCTACTTACCTGGTGTGTTTAACAAAAAAACACCTATGTGATGGAAATGAACAGGGTACCTCAAACGTACCTTGTCTGCAGACTCCCACCACAAACCTTTACAACCAAACACAACAGAAGCTGCAGTGCAAATGACAGTCAGTCAGTTGGAGCGGGCCTCCGTTCTTCTTCTTTTCTATTATGGCGGATCGCAAGCAACTTTAAGGTGCATACTGTCACCTACTGTACACAAGTGTGTAGCAACAGTACTGTACATTAATCAAATTCTATTTTTTAAATTTGTATTCTGAAGATAAATAAAGAATGCTTTCCTTAATCTGTAAGGAAAGCATTACAGATTAATCCATTATGTTTCCTTCATTTCTCAATATTCCTTTAAGACTCCATTCTTGACCTGTCCGTCCAGCCATTCTTCTCAATTTCCCCCTTTCAGGTTCATATGTTTTACAATTCATCAATATGTGTTCTACATTTTCTTTCTCTCCACATTCTTCACATTTATCTGTTAGTAATTCAAAATGCCCAACTAGACATGTTCATGGCTTTATTGTGGCCAGTCACATTTACCTTCTCATGAGGATGCACAAAGAAAACAGCAATACATGAGTTAAGAGGCTAATGTTTTCATTTCGTTATATATAGGTTGCGTTATATATTAAGTTGTGTTATCGCAGGGCAATTTCAGAAGAAGTTTGAGAAACACTGCTCAAGACACATGTCAAAATTGCTCTAGAAGAGCATTGGGACAAGCTATTGTTTTCCGTTGGCGGTCTCTTTGTATAATGGCGGATGAAACACTGAGTGTCAAGATTTTATTTACTGAAATCAACAAAATGTGGCTGTTGGCTGCATGCTTGAATTTACAAGATAATTCAGAAGTGGGATGAGTTTCGTGAGTTTCACAAGCTAGCTGGGCCCGGACGGTCACTATCAGCTATTTTTGTCTCACCTAAGCCCAGTTTGATGACCTACTAACCTGCATTGGTCCCTGCATCTCCAGGCAGGAGACCAACTACAGGCCACTATGTCACCGTAGCAGAGTCACTCTGATTGGTTAACATTCCAGCAGCAAAGTTCAGATTTGCCAACTCCAGTGTCAGTTGTGTTGGACACGCGTGTTGCATGTCAAATGCTCAACACGTTCAAAACGCTTCAACCACTTAGTGTGAGATCTGCCTAGATACACCCTCCATGTGAATCCACATAGACGTTGACTGTAAATCAGATCATGTTTAGTATGAATGCAGCATAAGACGAGCGCTGCTGTAACTCTTACAGGCAGTGATCTTCAAAAATGTCCTTATACTTTAACTTGCCATGCATCTCCCAAGCTTTATGTGTAACCAACTCCCTGGTTTGGTAGTTGTGGACGCACACAATTACGGCTCTGGGTTTCTCACCGGGGCCCCGTGTCGCCATCAGCATCCAAGGCACTCAGTCTGATTCTGGAGCCTTTCCCATCGTACCTTCCCCGAAGACACCCAGAAGTAGATGAGAGAAAAATGTTGTTTTGTATTAAAAGATGTTAAGTTGACAGGAGATGAAAAATATTACCTGGTAACTATGTTACTGGACAACATTGCTGACAATATTTAAATCCACAGCTGTAGAATCTCAAAAACAACAAATCAAAAAAATACAATTAAAATAAATATAAATTATTTACACTTCTGTTAAATTAAAATTAAGTCATCAATTAGTGGATCTAAAAACATGATGAAATGCTGATTCTGGTGTTAATGTTACACATGTTTTAAAAACTACAAATGGCCACCTGTGATGACATCATAAAGGAGCATCAGGCTCAGGTAGTCTAGGTGACGCTGATTGTTATGATGAAGCCCCAGCTGGAAGTATGGTGATCCTGAATAAACCAGTAACGATAATACAGTTTGAGTCAGTGCACTCTTTGTAATAATACGACACCGATCAGATTTAGAACTGACCCGAGGTATTAAGGAACAAACATTATGTCAATACAGTTAAATTTGATTTAATGGTTTCAGTATACATAAATTAAAAGATTTTAAGTGGTTTAATACTAAAATATAATACCCCACAATGCTAATTGCTCAATCAAACTTTATACAACTATTTCTCTAGATTTTATCTAAAGTGCCCGGTCTCCCCATACTTTTTCTTCATCTGCTTTCATTTACTTTCAGATTTCATCTAACTCAGCCATCTGAAATGTATCACTATTGCTGAAAAATAGATCATAATTAGTCAACTAGCTGACGATACCACTTTATGAATTACATTTATTGTAATTGTAATTCCTATTTTTTTAAAAAATATATATTCAATCACTCTTAAAGAGTGATTTTACAAAAGCAAGCCCTCTCACATCAATATGTATATGAAAAATAACAACTGATGAGGATTTTCTTAATTGACCACTACAGGGCTTTGATCAGAAAGCACGTTGGTCATCAGGTGTTTTTCATCAATGACTGCAGCACCAGTCTCAACAGGAAACAGAAAACAAATCTTCTTGATGAACGTCAAGAAGAAGAAAATAAATGGGAAAAAAACTCCTTCAAAATAAAAGGAAGCACTTCAGAATAAATGCATAGACATGAGACATCGAACTACTTGAAGAATTAATAATAACTCATATCTCACAATATATGTCCATATGGTCTGCCATTTTGAACTTTATATACCTGTATTAGTTTGTTTTTGAATGCTAACATAAGGTCACATGAACGCAATATTTTCCCCAACTCCCCTTAAAAGTATCAAGTGATGTGATGTGCAGGTGGTTGGTTGATAGCTCTCTTGTCTACAGCGTGTGAAATGTATGTATCCCACAGGATACAAAACCCATTTAAGGAACTCATACAAACTTGATTGCCTAAATTTTCTTTAAAATTTATTCCAATCTGGAATTTTATACCTAATTATTTGTTCCAAAAACTTGATGGCCTTATTTTTATTCTGCTTTACAACTACAATGTTGGAAAAACCCATAAAGCTATGTAATTACTATAAATAAATGCTTCTCTTCTGGTCTTTAATGTCTTATTCTGAACTTCCAAAAACATTTGCCATTCCCATACCGCCAAAGGAATATGTGTTTGTTTTTTATGCTTTTTAATTCCTCTATAATTTCTGTACTGACTGCACCATGTCTGGACCCTGCTGGTTCTGGTATTGGTCAAATCTGTTTTTCCACTAAAAAGCAAAAAAAAAAAACCAATGTGATGTATATGCTTATTTCAGAAGGACATGGTCTCTGTTCCAAATGTTATCTCCTATTGAAATAACTTCACATCAAGCCTGAGCAGAAAAAAAATCTGGTGTCTTCCATTTCAATATTTAACTATTAATAATATCAAAGAAGTATGTTTTAAGATGGTCCATTGTTTTTATCCCTGAAAGTCTTTCCTTCAACAACACAAAACGACATTGACAAGAACTGTTCATTCTGCTAACTCTATGAAGAAGATCTGGTCGTGCCATTTCTCAACAATGTACCATTTGGAAGCATCTCATTGGCTAAGAACATTTTTCTTTATGTTAACCCTTTAACTGTTGACCATGACAATAATTAATCATAAATAATTATTAATAACTTAAACTAACCACTATCTTTATGTTATGAGAGGTGTAAAGGTTTTTTATTTATTTTATGTTTTTAAAGTCATATTTAAATTTGGGTTACACATTTCCAGGTGATGTGTCTGAGACATCCAGAGGAGGAGGAGAAGAAGCAACAATGTTTGCTTAGTCTCTACTCTTTTTGGCAAACATTTTGACTTGATTAAAAGTCAGCTTATTAATGTTTAACTAGCCTCACTGCTGAGTCACATTTGGCATCCAGAAAGCACAGCAAGCCTCCAAATAAACAACAACAACAACAACAACAAAAAACTAACCAATAACATGACGCACACAATAGCAAATATGTGTGCGTCTGTTTTGACACAAATGATCATTTCTACTTTTTCACAATTTTGTTACCAGTAAATGGGGAAAATAATAAAAGGTCAGTTCAATTCAAACTCAGAAACAAAGGGAAATTAAATGTTGTTGAAACTCATTAATTTAGGTTCTTCTAAGAGTTATTGCAGATTGTGATGGCTGTTGGCAAGAAAGATCTGTCCTGCACTGAATCTGAAGAAGCCTCCAACTAAACATACTTTGCTTTTCCAAGACAGTTTTATGTACAATAGCTGGAGGCACAAGGCAGCAAACATTCACTCAAAAAGACAACTGTAAAACCTAAAATATTTAACAGTGAGGCTCTCAACAGCCTAAAATTATACATAAAGTCAAATAAATCTCACAAAAGTGCCTATATAAAATATTATCAAGCAAAACAGGAAACATTCATTCAAAGTCAAATGAAGGTTGCATTAAAATAAACAATCTTAAGTTACTAAATCAAAACTGCCTGTGCCTGCTCACAGGCATACACAACCGGCTCTGACTGGTTGTGTCTGACCAAGTGGTTTAACTCTGCAGAACACAGTGAGTAGGAAGAGGAGCTCAAAATTTCTCTCTCCTCATATTATCTCATGTTAGAACATAGCAAAAGTTATGTTAAAACTTTTTTAAGCTACATGCTGCAGTTTCAAAAATATGTTTAATATTTTAAGAAAATACTGGCTGGTGGAAATTAAATGGCACTTTGTCTGTGAAATATTACTTCTCAGTACCACGTAATGGCAGTCCAACAGCGAGAGCAGAACCCAGTGTCTTACATCGCTGGTCATCTTGCTCGGTAACTTAAATTATTTTCCGGGCTATTTACTTAGCTTCCTGACTGTCATGATTATGTGGGTGAGTGTTGGGAATGGTGTGTTGCTCTACTTGCTGTCTGACCGCTCTGGAAGTGTTTCGTTCTGCATTGAGCCTCAATATAGCCATACTCTGTAATGTGCTTGCTTTTTAAATATCATATTAAATTTGTTGTGTTCATGCATTTTGATGTGCTTCACCCTGAAGTATTTTTCCATCACAATATGCAAACTTTCCATCACTCTTAGAGCGTTAAAGTTCCACACAGAATTGCTTAGAATTTGCTGCCACCTGCTTGTGCAGTGTCAAGCAGGTGGCAAAGCAGGCTGCAAAGTAGGTGAGGGGATCTGTTTTTGGGATTAGCAACAAAAGACAGAAATACTGAGGATGGCTGACTATGTTTTAGGAAATTGCTCACATTGCTTGAAATGGCAGGGCACCGTGTTGCACCTTCAAAATAAAAGAACTTGAGTTGAAGATTTCAAAATCTAATATTTTTCACAAATGCGGTCCAACCCCTACGTGACTATTTATTAATAAAAAATATATGTACTGCTTGTTTCCTGATGCATTAATATTCATTCTTTCCCTTAGTCCCTTACTCTCTGTCGTTTACTGCCTCTTAATCATTTGGTTTTGTTTTATGATCAAAGTTGACTTTCCAAAGCTTCTTACCCCTTTCTTTTATTTTTCTGTGTGACAGGACAGCTCTAGTTCAGTGGGTTCAGGGGAGTTCAGTGGCATCAAGGAGCTTGATGATATTAGTCAGGACATAGCCCAGTTGCACAGGTAAGTGGTACCAATTAGTACAATAATAATAACTGCAAATCAAAATTATGCCAAAAGTCAAAGTTTTGATTTTTTATTTCCCATTCTTTTTCTAATCAGTGTGGCATTAATCGACGTTTCACAGTTACGTCAGACAACTTCCGTTCTAACTTGAAGCAGTGTATCTGTACTTACGGTGTGATTTTGCCTCGGGAAGCCTGACTGAACAATTCACAGATACTCATTGTTTTAAGGATAGAAAGGAAGTATTTACGTGTCTGATAGCCACAGATAGCCACTTACCCATTGTCAATTCACCATTCTCTAACTGGTGAATTGTAAATATGTAAACTGTGTTTACATATTTACATATTCTGAAGTGATTCCTAATTTCTCTTTTTGTTTTGTTGTGTCCATCTTTCTCAATAGTAGCTTACCGAACAACCTACCATAGCTGGGGTGGTCTTGTTCCTCTGTCCACATTAGGTTCAGTCATAGCGTGAAACAAACATTTTAATGGGACAAACCTGCACTACAAAAGTACCTCTCTCTGGTTTGTTTTGGAGCAACATGAGGGAATGGTGACCTCTGGATGATCTAAAAAATAATTTTTAATATTTCAGAAACCAAAGCAGCACAAAAGAAAATTTTAATGGCACGATCCTGCACTAACGAAGTACTAACCACCCAGGCTGTTTGCTGCCATTTTTCACATGGGTGGGGTGTCAGGTTCACTCACCTTACTGAATTCTGTGTTTGGGGAAACATTTCATTAACATTAGTGACTTTTATCTTACTCAGAATTTTGTAGCTAACAGCAGAAGAGTGGTTGCAAAAATTATTTATATTCTTTGCTAGAGTTGCCATCTTACAGAAATCGAAATACAGGATGCGCTCCACAGCCTGAGTTTGACTTCTCAGAACCTGGTAGAGTATCCGGTGTGTGATGTTTGTCTCAGGGCAACCGAAACTGCAGGAGCTCCAGCAGCACAGGGAAACAACATTTAACTACCAAATTAAAATCCATTCTGTATTTTTCGTGATGGGTAGCAACCCCTGTCTATACTAGAAGAATCTGATCTAAATACGTTCTAGTTCCAAAACAAAGATTATGTAATGTTAGATAGCTTAGGCATTACTATTTTCCTGGCATATCAAATAATTGCTAGAAAAGACAATAACATGTACCTTCATAGTCAAACAGGTATCATTCAGAGAACAATTTGTCCAGTTTAGATCTTGTTGTCAAAGAAAATTTCTTTGAAAGTCATGAAATATCTTCAAATTCTATTTGTAGCAGATGTTTCATAGGCCAGAGACTGCCTAAATTCTATCCTCCTGCATCAAGTCAGAACGGAAGTTGTGTGACACTTCCGTGCTGACTCAATTTACTAATCAATTTACTACTCATTGGATCTGACTCAATATAACTTATTGATGTTTCAGCTTTCTTTTTGATGTACATTGTTGCGATATTACTCATCTGACACAAGCCAATTGCGCTGTTGTACATCTTAAGAAATACAATTTCTAATTAGTGCCCTCAACATTTCTCTCCACAAGACTTTGTTAGTTTTGCTTGTACAAATGACTCAAAGTCTCTAACTGCTGTTTAGCTCCAGACACAAAGCTATAGAAGTACTTACCAGATAATACCGTCTGACCAGAGGTCCATCCGTCCGCCCCATCTGTCCGTCCGTCTGCTCCCCCCAAGCACTCAACGGTATGCTATCCCCCACCCCCATTCTCGCTTTTCAGTACGAAAAGTGACTACTTTTCGTACTGAAAAGTAATAAAGTAGTAGTGAAGTAACCCTAATTATAAAATATTCTCTTTTTTAAAACTTCCTGTTGGAGGAATGAAACTCCAGAGGACTCTGAGAACTAATGACATGAATGCTTTGACTGTAGCAGAAGACGACTAAATTTTTCCAGTATTCTCGGATCAAATTCATTCATTGTTTCATTTATGAAGTTGAAGGTAGCAGCAGCAGCAGCTCCTACGGCCAACTCTGTCATCTTCCTGTTTGGTCCTTCTCATCTTCATTGCCTCTGGTGATTTCTACATTCTGATCGATTTTAATGCGCTTCTGTCCAATTTGAAAAGGCTTAATAACATTACTCATTACTGTTTTGGCTGGAGGAGCCAGGCATTTGGACCTATAGACATTATTTACCCAGAATTCATTGCAGCATGAACAACATGGCAGCACCCTGTGAAAATATTTTATTAAAAATTTTGAAAACTAAATTACCTACAGTATCATTACTGTATTGTTTCATCCATCCATCCATCCATCTTCTTCCGCTTATCCGGGGTCGCGTCGCGTGGGTAGCAGCGTAAGAAGGGAGTCCCAGACTTCCCTCTCCTCAGCCACTTCTTCCAGCTCCTCCGGGGGAATCCCAAGGCGTTCCCAGGCCAGCCGGGAGACATAGTCCCTCCAGCGTGTCCTGGGTCTTCCCCGGGGCCTCCTCCTGGTGGGACGTGCCCGAAACACCTCACCAGGGAGGCGACCAGGAGGCATCCTGACCAGATGCCCGAGCCACCTCAACTGGCTCCTCTCGACGTGAAGGAGCGGCGGCTCTACTCTGAGTCCCTCCCGAATGACTGAGCTTCTCATCCTATCTCTAAGGGAGAGCCCAGCCACCCTACGGAAGAAACCCATTTTGGCCGCTTGTATCCGCGACCTCGTTCTTTCGGTCATGACCCAAAGCTCATGACCATAGATGAGGGTAAGAACGTAGATCAACCGGTAAATCGAGAGCTTCGCTGTTTGGCTCAACTCTCCCTTCACCACGACGGACCGGTACAGCGCCCCGCTTTACAGCAGACGCTGCGCCAATCCGCCTGTCGATCTCCCGCTCCCTTCTTCCCTCATTCGTGAACAAGATCCTGAGATACTTGAACTCCTCCACTTGAGGCAGGACTCCCTCCCTGACACGGAGAAGGCACTTTACCCTTTTCCAGCTCAAGACCATGGCCTCGGATTTGTAGGCACTGATCTTCATCCCGGCCACTTCACACTCGGCTGCGAACCGCTCCAGCGAGAGCTGCAGATCACATCCCGATGAAGCCAACAGGACCATATAATCTGCAAAAAGCAGGATTTGGCGATCCTGAGGCCACCAAAACGGATCCCCTCAACACCTCGGCTGCGCTTAGAAATTCTGTCCATAAAAGTAATGAACAGAATCGGTGACAAAGGGCAGCCCTGGTGGAGTCCAACCCTCACCGGAAATGAGCCCGACTTATTGCCGGCAATGCGGACCAGACTCTTTAATTAACATTAATCATGGATACTTTTAAAGATTACTATTACTATGCCCAACACCTGTTCACCCTACTGCTATCAGAGAGACGGTATAGCATATTATGACAGTCGTGATATTGTCATCATACAGCAACGGTGTTATCAGTCAGAGGCTTCTTCAGATTTCTTGCATTACTGACTGCACCTAGGGATCCTTCTACCCCCAGCATTGCCATAAATAACAACTCTTAGTAAATTTTATGATTTGAGTTACGACAGCATTTAACCCCTTAACCCACACCGGAACACCCACATGCTGTTTTTTCATTGTATTTTCTGGGGCTGAGATTTAAGGGTTTAAACTCTGCCAGTGTCCATTATGACGCTTTTATTGGGCAGCCTAGAGCCCCCACTTTTGATTGACACTGCATTCCACCAATAACGTTATGAAATGGCTTTTTCCGAGCCAATAATATCCAGACAGCGACTTGAGCTTGTTTTGACATGCCTGTATTCTTTCTGGAATATTTCTGACTGGTCAACTTGGAGACTAAATCTAAGGCAAGCAGTGTGTAGCCATAAAATGCTTGTCATAAGGATGTAAGGCATTTGGGGGTTTGTTTTGACATCAATCCACCAGCTGCATGTGTAAGTACGTGTTATGTGTGCGCCTTTGCTGCATCAAAGTCAGGCTCTGTGCGCCCTCATGCTTAACAGTGTTTACAGGACTTGTTCTTGCCAACGGAGAGCTACGGAGAGACACGTTGTCAGAATGTTTCAAAACTGGATGTATTTCTTCAGCAGAACTTCACAGAGTGGATGATTATGGCTGTAAGAGTGCTGATAAGCTTTGGATCTGAGAATACCTGAAACTTTTAGTCGTACTCTGCTACAGTCAGAGTGAGGGGGTTAAAGCGTACTGAAGGGCGAGAATGGGAGCTGGGGGAGTTGGCGTACTGTTAGAAGAGCGGGGGGCAAAGAAGGAACGGGATCCGGGCGGGGGTTGAAGGAGAGATGATGATTGATGGGGGAGGGCTAGCATACCATTGAGTGCTTGGGGGTGGGCGTGGGGCTGCGGATGGGGGCAGACAGCTGGACAGCGTATTGCAAGAAGGGGGAGGAGGTCTGACAGTACGCTAACCCTTCTTCCCCCAGATATGGTATTTTATTTACATAATCATTATTAATTTCCACTCTCAGTAATGTTGTGTGGACCAGAGAATTCCTCTGGTCATTATCTTTCATTGGAGCCTCATTGATAAGTGTATGTTGAAGCTCTGAGGAGTTACAGTCAATAGAAATTTGTATATCAGACTCCAAAAATGGCACACTTGGACAACACCTGATGTTCATCCTCAAAACCAAACATGTCCAAAATGACATTTCTGTTTTTGTGCTATTTTGATCAATCTCGAAATCCATGAGCAGAATATTTTATTCTACAAATGTATTGTATTTTGCAGTTCATACAGTCAACAATCAATGTGCATTTGCAAGAAATAAAAATGAAAAATCTGGGTGAAAGCAAAGTTTTTCAATTTCTTTTGTGTTACAAACTTAATAGCTACAAACTACTTACAGTTAAAGTATTTTTGACAGAAAAAATAGAAAACAAGCTCGTCGTCATCATCATAAAGAAACCAAGCTTTTGCACGCACTCCAAATTGTTCAAGAACAGCATCTAATTTAATTTGTGCATATCTTTTCAAGTGTTTTTGGTGTTTTAAGCGGTGAGGGTTAAGGGCTTAATTTCACTTTGGGACAAATTAGGTATTTTTGAATTGAACTGAAATTAAATGGTAAATGGACTGAACTTATATAGCGCTTTTCCAGTCATTTTGACCACTCAAAGCACTTTACACTAGAGTCACATTCACCCATTCACACTCACAAACACACACACATTTATACACTGATACGCAGACCGGTAGGCAATTTGGGATTAAGTGCCTTGCCCAGAGGTACATGACATGTGGCAGGAGGAAGCTGGAATCAAACCTACAACCTTCCGATTGCAAGACGACTACTCTGCCACACAGCCACATTTGGAAGACTGTGGCTGTCTTCCAAATGTGCTAAAAATTGCATCTAGTCCCTTATGCATGTCATAATTTGTGTTTTATTTGTTACTTTTGGTATCATTATTATCCTGGCTTATTTACATGTGGCAAAGGGATTTTATTGTGTTTGTGTCTCAGAGAGAAGTACACTCTGGAGCAGGATATTAGGGAGATGGAAGAAGCTATCAGACAAAAGAGTGCTGAGGTGCAGGTGAGGACATTTTCACAATGTTCTACATTTCTCATTTTTAAAAATTATTAGACTACTGTAATATGAAAAGCCATGAGGTTATGGCTACATTTACATGTAAAAGTTGCAGGGGCTGTGACTGGTTTTATCATTTTTGTTTTATCTAATGATCTCTCAGGAGATGCAGAATGACATGGACAGAGAGACAACCAATATGCAGGAACTGGAGGCACAAAAGCAAGATGCTCAGGACCGTTTGGAGGAGATGGAACAGCAAAAGCATAAATTGGAAGATATGTTGAATGAAGTACAGCAAAAGTGCAAGGAAGAATCTCAATTGGTGAGGAAAGAAAAACAAATTTGCAAATGTGATTTTACAGTTAAGATATGAACATGTACTGCAAAATAATAATATTTTAATTTGCTACATATCAAAACTATACAGTAACACTTGCCTGGAGGACATTACCAAGGATGGGCAATTATTTTTTGAAAGAAAGCAACATGAGAAATTTGAATCACCTGTAAGCATCTTTGCTTACTAATTTAATGCCCCTTTAAATTGTTATTTAAAGGGCCATTTAAATACAAATTTATGTGTCACATAGTGCCATTATAGTACCATCAAGCTGTTATAAAATTGCTATATATAAAAATTTTTACTTTGTAATTTCACACTTTGAAATTGGGTCTCTGTTTCTCTAAAAACACCTGGCCTTTACGCACCCCTTTTTTAGAGGAACTGACCTCTGACAATATTGACAGTGTTTATTGTAGCAAACACGCTGCAGTCAGAGAAATTTTGAGAAAAATAATAGATGATCATGGTCCAAGTTGTCAGTGGGGTTTATGCAATCCTGACAGCCATTACCCAGAACATACAGAGGGTGAAATACAATTTATTACATTTACAAAACCAAAAAGGAGTCTGGAATAACACAAGAAATGGATCATGGCCTGCAGCCCACTTCATGTCTGGTTGAATGAAACTGATGGACAGGAACTACCACGTTAGTCAGCACAAAGGTAACCGGTAGTAAACATCCCAATTTTTGTCATAACAACACTTACTGATAGACAAATCAAGCCCTGTACCGGTTAATTAAGCCAGCAACTAAACACAAGCACGTCAAGAAAATCCTTTGTCATGAATGTTGTTTAACTAAACAATATAATATATTATGTGGAAGTAATCTGGCTAAGGGCTTAGGGCTTCGTGCTTTAGCTCAGCTCAAAGCTTTGTGCTAATGACTCACGACTGATGGTTAAGCGTCAAATAAACACAACTCAGTTTGATTAAAATAACAATGCTAAACATCTAATTGTTTCCAGATCAATAAATGAAGGAACTGATGGTTGATTTTATGCATTTAGATTCCAACGGTAGCTCTGTGGCAGCATGAATACAGACTGCAGGCAGTATCTGCTGTATTTATATTAAAACACTGTTTTATGCTACTTTTTTAAGGACTTTCCTGAAGGCAGATTTTCACCAGCCGGTATAATTTAAGTCATTACTCATCCATTTTATACATGCACAATGCGTGGGCCACAGCGTTCACACTCACATCCAACCAGACATTGTGTCCCTCATAATTTTTCCTCTTGGGCTTCATTGTTTATTTTTCCATTGCTTTCCTCAAACAACCTTACAGACCTGACGTAAGATTCGCCATAGAATTTTCTTGCCCACTGTTTTTGCCTCATTGTTGGAAAGGCAAAAATGACTCAAAAATGTCTCAGGTAATGCATTTACTTCTGCCATAATAACAGTTTGTTGGTTAGGGTTCGCTCTACTTCCGCATGGGGGCAGAGCCGGCATCATCCCAGATAGCACAATATGAGTGAAACAACACAGGCAGAAACATTGAATCTCCGTTGAAGCATGGCATTGAAATGAAATTGAAAGTGATCGGCGACTTACATGTTGAATCAATGTTAGGGTTTCTACCATAACTGACACCTTATCAATGTTGATTCAACCATCATCTGAATGTGAATCTACATTCACATTTGGGTTGATTTTATATTGAATGAAGGCTAAGGAATTAATGTTGATTCATTTAAATCTTTTGGTCTGATAGGTCTACATCATAACATACCATTAAAAGTTTCTTCACTGGTGTTAAACACATAATTTTGTTGGCAGATGATGGGTATTATGTTGTTCAAAATTATCTTACATTACCATATTTCCAAAATGTGTGTACACAACTTAAAAATGACAGCATGGCATTAGAATAAATTTTTATTTTAAAAACAGGCATAGATCTGCAAACATATTTGACTTCTTTTTGACTGTCTGAACAACAATCTATTGTCCATGGAAGAACAGCGTCCATGAGGTTAAGCCTTCTACTTAACTTCATGGAAACAGGGAAACAGTGTGTGTTGGTTTGACTCTGGTTTGCGTCACTTTGGTTCCTTGACTTTGGAACCTTGACTTGGTTCCTTGGTTCCTCGATTCAGGCGCATAATGAAGCCACTTCTTGACAGTTTCGATGCAGTCCGCGACACTCAGCTTTGGGTCAAACTGCTGAGCAGCAGCTGAAAAACACAAAAATAAGAGTTAGGAAGGCATCGGTTAGAAAGATGACAAACATTTGAAAAGTTCTGAAAGACATTGAAATATTAAATAGTGTACTGGTTATAGGTCTGAGAACAAACACAAAGTATGCAGTTCCCCATATAAACTTAGTTAAATTAAAAAGGACATGCTAATGAATATTCATGAATATTTATCTTAATGTTAGTTGACATATACAATTACATTTACCTATCAAGCTGCACCTTAGTGTAGCAATTATGATATTGCACTCATGTTAAAATGAGGGAATCAATATTTAAAATAAAGGGCTGTTTATGTAGTTGGAAAGATTATTTAAAATTTATACAGGATAAACTTCCATCAAATAACTGGTTCAGTCTTCCATTAACCATAAACATTTCCAAATAAGATGATGACTAAATTAATTCATGAGGAAGTCGTGGTAGAGCGGAGGAGGGGATAAGGGGTGCAACAAACAACATACTTGGATTCAAAATTGATTAGCAGTTTTTCCCAACCCTGATCCTCAAGAAAAATGACCTGCATGAGTGCAATTCAGCAAAACTTGTCAATCAGCCATCAATTAAAATCATGTGTGCTGAATTATGGAAATGCCTAAAACTTGCAGGGCACTGTGCTTGGAGGACCAGTGTTGAAAAATACTGGGTTATATATTGGCATTTCAATCAATAGAATTCAATCACAGAACATTGATTCAATGACACATTTTCAACATTGGTTAAAATGGACGATGGATGGATGACGATTGTTTGATGGTTTATCCATCATCAGTCGTCGACCTTAACCATAAAGTCAATCTTTGTGATCATCATTCAACATTGAATTAATAATATAATAAGCGAAGTGGCTTATTGGGACATCCCACTCATGCAAATAGGGGGGTGGACCACTTCACTCCTTGTAGTAAGTTGTGGATGTTTTTGTGTCAACACAATATGCACAAACGGTCAGTAATAATATTTACAGACAAGTAAGAAAATGTACAGAAAGGAATCACAAGCCACTATTCTCAATGTAGTGCTTAATTTAAAACATAATTAACCCCCACTCAGTTATAACATGCTCTTACCCAGATCTCCGATTATTATTTTATTTATTATTTAAGTTTATGTGATAAGGACATACACACATTGACATGGACAAACTGCACAAAACAGCAGTCCCATGTTTGCACCATGGTGCAATAGCAAAAGCTAATTCGCAGCACTTGTCCCTAGATGGGCTTTTAAAAAGTACCTTTAAAAATTGAAGTGATAACGATTTAAAATAGAACAACATAACGTTGACAACATCTACAAACCAACAGTGAATCATAAACATTAAAAATGGATACAGTTCTGTTTTTGATATAACCAGAGTTTTGTTTGTTTTTTGAATATACTAAAACTGGTTATGGACTTTAAATCAACAGGAAGTGAGTTCCAGACTGCAGATCCTCTCGCAGACAGAGCATTTTGAGCAAAAGTGGTTCTTCGAAATGGAACCTTACAGTTTCCATCTGAAGCCGCTCTAGTGGCTCTGGTATTGCCCTGCAGTCTCTGTATGCAATCACGTAATGGTGTAGGTGCATATCCATTTAAACACTTAAAAATCAATTTTAAAAGATTATAATTTATAAAATTAGAAAAGTCTAAAATGCAGAATTTGGCCAAAATGTGACAATCGGATTGGCTTTTGGTGTAAAACCTTTAAAGCCCGATTATAAAGACTTGCTAATGGTTTCAGTATAGTTTGAGTAGTCTGAGACCAGACGGTAACTCCATAGGAAAAATGTGAGAGGATCATTGAGTTCCAAAAAATCTCTGCACAGTGAAGTGTTAAATAATTTTAAAGAGAAGAGTTGCGACAAAACAGCATATATTGATCAGACATTATTCAGACATTGGCATTTCATTCATTAGATTTCAACCACAAAACATTGATTTAATAACACATTTAAACATTGATTACTTGGCTAGAATTGGATGATTGTTTGATGGTTGATCAAACGTCAATTATCGACCTCAAACAAAAACCAACCATTCCGACTATAATTCAATGTTGAATTACCATCGTGTGCTATCTGGGATGTACACGATCCCAGATAGTGTACATTTACAACCTACCAGAGTTTTCCATCACCTCATACAGAATCCAGAGCTTTGCAGGCCAACAAGAGTGATAGCTATTTCAATCACAGGAGGGCCAGAGAGAACTTAATGAAGCAAAGAGTGATATCAAAGCACTTATTGAAGCTGCTCACTCACTGAGGAAGGATATGGCTTCGGTATATTGTGAGCTGACTGCCTCACATCAGCTCCCTATGAACAGCTCAGAAAGGTGCACCGCCACTAACACAAAGCTAATCAAAAAAGAAGATGAGGAGGTGTGGCCCAACCCACCTCCGTGGCCTGAACCTGGAGTTCTCCACACAGGATTCTTCAAACTAAAGATTGAAGAACAATATTGACATGATGGCTTACTGTATTAGGTGGAACTACTCACTGCCTAATACAGCATCGTTGCCCCAAAAACCATTTCTGCTGACACACATCCCTCAGGCTCAGAATACCATGTTTCAGTTTCATGTTTCTTCACAATATCTTGGGCCATGTTCATGTTGGACACCAAGTAGTGCAGGTTTGCTACAAAACAAAAGCACCAGGGAAAGAACTAAAACATGCAGGATGCCGGCCCTTCAGGACCAACGTTGGACACCCCTGTCCTAGACTGTCCAGAAATAAGGCGAGGTGATATAATAGCCTTCCAAAGGTTCTCTCTCCTGCTGCAGTCACTATTTGGTCTGTTACAAACATGAGGACTTGAGGGAGAAGTCAGACTGAACTGTGGCTCCCATGTTGCCCGTCTAATAAGCAAGCTCCTCCAGAACAAAGAGCTAACTTCTGTCGACATCAGGTCAAACAGCCTGGCATCACCTGTATTACTTGTCTGAATGGCTTCGTCATGAGTCATGGATCCAAGGGTTCGACAGTCTACCCGGTGGAAGAGGCAGCAAGGAATGGACCTGCAACAGGGCAGATGCACATACCTTCAAACAGACTGTAACAGTCCTACATAATATGATATATGGATGAACCTCCTAAAGTCTTTTAGTGGCAGGTCTTGCCTTTTGGGACAACCTCAAGCCCCTGCTGTGCAAAATTCACTCGACAGCATCGTGACAGAACACACCCAGCTTGAAGACAACCTGGGTTGTCTTCAAGCTGGGTGTGTTGATTCTCCATTGAGAAGTGTTTCTATGCAGACAACTGCCTACAGAGTGTTAGTTTGCCTAGAGAAGCCAAAATCCTTGGAGACCGACTGACAGAATTGATTAAATTAGCCAGGTTCGGGTTACACCAAATGACTTACAATCCAAATGTTGTAAGTCTTTTGCCTCCTGAAGCTAGATCACAGAGTCTGGCTCTACAGCTGGCAGAAGACAAATCCAACTCCTCTGGGACAAACTTGGGCTCAGTTGGAATTGGAATACACACTTCTTAGGCTATAAACACAGATCTGTGTCCTATGAGATATCAAGAACTCACTTCAGCTATCAAAAGGAGAGATCGGTGGTCCTGCTGCTAAAAAAATCTTTGTTGGAGCCAGGATAGCTGAGTTTTGACACAAAACTATACCTGGCTCTATGTAGACTCTGAATCCAGCAGTTGACCTGACATGAAGGAAGACTGGCAGAACTCAAAGTACCACACTGATGGTCTAATGGACCCCCCTTTCTGCTCCACAGTCCCAACACATGACCAGAAAAGCCAAACTCAGAACCCTTTAAAGAGGAATCTGAGCTTCGAAAGACTGTCTTCTGTGGAACAGCTATCACCTCCACACTTACCTGTCAGGATGGAATGCAGTACAAGACGTGGCAGGAGCTCTTGGATGTTACTGTGAAATAACTTTGTGGACAAGCAGTCTCAACTTCTCCACCTAGCACTGAGGAATATAAAGTTGTTGAACAGGCCATCCTTAGGCAAGCTCAACAGGAGTCATTTCGAGAGGAGTGTCGTGTGCTTTCTGAAACTAAATTGGTTTCACCCCAAAGTCGGTTACTCACCTTGGCACCTGAAATTGACACGTCAGCTGTATGTATGACATCCATTTTCATCATCCAGGCCCTCAATGGGTCTTTGCAGAGCTGTGGAGCTCTTATTGGTAGAGAAGCAATAGGCAAATACCTTCATGGCTTACAGACAAGACATAAGTGGCAATCAAACCCTCCCAATCTCTTCTGCAAAAGGCAACCATTATGGTTGTGGACCCCCAGATGCCCCGATCCTTGTGGCCGATAGGTCATGTGATCAAGATTTGCTGTAGTGATGGATTTATCAGATCTGAGGGTGTGAATAACAATGGACACATCTACACTAGACCAGTTGCTCAGTTCGTCATTTTACCAGCCATGACATCTGAAGGCATTCCTCAGTGCTTATTGTGAACATTCAAGGACACTGAGTAGAGCATAAAGCCACCTCCTGAAAATAACAATTAAGCTTTTATGTTTAGCAAACGTGTCACCATTTCGAGGAGGAACTGCATCTCAAAGGAACCGCTAGGTCAACCTTGGCATTTTGGACAGCTGAATGGTTGTCGCAGGAGATTAATATTCAATATTCAATATTCAAACATGAAAGCATGAAAGAATCAACCCAACACTCCAGATACGTTTATGATGAGGAAATAATATTATAACGTGATGTAAAGTAGATTTTACAAAATGGTGACCCTTTAATGAATGTTCACAATAAGCATTGAAGAATCCCAGTTTTTGCCATGTTTAGTCAAATTAACATAAAATGACACCATAAATTTACATTGATAACCAACAGTAGGTCATTTCCATTAACCATGAAATTAAGTAAATTGAAATTATGTTAATAAATTTACCCAATGAAAACAATGCAATTTCGAAAAAATGATAGAAGATGAGTGCTGTGGCTGAATTATGAATAAATTTTATGTAGCTCTTTACATCTGCCACTGCCACTATTGTTAATGACTTACGGCATAAACAAGTTTATTCATGTGTAATTCTGATTTCATTTGTTATTTAATGGAAATGGAAGTTGTAAAATTGTGTTTTCTTGACATCAGCAGAATACAAAGATTTGCACACATTTGTAAGAAAAATGCAGCTAGTAATGCAATCATATCAAAATGTCAAGGAAACAGCTCAAGTGTGGAGCCCACAATTATTACAGTTTAATATTTAATAGAAACAGTTTAGAAAATGTTACTTTTTTTACAGTATTTATGAAATAGTATCAGAACTTTTCAAACTCGAGCTATCTTTTGAAACTAGTTAGTCTGAAACTAAAATTGTGAAGCTAAAGTAAACAGCTTCATGGTCAATTTCAGGAGAGAAATATTTGGAAGTCCATGCTAGTTAGTATGGTCACCAATGACATCGGATAAATGGTTATTCTGAAACGGTCAGTTGTTATTCTGCCATTTGCACATTAATCAGTGTGTATCTGAGCTTAATTGACCGAGCGAAGACAGACCTCTTGACGTTGATTGGTTGTCTTTGACCGGTGCATTTCTTCAGACGCCCACAATAGCATTGGGAGGAGGCAGAGGACTTTGATTTTTTTCACAGATTATCTGTCTCATATATCATTATGACATTGACAATTTTAATATGTAAACAATATTTTAGTTGCTTAGTTGACTGCTACTACTTTAGTGAGCTTGTTCATGAAAGTATTTTAACTACTCAATTTAAGATTAATTTATTTTTGTTAAAATGTTAAAAAGAAGTTGAATGTGCTTTTTCTGTATGTGTGATTGTGATAAAAAATGCCTTATCAGACAGGTACTCATAAATAATAACTGAGAATGAGAGTAGTTGAGGGAAGACAGATAAGCTAACCAGTTATCTACTGAAGTCTTCTCCAGTGTAACCCAGCTGATTCCAAACCAATAACTCACAGCTGATTTTCCACCTACTTTTGTTCTCTTAAACTAGCACTCAGAAAAATAGTTTGACCCCGTTACAGGCATCCTGACCCCCCCCCCCCAATGAATGATCATGTTTTACCTCTGGATTTATTAGTTCTCTCAGAGTATTCTGGCTTCCTCCCAGAGTCCAAAAGCCTACCAGGTTGATTGGTTACTCTAAAATTTCCATTTGGTGTGAGTGTGCATATGCATAATTATGCATCTGTGTGTTGTAAAATAAATATTTTAACAAATGTAATAAATTCTTTTGTTTTAAGCCCATCACTGAATGTATATGTGCACTAATTTACTTATTTTAGGTACTTGAGGGCCGGCATCCTGCATGTTTTAGTTCTCTCCCTGGTGGTATAACAACCTTTTCAGCATGCCAATGTTCTTCTTAGGCCTTCTAATGAGCCATCATTGGATCCAGGTGCATTAAAGCTGGGAGAGTAGTAAACATGCATGTAGTAAACATGTAAACGATGCTGGCCCTCGAGGACAGACTTTGGGCACCGCTGGCTTAATTTATGGCCACAATTTATTTGTTGGGTTAGGGTTATTTTTATCATGAATAATAATAATAATAATAATTAAAGCTGCAAGCGGCATTGGAGGCCCTCGCAGCGAAGTGTGCAGCCTGTCTCATGGGCACCGTGGGGATTCCAGCAATGCCACCGCCGACGTTCTCACTCAGTTCCCACAGTCATCTGCCAGGTGACACACACCAGCGCTCCCTGATGATGCACAAGCACAGTCAAACTGAATTTCAAATTCAAGCCTTGGGCTCTTTAGATACAAAGGTCAATCCTAGCAAGCACGTATGATTTAAAGCAGTCTTACTCAAACTGTGGTCCCTGGAACATTTTTGGTGCAAGGGCACCCCCTAGTGGTCAGAAAACAACTCCAGGACTACTTATATGATCAGAGGAAGCAAAGTTATAGCAAATGGATTCCTTTGAATGTTTAATGGGAGGCATCACTCCCGTTTGTCAGAACTGCTCTTTGCTTGGTAGTGAATAATGCTGTGCTTTCAGGTTAACAGCTGATATTTTCATAGAAGTAACTCAAAATGCTGAAGTAGACCACATATGTCTGTTGTGGCCAGTCAAATTTACCAAACAGCACCATGCTTCTCATTAGGATAAACAAAGAAAAATACATGAGAGTTATATTTTCATTTCAGGTTGCATCACATATTAAGATGTGTTAAGGCAGGCACAACTTTGGATTAAGTGGTTTTTGACAGCTTGTTAAATGAATTAACTGGTCCTCAGTCTGAAAAAAATTGAAAAACATTGATTTAGAGACGTATGCAAAATATGAGGGATTAGAATTCACTATTCAGCCATGCCCACATGGTCCCACCAGCAGCTAGTGTTGAAAGAAGGATTTATCATCATGTTATTCAAATTTATTAAACACAGTTTGAAATCTTCATGAAGCAGAGATTAAGAGGAAGAACAATAGTAGGAAAATAGGTGACTTCCTGTTGTAAGGTGGCAGATCTAAAGTGATGACACCGATTGACCATTTGAATGTGATGAGCTGTGGTCTGTGATGATACAAATGAAGTTTGATGCAGCTGGGAGCTTTATTGGGGAAGTTACCTTACCTTGATGTTTCATGGCAAATGGCCAGATTTGAGGTTTGACCACGCTCACATGCTTTGACATAGAAAATTCCTTTGATAACTTTTGACCTTCAATGCCTCAAGACTGCTGACTGAGTTTGAAGCCTGGATCTCAAAAGCTGCAGGACGAGTTCGCTCAGATATGACATCAATAAAATAGACAAAATTGCGACATTGATCCAACATGGCCGACTTCCTGTTGGTTAGGACCACAGCTCCAAGAGACTTTTTTGTAGGTCTTTTGTGTACCAAGTTTCATAATTCTGGGATAAAGCATGGCTGGGGACTAATTTTTTAAATATTCTAGAGGCGCTGTGGAGGAATTAGGCCACGCCCACCAAATATTGGACTGCAGTCTTGTCGAGGGGTGGACAAGTATCGATCTCAGTGAGTTTGGTGCAGTTGGTAACTAATGAGGGGAAGTTATTCCATCTTGATGTTTCATGGCAAATGGCCAGATTGAGGCTAGGCCACGCTCACATGCTTTGATGTATGAAAATTCCTTTGATAACGTTTGATTTCAGTGCCTCAAGACTGAGTTGACTGAATCTGAAGCCTGGATCTTCAAAGGTGTAGGACGAGTTCGCTCAGATACGACGTCAATAAAAAAGACAAAATTTCGGACTTCCTTTTTGGTTTGGACTTTGACTCCAAGAGACCTTTTTGTAGGTCCTGATATGATACATGTGTCCCAAGTTTCATTATTCTGTGATAAAGCATGGCTTGGGGCTGACTTTTAAAATGGGAATTCCTGTCGGGGGGGGTGAACAAGGATTGATCTCAGATTGGTGCAGCTGGGGTGAAATGTGGAAGCTGGAGCCAAATGTATGGCAGCGGTGACTTTGTGACTTTGCCACGCCGCCACACCCACACCTGCCACTGAAAACACTTGGCACTTTAAAGCTAGTGAGACCAACTTATCTGTCATCTGACACAAGGTTATCTTGATTAGGTCAAGAGAGCCAGAGATGGAGATTTCCAAATAAAAAAAGTCACTTCCTTTTCTGAGGGGGAACAGGAAGTGATGGCTTAGATCAGGGGTGCTCATACTTTTTGAGACCAAGATCTACTTTTTCTCTCACCAGCCGGCTGAGATCTACCTCATGAGATGAAGACATAAAAATTGTAAATTAAACTCTATTGACTTATTTTATATGCAAATATGTATCAGTTATAGCAGAAATAATAAACTGATAGAAAACCTAATGCAGTTTCTTCCTCAGTGAGATTCTGACACTGGGAGCAGGTTACTGGTTTCTCAGTCAGAAGCTGGTTGCAAACCTGAGGCCAGCAGGTATCAGTCAGTTCTGGGAGATCTGAAATCTGGTTTGATGACGTCAATATGAGAAACTACAGAGTGATAGGAAGCAAAGAGCTCTTCAAAGGTAGAGGTAAATCTTCTGAAGTTGGGATATAATTAATTTCATTTCACATAATTATCTCGGTAGAAGCCATTTGTTTGTTAAAACTTAATAAAATATATTTGTCCTATTTGATGTTTGTTGTGAGTGATGTATACTCAAAACAAACGAGGTAATTAGTCCAAGTTTGTCGTTCATTGGTGGTTCAGAAACCACAGCGGCTGTAAAGCGCCACAGCAAAGATAAAACAACCCAAACAGGTGATCAACTCAAAACTACACTTACTTTTTACTCTCCGTCTCTCTTTGTCGTTTAAGAACACCCGTTGCCATGGCAACAGCCTGCGTCCCGCAAGCCTAGCAGAGATTACGTTAAAAACATTCAATCCGTTACGTTATCAGCTTTCCAGGCTTGATATTTATTTCTCGATTATTGATAAACCTCTCATGAACACAGCGGTTGTTGATTAGCTAATTTAAACTCCTGATGTGCTAGTCAGTCGGTCTTTGAGTCGCTTTTTTTTGTTTGTTTGTTTTTTTAACCGAAACGCACTCAATTGCGCAACACATTGTTGAAACAACATTACTAAGATTATTCATTTTAACAGGTTTTGTTGATTTTATTATTATTTAATGAAGCTGCAAACGTTTAGGACCTTAGTGAATATTTCTGATAAGCCTGTTAGAAGAGGGAGTTCTGGTCTCAGTGTCCTGGTGGCGTTCAGTTTGTCACCTGCTGCCGAGATCGACTCAGAACCTTCCCGCGATCAACCGGTCGATCACGATCGACGTTATGAGCACCCCTGGCTTAGATGATGTCAGACTATGACAGCATAGGATCGTCAGGCATCCCACCAGGATCACTCATGCCAAGTTTGGTGCCAATTTACCTTTTTAATAAGAAAGTTATAGAATTTCGTTTGTTTTGGCAAGTACGCCAAGTTCAGTGCTCTGCCACACCCCCCGAACATCTATGAAAAGTACATTTTTAAAAAACCTTTAAAGCCCCGTGCCTTAACTGCATTCTGACCAAGAATGAAGCTGAGGAGGAGTTCGACTTGAGTAAAAATTTAAAATGGCCAAAATTTGACCGTTGACCCAAAATGTCCGCCTCCCTGTGCATTTTAAAAGGTACCTCCAAGATACTGTTTTTCTTGATTTGGGGTGATCCACCTAGGTACCGTGTTTCAGATCTCTATGACCTACGGTTTCTCCCATCTCACTTTAGGGGTGCTGTAGAGCAGTTTGGCCACACCCTGTTTTTGGTTGGGGGACAATTATGGGTCAAGTTTGGTGAGTTTTTGAATATGTTAAAGGTTCCAGAGCCACGTAAAGTGACAGGGACAAAAAAATTAAAGCTGCAAGCAGGCTCAAATGGCCCTGCAACTCAGTACCACTCAGGCTTATTGGCGACAGCGGGGGTCCCAGCACTGCCGCCTGTTCACCACTGCAATGGGTGCAGTTTGCCCACTCATCTGCCAGGCGATGCGCATCAATGCGCTGCGTTCAGCAGTGCTCCCCCATGATGCACACAAAGTCTGATGCAGATCGGCCGATGTGGTGAGGAGAGATAGCTGATGGATTAACCTGGGGGGCGCAGTGTAGTCAAATTACAATCTGATGCTTTTGGACTCTGAAGAGATTCACAAAAATCAATCATGACAAGTTGGATATAAATCGGATGAGGCGTGTGATTTAGAGATGATCATATGCAAACGGCAAGGGAGTGAAATTTGCCATTCTGCCATGCCCACATGGTTTAGCCAGCAGCCAGTATTGAAAGAGTTAATCATCGAGTCATGTTATGTTATGTGGCACAGTATTTAACCCATATGAATCATAGAATAAAAGCTAGAAAAATAGGTGACTTCCTGTTGGGAAAGGGCAAGGCTTAGGTGATGTCACCAATAGATCATGTGAACGTGATCAGAGCTGGTCTATAATGGGACATGGAAAGTCTGATGTGGTTCTGACCTTGCTTGTGGAATTTATTGCACCTTGATGTTTCATGGCGAATAGGCAAAGTTTGAGACTTAGCCACGCCCACATGCTTTGATGTACAAAAAAATTGTAGGACAACTTTTGACCTACTATGCCTCATGAGTGTGCTGAGTGATCTTGAAGTCTGGAGGTCAAACACTGTAGGATGAGTTTGATCAGATACGACGTCAATAAAATGGAAATGATGGCAGCTTTGATCCAAAATGGCCAACATCCTGTAGGGTTTGGACCATGGCTCCAAGAGACTTTTTTGTAGGTCCTGATGATGTACAAATGCGTACCAGTTTCATAATTCTAGGTTAAACCATGACTTGGGGTTGACATTTTTTAAATATTCTAGAGGGCACTGGACATAAATTAGGCCACACCCACCAACGATTGCTATGGATTCCTGTCTGGGATTGGATAAGGATTCACCCTAGTGAGTTTGGTATAGCTCTGCTTGAAACTGTGGAACTTGGAGCCAAACATATGGCAATGGCGTGACCTGTCATTTCGCTGCGGCGCCATGGCCACGCCCTCCATTGAAAATTCTTAGGGCTTTAAAGCAAGTGAGACCACCTTGTTATCTGTCATCCAACACAAAATCATCTTGATTAGGTCAAGAGAGCCAGAGATTAAGCTTTCCCAGGAAAAAAAATCACTTCCTGTTCTGAGGGGGCGGTGCTTAGATGACATCAGACTATGATGAAATAGGATTGTCAGGAATCCTACCAGGATCACTAATGCCAAGTTTGGTGCAACCTGGCTAGAAACCGTGGAATTCAGAGCCACACATATGGCAACGGTGTTTTCGGTCACTTTGCCACACCCACCTGCTCCATCGAAACCGGTCAGGTTTGGAATCCACAACACACCAACATGTCTTCTGTTTCTGGGCACAGTTTTCTGTGTACCAAATTTTATGTCTATATGATAAAATGAGGTCAATGCAGAGGGTATTTTGAAAGTTGCTAGGTGGCACTGTTGAGCCTTTTCTTTTGTGATTTTTGTGTCGTCCTTAAAATACATATATTTTGTGCAGTCTTGACACATCCACCAAGTTTGGTGAGTTTTTGAATATAATAAAGCCCCCCAAAAGCCAATTCATTTGGCATAAGCTTAATCAGAATTAAAGCCGCAGGGGTTCTGGTGCTGGCGGGCGGCAGTGCCAGAACCCCTGCGCACTTCCTCATATGAATCATAGAGTAAAAGTAAGATATACAGTAGAAAATACAGGTGACTTCCTGTCGGAAGTGGGCCATGACAGTTTTACTTGTCATGGTCAAGTGATGACATCAATTGACCATGACAATGTGATCAGGACTGGTTTGTAGAGAGGCTTATGAAGTCTGATTTGGCTGTGACCTTGCATGTGGAAGTTATTGAACCTTGATATTTCATATCGAATAGTCAAAGTTTGAGACTTAGCCACGCCCACATGCATTGATGTAAGTTGTAAGTTTGACATTCAATACCTCAAAACTGTGCTGAGTGATTCTGAAGTCCGTATCTGAAAAACTGTAGGACAATTTCAATCAGAAACGACGTCTATAAGAAAGAGAAAATGACTGCTATGATCCAAAATGGCCGACTTGGTGCCAGGGTTAGGACCATGGTTTGGACCATGGCTCCAAGAGACTTTTTTTACACGTTATGACAAGATACATGTGTACCAAGGTTTATGATTCTAGGTTAAAGCGTGGCTTGGAGCTCATCATTTAAAATATTCTAGGGGGCGCTACAGAGAAATGAGGCCATGCCATCCAAAGTATGTTATGGATTCCTGTCGGCGGGTGGATAAGGATCCATCCTAGTGAGTTTGGAGCAGCTCAGCATGAAACTGTTGAATTCAGAGCCAAATGTATGGCAACGGCTTTACAGGTCACTTTGCCACGCTCACCTGCTCCATCGAAACCGGTCAGGATTGGAATCCACAACACACCAACATGTCTTCTGTCTCTGGCCACAGTTTTATGTTGATTAGGTCAAACGAGTAAGAAAACAACCATTCTCAGTAAAACATGACACTTCCTGTTCTCAGGGGGTGTGGCCTAAGTGATATCATTTGACCATTGGATATTGTAGGACACGTGATGATGATCAATCACTGAAAGTTTGGTGCCTCTATGAGTTTTTGTGTAGGAGATATGAGTTTTGTGTATTATGACGACGAGTAGGATGAGTTTGATCAATTTCAGAGGCTGTGAACGGCAGAAATGGGGTCAAAACCAGAACTTCAATCCAAAATAGCCAGCTTGCTGTTTGACTTGCACTATGACATTAATTGTATGTTCTGTGTGTCTTGGGAGTTCTATAAGTGTACCAAATTTCATGTCTCTACAATAAAGTAAAGTCATACCAGAGGATATTTTGAAAGTTGCTGGTGTCGCCGTTAAGCTGTTTCTTTTGCGAGTTTTGCGACAACCTTAAATTACGCAGACTTCACACAGGCTTGACTCGTCCACCAAGTTTGGTGAGTTTTTGAATATAATAAAGCCCCCAAAGGCCCCCTCTTTAGTGGGGCAGAATTGTAATAATAAGAAATACTATGATTACAATAGGCCTTCGCAGGGCTGTCGCTACTTGGGCCTAAAAACAATAATCAAGAAATCTTGCAAATTCAGTAGGCCTTGGCCAACGCTTCGCTGCTCGGGCCCAATAATTTTATTGTACACTCTATAAGAAAAAAAACCCCTTCTATTATAAAACATAAACTCTGCAAGCATTTATGTAATTTCTTATGAACTCTTATTTTTACTATAGATCTCAACTCTTCAGAGACAGATCCATTCTCAGGAATCAGATTTGCAAAACAAGGAGGAAGAGCTTAGCCAAGCAAAGGCTGACTTGGACCATCTACACCAGGAGGAGAGACAGCTGGAACAGAGCCTGGCTGCTGGCAAGATTCAACTGGAAACCATCATCATTTCACTGAAGTCGACTCAGGACGAAATCAACCAAGTAGGTGTTGTTCTGTTTTCTATTTTGATTAATTAGGTCAGAGCAGGAAAAGTGCTCCGCTGCAAAGGCCTATTGTAATCAAAGTGTTTATGATTATTATTGTGATTTTTATTAGGCCCGAGCAGTGAAAGTGCTGCAAAGACCTATTGCAATCGTATTGTAAATTATTAGGCCCGAGCAGTGAAGCGCTGGCGAAGGCCTTTTGAACTTGCAGGATTTCTTTTTTTTTTTTTAAGTTATTTTTCCGCCACTTTATGTGTCTGTTTGGGGCCTTTAACATGTTCAAAAAGACACCAACCTTGACCCAAAATTGTCCCCTGGTGAAAATTTTCTGAAATTTGAGATCTGAAACTCGGTACCTAGGTAGACCCTCTGAATCAAGAAAAAAAGTCTCTTGGAGGTACACCCTAAAATGCACAGGGACGTGGCCATTTTGGGTCAAAGGTCAAATTTTGGCCATTTTTCACTTTCACTCGTGTGACCATGGCAGGTCACATCACTGCCATACGTTTGGCTCTAGATTCCTCATGTTTGGACCAACCTGGACCAATCTCACTGAGATCGATCCTTGTCCATGCCTTGACAGGGATCCAGTGCAATATTTGGTGGGCGGAGGCTAATTCCTCTGCCTAGAATAGCTTTAAAAAAGGGAACACAGAAACTAAATTCTACACACAGACAGTTTTACAACAAGGAGTATCTCAGGAAGTTCTCCTATTGAGGATTAAAACACCACCTGCAAAAACAAGCAGGTTAAGGACAGGTCAGTTATGTCTTACATACAGTTCAACAAGTTCTTCTTTGGGAAAAACTTGGGAAGTCAGTATTACTCCACCAATGACAAGGAGATCGAGGGAGAAACTCATATGGTCATCTCTGACTCACACATGCATCATCAGAGTTTCACATAACTTTTTATGATTGACTCTTGTAAACCTCTAAGGAGCCCAAAAGCATTCAATTGTAATTTGACTCCACTGCGCCTCCTAGGTTCGTCAGCTATATATCCTCACTACATTGGCCTATATGCACCAGATGTTGTGTGCGTCATTGGGGAGCGCTGCCGAACGCATGAAAGTGTCTGCGGTGGCGAGTGGGCGGCGATGCTGGGACCCTTGCGGATGCCAATAGGCCTGATCGGCGCTGAGCCACAAGGGCCGTTGGAGGCTGCTTGCAGCTTTAATTATTTTTATTACTACTAAAACGGGCTTTGTTTCCTGTCATATTTTTCTCACACACAATTGGCATCCCCACCAATCAGAGGGGGAAATTAGCACCCAACACTGGCCAAATGCAGGTAAAAGTATGAAGTGGCCTCTAAACCGCCACCATGGCGGGTTGACAATTTGAACAGTAAAAAACAACCCACTGCATTCAGTTTGAACTTCAGTCCAGGGGAGGAGTGGCTGACTGACTACAGACTGATGCGCTACTGTATATGGAGCAGACCTAGGCTGTCATGATTTAACAACAACAACAAAAAAAAAATATATATATATATATATATATTTCATTAACGGACATTGGGCTTGTCCAATGAAATCCCTCAGCTCTCCTTGGCCTGCCCCTCTCCGCCGAGGTTATAAATAGAGCCATTTCAGCAAACCGAAGTCTGAAAAAAGTGAGCGGATACGAGACGGGGCAAGTCAGAAACTCGATAGGTGGGATATAAAATACAGTAGTTTCCCAGAAAAAATGGGAGACTTGACAGGTATGGGGATAACACAAGAATGATGATGGCCCGTGGAATTAATAATGAACACATTTTGAGATATTTTAGTAATAAGAGTAATTGTGAATTTCAATAAAAAATGTAATAAGTAAGGAACAACAAATAGAATAGTTAGAAAATAGTTACTGATGCCATTTAAAATGTTGAAAAATTCCTAGATATCTTCACTAAATACTATCTGTGGGAGTTTTAGGCAAAATATGGAAATGTTCAACATAGGAAATGATTGCAAGATTGCTAGGGTTGTGTAGTTAGTTTGCTGTTAGTAAAATTTACTTCAAGTGAACTGATTGCACTACCCCTCTGTTAAGGCGTCCATGCTTTATGTTAAATTAGTCTGTATACGTACATAGGTATGGTAAGCTTATTGTTAGTAAATTGGTTTTCATGGAGTTAAGAATAACATATATTTTATGTAATTTGCTTGTACTGGTGAGGGTTAAACACAGGGTTTTGAACACAGATATTATTTAGTCATGTAATGTCATGTTGTAAAATGTTTGGTTTACTACAGTATTTAATTTATTCCTGAGAAAATCAGTTTGACTGATTAAAGCTAAGCCTTCGAACATAGTAGTTTTGTTTAACTGTAATGTCTTACCTGAGATCTCAGGAGTATATTTGAAAATTAATAACTTGCCTAAATTCATTCCTTGCAGAAACGTGCTATACATGTTTGAACATTTTAGAATAAAACTAACATTTCTTGTTTTACTATAGAACAGCCCCTACTACAAAAGGTGAATATTAACACAGAAATCGAGAGTAATACATGGATAAATAACAAACATCGGCTCCATCTTTTTTCTTTTACCGCTCTGTGCTTCATGCAGTCATGGTTGTTAGGAAACATAATTTACACTAAGATGGTAAAACAGCTGGCTAAAATCTAGGCCTGTCCGAACTCAAAGCTTTTCTCTTCCGGTCATTGATATTCGCAGCCTCCAAAGGACCCATCCTAAGTAGATTGGGTCCTTCAAAGGATGCAGACCTTGAGTTCGGACACAGCTAAAGTCTAGTGGGTGCACGTCGAGGGTGTGTCGTGTCGTGGCATGTTTCGTGCATCTACCACTGCGCAGTTGAATGTTTTGAGTGTTTTGAGCATTCGACACACATCAGGCACATCCAATGCAGCTAACACTGGAGTTGGAAATCTGAACTTTTTCCATGGGATACAGTGTTTCAACCAGAGACTCTACTATGTGATGTAGTAGCCTGCATCTGCCATCAGATGCAGGTACTGATGCAGGATAGCAGGCCATCAAACTGGGCTCAGGTGAGACAAAAACAGCATTGATAGCGACCCTCGTCAGTGAACAGCCAACTTGTGAAACTCACAAAACCTTTGAATTATCGGGTAAATTCAAACACGTGCCCTACGACAACATTCTGTTGATTTCAGTAAACAAAACCTCGAGACAATTTCATCCGCCATTGTTCAAAGTAACCAGAAGAGAAAAAAGGCAAGAGGCTCCAGTGCGCGTCATGAATCTTTGTTGAAAATGTCTTTTCAACAAAGACATTTGAGGCTCTGTTAGGATTGCAGAAGCTTTCACTACATAATATTCTTGTGTCACTTTCCCAATTTCATCTGCCATAGTACGAGACGGCAACAGAAAACAATGGCTCGTCCAAGTACACATCTAAAGCAAAATATCAAGGTTCTGACTTCAAAGTGCACATGCATGGAACATACATTGAAGCATTGGACGAGTTTTTGATGCATGAAATATGTTCAGTGTGAATACAACACAAGTGAACTCAAGCAGCAACTTAGGCCCTCCAGACATTCAGAGGCCTCCAATACAGCTTGACTTGTAACACAAACCATAGCTCTATTACATTTTTCAGTAACTAAAAGTCACAAAAATGGAGGAAAAAATAAGTGAACATAGTGCATATCTGGGTCATCAAAATCATTTTATTGCACAGTTGAGTTTTATTGTGTTGGTTATTTAAAAAAAAAATAAGATCATTAAAAAAATATGCTACACTTATTCTTTTGTATTTTTCTTGAGCTACTTAAATTTCCACATTTAGTAATTTATGGACGTTTGAACACCCGAAAACATTTACTCTTTTTGGCTGCACAAAGAAAGCCTTTCAGAAAACATGGGTGTGAAAGAAAGGGTAGGTTTTGTATGAATATGTGTTTTTGTATTCTGCAGGCTCGTGGCAAGTTGTCCCAGATTCAGGATTGTCAGCAGGAGATGGCTAAAGGAATTGAGCAGTACAGCAGCACCTTAAATGGTACCAATGGAGGCAGTATGACAAACCTGGCCGACATGAGCGAAAGCTTCAATGACAAAGAGAGTGGAGGCTTTTCAGCTGCAGGAAAGGGAAGACAGGTCAGGAAATTTATTCATCCCATTGTAGATCACATGTTCCTATTTTAATAAAATTATGTATAGAAAAATTTAAGATGTAATTCTGACTAGGATTCCTTATTCTTTCATTCATTTTCATCAGGTCTTTATCACATAAGGTGTTTTTAAATGTTGGACTTTTTTTTTCTCACTGCAAAAAGGTTTTCATAGTTATATTTTTTTAATTCATCCATATTACTGTCAGTGCACAGAAATATGGATGAATTGAAAATTGAAAATTGCTGGAACTTAGGATATTTCTTAATGTAGTGTTGTGAAATGGATGACATCAATACACTGGTAAAGCTTTGTCCCATGGCTTGTCTATCAGTGGCATTTAAAAATGCACTGTTGTACTCAAGGATTGAAGGATTCTTTTTATTGACATACCAGCTCACTTTTTCTTGTTAGTGGTATTAAATTTGGACTCAGGTTCCACTTTAAGAAGCCTAATAAGTAAATATAGCTAAATGGGTCTAGCTTTTATTCTTCTCTACAATCTGTACCCTCCCTACAGGGTAGTCTAATCAGTTTGTGTATGTATTACTGGTGGCAGTCACACATAAACATGGTTATGTAAGATGTAGCATGTGCATGTTACAATGTGTTTATGTGCAAATAAAAGAGGCTAAAAGAGATACATAAAAAAGCAGAATCCATTACACTAGCCTTCAGAAAGGTAAAAGAATAAAGTCTAAAGACATTGAGTAATTGAGTAAGACCCAATGCAAGATACTTGTATTAACATTGTTTTAATGCTAAAACTAGCAATGTGATTTTGACAATGAGCTTGAAATGATGTAAAATGAGTAACTGCACTCAGTTGGATATAAATAGTAGTTGAAAGATAGTAGGGATAAAGGAGAACTGAAAGTAGAGCAAAGGTGACTGACTGGACCATGAGATGCCTGGCCCAGCACAAAAGAGGAACCACACTGAACAGGAAACAGATGGACGAGCAACTTAGACTGCTGAGAAAAGGCCTGAATGTGCAGGCTGAGGGATGGAGTGTGACCTCTGAGCAGGCCCAGACAAGAACACAGACATGACATAATGTCTCCAAACCAAAAATGGATCTAAAACCATCTACTCAAGTAGACGGCCATTGAAGAAGCATGGCAACCGTGCTAGCCAATGCAAAGACTTTCACAGGGTGGAAACTCCTATAAAAACTGATGCAAAAGGGGAACCTTTAGTTGTTTCCTCTGTTGTTTCCTGACTCGAAACTGTTTCCTAGGCAGTTTCGAGTCAAGAGCAAGATGGACAAAGAACTCTGCATCTGAAGAAGAGATGGACTGAAGACTGCGAAAGGAATTCAACCTCTCAGCCCTGCAACTTGTGGCACCAAATTGCACTTCTATCATCATCTGGATTAAGACCCCAAAGACAAAGGACAAAGGCAAAAAAGAAGAACTGCAGTTCTAACTCGCCACTCTTCCTGTCAGCACCCAAGGCCTGCGTAACCTCAGCATCTACACTGAGGTGAAAGCTCATCAGACCTTAAGGGACGCCTGCCTCAGTTTCCTCCTCCTGCTGGGACACATTCTTTATCATCTGGCCATATCAGGGATTCGAAATTCCGTATTCCTACTCTCATAATTTCCTTTTAATTCTCTGTGTCAGCGTTGGGGAAAGATAGGTTAGATAAGATGATTGATTTTTCTTATTTGATTATTTCTGTAAATGAATTAAGCTCTACTGACCCTTACGTAATGTTACCTACTAATAAAATATTTAGCATAAAGAGTAATCTAAAAGATGTGGTGGACATTCAATTAATGCTTGACTGATTGAGTTTTTGTAGGTTGCCTTAGCCAATAAGTAATGTAGTTAAAACAACACCTCTGTGACTCTTAACCAAGGTCACTACATTAAAATTTAGTGGGCAAATTCGAAGAACATTTGGTAAAAAAGAGGAGAGCGACCGTGAATGAGTGTGATCCGTGGGAGCTAATTTCACTCTGACTGCCTGTGGAATGAAGCCAATTGTGTCACTCGGATGAAGGTTGTTAATCCTAGGTGAATCTCCTCATCTTAATCCAACTAAAAGTTTCTTCAAGAACTCTGTAGTGGGCTGCAGCTGAGAGGCAAGAGGATACCTACAATTATGACATTGTGGTGCCCGAACAGGTGAGGTGGGGTGTGAATCCCTGGGTGGTCATGATCTAAAAATAGATAGTCTACTCAAATTGTGAATGGCAGGGAAGGGTTCAGTAGTGTAGGTAATATGAAAGAGGATGATTACCAGTGATTGCTGTTAAAAAACTGTTCACTGAAGATGTGAATGGCAGAGAAGACCTTCTTGACCATCCACTGGTATATGTAATCTGAAAGGGAGTAAGGTTACTGGTGATTGACCTAACAGGCCTTTGTCACCACCCTCATAGCTGCACAGTGTGTCGGTGAGGAAAATGTAATGAATGAATATAATATACAAATTTCACTTATTGAATAGAATTACTGATTTAAATAAACTTTTTCACAATATTCAAATTTTATGACCAGCATGAATAAATATAAAAAGTGAGATAAAAGTGAGTTGATTAATCAACGCTGGTCCAAGACACGTCACGTCCAATCACTGTCCAAGTCCCAATTGAAAAGGATCTCCATCCATCGCGTCTTCCGCTTTCAGTTTGATGGCTGGAGGGTACAAGCTGTTTTTAGTGGATTTGCTCTGGATGCTCCTCAGCTGTCAGTCAGGAGAGATGCTGAAACAGTCTGTGTGCAGGATGGGAAGAGTCCTTCATGATGCCGAGTGCTTACCCCTGTGTAGAGGTCCGAGGTAGTGGCTGCTCCCCACAGCTTTAACCACCCTCTGCAGACTTACCCACTCAGCAGCAGTGCAGATGCCATCCCACATAGTGATGCAGGTGCAGAGAATGCTCTCCACCATACAGTGATAGAAGCTCCCCAGAACTGAGCTCCCAAACCCTGACATTTGTTTGTCAGAGGTAAAGGTGTTTTACAAAGGTCCTTGCTTGTAAACCAAAAAAGGTCCTATTATGTTCATTCAAAAATTCTCAGCATTGTTCTGTGAAGGCTGGTTTATCTCTTCCCAAATTGAGCAATTTGGCAAGCATTTGATCTACCAAAGTCAAATTAGTTTTGATATTTACAAATCAAAAACTTTGTTCAAAAAAAGTTTAACTGCTTTCCAAACTATCCAAATGATGTGTACATCACATACACCTTACACTAAATAGTGTAAGGATTTGGTTTTTCCCTGTGTTAAGTTAGGTTTTTGTGTGTCGTTTTCAGTTAATTGAGTCTCCATGTTGTCCTGTCTACCCCTTGATTTTCCCCAACTGTGTCTCATTCCCTGATTACCCTCTGTGTATTTAGTGTCACAAAGAACATGCAACCATGTTCTTTGTTGGGTTCTTGTCATATCTGTCTGTCTTGTCCCGGCTTGGCTTGTTGGTTTCAGTTTGATGGTTTGCCAGTTGCTACCAGCTCTGAGCTTTTTATGTCTGCTCATCTGTGCTGCCTGGATTCTGGACTTTGAATTTGCGTTTTCACATTAAATGATTGTTTATTCACTCCAACCTGGGTCCTCTGCATCTGCCTCACCACCTCCCTACCACACGTCATGACAAATAGTAGCCAATACTTATGCATTAAAATCTGGGAACCAAATAGGAAGAGTATTATTTTGTTAATCTTTCCTACCAGGAGCAAATTGCACTAACAACATAACCACAGCATCTCAGGGTTACTTCAACTCTGCCATCAATTAAGGTGATTTTCTGTAGAGAGAAGAGGAAGTTACAGTTCTGATGGAATAACATAATTTCTAAAAGTGAAGCCTAGGTGCAAATTCAAACTGGAAGACTCTTCTAATCCCACCTGCATCATTCCACCGGTGCTTCCTGCTCATCACCGTTGATTAATCAACGCTGGTCCAAGACACGTCATGTCCAATCACCGTCCAAGTCCCAGCTGATAAGGACCTCCATCCATGGCGTCTCCCGCTTTCCAGCAGAGCTCAACCCACCTCCACCCCTTCACCTCCACTCGCTCGGCTATCCAGCTGCATCCTTTCTTAGCCGCCACTACCATTGTTGGGTCCCGGGGGGGATGATGTTCCTTTCAGCATACGGAATGCTCATCCGAGCCCATCGCAAAGATTGCGATAATCAATGTTCTCAGCCGGGGCCCGAGCGCCAAAGACTTAAATTTTGTATGTCAATAAACTCTTCTAATGGTTTCCCTTTTCTCCGTCTGAGTCTCTCCAGATTGAACTGAAAATGTATATAAATGTATATTTATTATAGTTGTGATTAGAAAATAGGTTTTCCTCTTCACCGGCAAAGTTACTTAAATGTAACTTTGCTGACTACCCTAACACTTTAGTGTTAGTCCTACGTTAAAATCTGGGAACCAAATAGGAAGAGTAATATTTTTGGCTGCTTTTGGGCAGGTTTAGTTTTAGTTTGATATTATTTTAATGACTTCCACATTTTACAAGTAAAATAGTAACAATTAACTAAAATTTTAAAGTCATTTATAAACAAAGGGATGGATGAGAACTAATCTACACTTGAAATCTGAGCTATATTCATGTCTTATGTGCTCTGATACCTTCAAACTGCTGCTGCCATCCATGATCTAACTTGGCAGCATATTTTTCTAGTTTTACATCAGGTGCTCTGTAGACTGATTTATAAACTGTTTGATTTTTTTAAATTTCTGATATGTAGATATTAATAACACAAGCTGGTTTAAGTTATCAGAATTATCCAAACAATTTATAGACTCACTGAATGCAATAAGGTAAAGAGAAAGCTGGCTTAAGACATTATTAATTTTGATTACATTTTAATTTTTATTATGAAACTATATGTAATTTAATTTTTCATTTTTATTCATTTCAATTGAATTTAATTTTATTAGCCCTTATTATTTCAGAACATTTTTCAACATTTCATACACAAAGAACATGAAAACCCTGTGATACAAGGTCAAAATAAAATCATGTTGATTGAAGTTAATTGGCTTGTTCATTGGCTTGTGTAGAATATTGCATGCTAAAAAAGTTATCCGTTCCTTGAAAAATTTGTCCTTCAAATGAAAATGAAAAGCATAAAATCAGTTTAATAAAGACTTGATGGGGTAACTACATTGTAAGCCAGCCATACCACACGTTTAGTAAAGTTGAAGAACTCTACTGATAGTCTTTGATGTTTATGCCTCTGGTCATTTACACAATCCAAATAATCTTTTCTCATGTCACAGGAAGATACATTCAAAGTTAAGCCATCAGTGTTCTACAATCAGCCTCAAGACCTTCAGTCAGACCTTTTCAACTCTGAAGACCCATTTAAAACAGACCCATTCAAAGGTTGTTGCACCCTTTAATTTTTCCCTATCCATCTTGTCTTATACAGAAGGCAGCTTCCCTGCACTAATTTCTTTTACTGTCCCATTTCTTGCATTTTCTTATTTTCATACAGAATTTGTCCTTTTTTGTTGCTGATAGATTTTATTCTTCCGTTATGTTTTCTCTTACTGTACACGTTTTTCTATTTTAGGTGACCCATTTGAAAGTGACCCATTTGGAAAGTCATCATCTACATCGACAGGTACTTTTGGACAACTTTTATTTTAGAGACTAATCAAATCAATAACTTAAGTGTCAGTGACAAATTAAGCTGATCTAAACAAAAGTTTTTTTGCCTTTAAGTGATATGGCTCTTACTCCCACTCTGAAATTCTAGGAACCACCAGTAAACCTGCAGTCTTCATTATTGGAGGCCAATCTAATGCCATACAGATTAAGTGATTGATTAAGCAGGCTCTTTTTCAGACGTTCGGGTTCAGTCATGTCAGAATTTAAAAGGAGAAAGTTTAATGTCATCCAAACTTTAAAGTTCTCAAAGAGACGCCTTTAATCTACCCAATTGATTGGATTCATCAGGTTTTCTGAATATATAACACAGTAGAGAAGAGTATTGTACAGTTTAGATAAATGGGCCAATAGGTTCGGCTATCTGCTTTTTCTTTTGCGTCCCCTCGCAAAAGGGAATGCAATATTAAAACCACCTCAAAAGACTCTCACGCTGATTAGATCAGCTGTCTCATCATGCTGGATCTCTCCCGCACACAACAACGCTGCCAACACGGGGAAGAAGGCGGAACCTCTGCGGCAGTCTGCATTCTGATTGCATGATACACACATGCAAAATAAACTTCCTGTTGGCTAGGTAGACTACGTAGCTTCCTTAATCTCTATTTCTTAAAGGGGCATCCCCACTTTGTATGGGTTACATAGGCATAGCTGAATCCTAACATGATGATTTCCTAGCTAAACTTCACACCAGTCTAACAATCTGGAAATCATTGATCCCACCCTTTATTATTTTTCGTAAACAAAAAAAGAAAGCTTGGAACAAGAATAATACGTTTATTTTCACAGAATCAATTTTTTGTATTAAGCTCACGAAAGTGATGACAGTCCATTGCTGTATGTTGTCGTGGAAAAAAAGGTATTTCCAAGCACTGTTCAGGTAAAATGACTCAGGTTTATTCATGAATTGTGCACAACTCAGAGAGCTCAAAGGCAATCAATAATCAAGCCAGTCTGGATGCAAAGCTCGCAAAGCTCTCCCAGGCAGACACAACAGGTAAGTTTTATACAATGATAAGGAATAAAACACAAGGGGCAAGACGATCTGGTCCTGATGCAGCTGCGGAAAACAACTTTCCAACCTCGTACATGTAATCCAAATAGTTCTTTTGGTGAGAGTTCACAAACATTTCATATGACATGACTAGCAGATATGACCTTATTGCAATCTTTTCCATAACAATCCCCTGTTCTGATAATAGATAAATATGCAAATGCAAATATTTATTATTAATCAACATTCCCCTGCTCAGTCAAAAACCATAAAATGCATATGTAGAACATGCAGAAAGGACAGACGCCTGTTTTTATTTCTGCAATTGGCAAAGCAGTATAGAAGATCTAAGCTAGGATACTAGCCTGAAAATATCAATGATTACACCACTTAAAAACAACAACAACAAAAAAACATTACACATTATCTTCAACATCACTGGAGGACAAAAAATCAGAATCATCACTCAGGGAGGTAGGATCACGGAAATGATCAGGTTTCTGTGTAAGGAAAGTGTACTTCAAGAGATGAACATTAATGAAGCTTTCTACTAACCTTTTAAGTAGTGGAATCACACAAGACAAGATTAATAGTATCCCCAATACAATAAATAAGTGTGAAGTTTTATTTGGAGTTGTTTCCAACCGTTAAATGAAAGCCAGAGAAAGAAACCCCACCACCTGAGTGACACAAACAAACAACAACAAATTAAAAATAGCCAACACAAATGTCTGTAATTGGAACAAGATGATCATGATGAATTCTCTTGTCTTTTCCTTTTCTTCTCTCTCAGGAACTCTTTTAATTTTTATTATTCTAATCTTCACTTCCCACTTCAACCACTTTCCAGTGGACCAGCAATATTTCTTTAATTGGGGAGCCTTTTTAACGTACAAAAGCAACCAATGTTCGTTGTCATGTTCGTCTCTTCCGAATTCCCATGTCGTCTCTTCTCTCTTTTTGAATGTTGGGTGTCAGAGGTTACTAGCACTTAACACCGATTATTATGAAGATATTTCAGGGATCAATGAAATTAAACGTGGCTGTCTGCGGTGTCAGAGGTTACTAGCACTTAATACCAGCAGCAGTAAAGTGAGTCGTCCTCATCCAGAAAGTTGTGCGTCATCCTCCTCCGTCTGATATTCTGTCGACCGTTGGTCCCCAGCATGGGCGTTGTCTTGACCCTCTTATAGTGGTTGGCATGAATCCACGTCACCCTCTCTGTCACCTTAACAGTCGTAGGTGTGATGAGCAGCACTGGAAATGGTCTTCACCAGCGTGTGGAGTTCCAATGCGTCCTCCAGAAGTCTTTCACCACAATCCAATCGCCTGGTTTGATAGTATGGAGTGGCGTCTCAGCAGGACGTGGCAATGCAAGTTTCACCGTCTGAAAACTTGAGACGGTGAAGCTTGACAGAAAATTCCACAGGTTTTGACAGTAAGACAACATTGCATCATCAAAGACAGAAGTGGAAGAAAGGACCTGTCCCTGGGAGCTTCCATCCATTTGTTAAACATGCTGATCATAACAAACACAAATGTCTTTCCCTTAGCAGGGGACAGTTCAATTAAGTCCATCATCACATAGTTAAAAAAGTCATTTAGTCACAGACATGGCAATAAGTAGCATAATAAAAACAGTAACAGGATCACATGATGCAGAGCCATAAACAAACAGCACTAAATCTGCAGCACTAAATGTTAGTTAGAGCATTATAAATAAAGGGGCTGTCACCATATTTTTCCTTCAAATCCAAAAGCAAACCAATTTAATTAGTTTAATTATTTATTTAATTAGACCTACATATTTGCTTCTTTTAGCCCAAAAATCATCAGGAACTTTATATAGCGCTATTAATGGTGGAGACAGATCTGTTTGAGATTAAAAAGCATGCTTCAAAATTTAGGTCTGTGGTTGGAACAAATTCCACAGGTTTCTTTTAAAGTGCACTGCACAATGATACAACTTTTCTTTTGAATGCCAATATTCGTTCAGAAAACATTACATTTGAGTCAGCAGGTGAAATGATCCAATCAGTTTCATTTTTACATGCATGAAGAAATGTCCCAACATTACTTCATGACAATTTGTGATTTTGCCAAAGGTGTGTGTGGGTAAAAGTCAGGAACCCAAAATAATTGTCTCTGCACAGCTGAGAGAAAGAGACAGTCCAACCTGCTCTGTGGATGTTCCGAAACAAAGCAGATGATGAGTTTTTCATGGCCACAGAACCATCGCTTCTCATAATCACAATCAGCTCCCAATGAAGCATTTAAAATGCAGCTTAATTTGTCAGTGCTGTTTAATATTGGAAAAAGGATAGATTAAAGTTTTTTACTTCTGCAAGAAGTTGTTGTAAAAGAGTTGAATTTTGGAAGCTTCCATTCATATACATAATTTAGAGCAGACAAGGCAAATTGCACTGCTGTGTGAGTCTAATCACAATTTTCCCAAAATAGTCAAATCAAAACTAGGGAAGGCCTTGTACACATTAGATGCAAAATGAGCATAAGTTTGTTTTTATGAGCTAAATTTCTTTTCTAAGACAGAAATTGCATTTAAAAAATTTTTGTCAAGCGAGCCACTGTCACCGAGCAACTCTTCTTTGCTAGAAACAGAAAAAACATAAGACTCATTCAAATCCTCATGCAAATGACCATCTCGAAAATAAACTAAGATCTTAAATCATCTCATGCCAAATATTCCTTTAAGAACTTAAATTTTTCAATCAGTTACACATTTTTATAGTCTAGTAAACAATGTTTAGTAACACAAAACATACAAACATTCACACCAACATGAAACAGACACAAACAAATGTTGCCATCAGAATTTGAAGTCAGTCAAAATTTTATCACAGTCAAACATTTACATTCAGTCTTCATTTTGTGTACATTGTCTTATATTAAAATTACCAAATTTACTGAAGCTTTAGATAGTTAAAATTTTCTTTTACCAACATAAATTAATGTTTGAATTCAACTCTAATGTTGGGTTTATTTTGGTTCCCAACCTGCAAGAATCAACCAGAGACACAAATTACTTTTCTGCAGAAGAGGGGAGCAGAGCCAGACGCGGAGAACCGCCGTCAAACACTGTCTGGGGTCTACTCTGCTGGCTCTCAGTCCCCAACTGCCTTTTATTATGTTTACAAAGAAAGAGGTTGGGCTTTTTCACACAGTCACACAAACAATTGATCAATAACCTTTGATCAGTTCTGGAATCTTCTGTGGACATGCCCTTACCAGGACACAAGGATGACCGTTATAAATCCATTCCACAGGCAGCTGATAACACAGACAGCTAATGATCAAAGCAACCAATGATCAAAGCAGCTGGTAATGCAAGCATATGTAAACATTTCTAACACCCAAGCAAACATCTGAAAAAACAGTTAAGAGTGTACCACAAAAGAAAGGGGTCAAGAAAACACACAGAATAATAATATGAAAACATAACCTTTCAAATAAACTCATAAGTAAATGAACTTAGATAATTTTTTTAACATCTAATGAACAGGATCTTGTTTTAAGGTTAAGCTATGTGTACACATACAAAAGAGATCTTAATATAATTTAGAATTACAGCAACTAATTTATCATGTTTCTGCTGAAGCTCTTCATTAATTTAAAAAAAACTGTTTTGTTATAACTAATAGTTCCTGTAGAACAAAAGGTCTTTTAACCTTTCTAAGTTCAAATTTGTCAGCGTCTGCTGTGAAACAGGCCCTGTGCGGTCCGTCGTGGTGAAGAGAGAGCTGAGCCAAACAGCGAAGCTCACAATTTACCGGTCGATCTATGTTCCTACCCTCATCTATGGTCATGACCTTTGGATCATGACAGAAAGAACAAGATCTCGGATACAAGCGGCCGAAATGTATCGGCTGCTTGTATCCGATACATTTGGGCTCTCCCTTAGAGAGAGGTCTCCCTGAGAGAGCCCTCTAAGGGAGCCTCTCCTTTAGAGATAGGGTGAGAAGCTCGGTCATCTAGGAGGGACTCTGAGTAGAGCTACTGCTCCTCCACATCGAGAGGAGCCAGCTGAGGTCAAGATGCCTCCTGGACTCCTCCCTGGTGAGGTGTTTCGGGCACGTCCCACCGGGAGGAGGCCCCAGGGAAGACCCAGGACACGCTGGAGGGACTATGTCTCTCGGCTGGCCTGGGAACGCCTTGGGGTTCCTCCGGAGGAGCTGGAAGAAGCGGCTGGGGAGAGGGAAGTCTGAGCCTCCCTTCTTAAGCTGCTACCCCCGCAACCAACCCCGGATAAGCGGAAGACGATGGATGGATGGATGGATGGAAGTTCAAATTTATCACAGCTGTATTTTATAGAAATTTTCTTCTGTTCAATTTAAATGCAACCAAATATTATATGGTATAAAATATTATAAACAATGCAGTAGCAAGGATTTAATTCTTAACACAAAAAACCAAAAAAATATTTGAAAGGAAATGGAGAAAAAAAGGAAGAATTTTTTTTTTTTTTTTTAATATTTAAAGTCAAGGAACACTGGTATTATATGTAGGACCACTTTGTAATTCTCATTGATAACATTGTAATTACTGTCTGTGTCTACAAAGATTCAGGTTTTAATTATTTATTTATTTTAAAACTTTTATTTCAAAACCATAATTTTGCTTAAAATGTTCTCTAACATTTACTCATTATAATTCAATAGGTTAATTTTGTTAGTTCATTGCAGAACTACAGTGATTGCAGTTTCCCTTCACAGTTTCTCAATCTATGGCTCACGGACCCCTAAAGGATCATTAATATTGGTCCTGCTCTTCAGGACTCAGAGACAACAGGGGAACAAAACTCAAAGTCATTCTTTTCTCACTAAAGAACTTCTGAAGCAGTCTTCATTGCAGTGGCAATGTGTGTGTGTGTGTGTGTGTGTGTCACAGCTGCGTGTGTGTCACTTATCTTGAACGTCTCTTTTTCCTCTCCCTCCTCTCCCTCTCCTCTCGGTGTTGCCGTCGATGCAGCAAAATCCTCCCCCGTCTCTATCCTCTGGGTCCCTGTCAGTCCAGCTGGTTCTTGTGTTGGGTTTTGGGTTGTCCAGATCGTCCCTCAGTCAATGTCCATGTTGTGCACAGATGAAACAATCATCAAACAGTTCAGAGTCTTCTTCTCTGCTCTGAAGCATGTTTATCTTTTCCTTTTCCACGCTGATACTGGACAGCAGACCAGCAGAGGCTTTTAAAGCTCAGTTACCTTCAGTTTTAGTCCAAATGTCCAACAGGAGACCTGCCAGTTGTTCCCTGAATGGAAATGTTCCAACAGTTCTCTGGTAAACAAAATGAGGATTAGCAGGCATGTCAGTGGCTGGAGGTGACTGTATTCTTTGTCTTCTTTGTCTTCTTGATTCTCTGGATCCTTTCGATCATTTTCATTGGTTGGTTTTGTAGGAGGGACGTAATCTGGTCCATGGGAGGACAGGTTTGAGGAGTTGAGGTCAGAGTTCAGATGCACTGCAGTGAGGCTCAGACAGAAGGGAAAAGAAGCAAACAGAAATCGATTAGGGCTTGTTTTGTTGTTTCTTTGTTTTTCTGTACATATGTATGTATGAATCTCATTTTAACCTTTTGCGTGATCATTTAGTTTTAGTCATAAAACTATATAACTCAGAGCGGTTTGTCAGAAAAACCTGAGGGCTAATTGTACAACTCTTTGAGCTGTTTTTAGTAAGATAGGGTCCCTTATGAATACAATTTATTAATTGATTGATCCTTTTAAGACATGAAATAATTTGTTTATTCAAATACACACAAAAGAAAATGTTTAAAGATATTTAGGCCTGTAATATATCCACCAAAGATTTATGTTCAGGATTTTTATCCTTTATTTGTTTTCCTCTGCTTCTAATTCACTTTGCAGGGAAAAAAATTACACCATTTAAAGTCATCCCACCTTCATTCACACCAAGCACACTTCTTTTTCTTTTTCTCAATATTTCATTATCATATAGTCAAACAATTCACCCTTAGGAGGAGATTGCATGGAACCACGTAGACCCATTCCGCTTGAATTGGGTGGGATACCCTCTTTTGACTGTGAATGTCTTCACAGAATCCTCAAATCAGCTTTGTGTTCGCTCTGCCTTCACCCCTATGAGGGGGGCCTTCATTTTCAAATAAAGGTCTTGAGGATTCTCCAAACTTTTATTTCCCTTAATTTAGGAAACCAAAACTCAAGAAAATACCTGCCTTATTCACTGATAAGGACTTTTCTCTAGGACTACACCCTAGAAACCTGTGGTTCCTTTTTTCTCTCGGTCTGGGACTCAAACCCAAAAATATATATTTTTTTAATTATATTTTTATTTATTTATTTATTTATTCTCTTCTTTCTGGGACTAACCCAAAATAATGCCAAACTCTATTCCCCAGGGTGAAAAGTTTATAAATGATAAAATAGTAAGGATCTGATAATTTGTCAAATTAATTTGGTAGCCTGAGTGAGTATCCCACCTGATGACAGTGGTTTTGAGTTTGTTGATTCTTCCAGCGCTGGAGCCGACCAACAGCCCTCTTCTCTCTTAAATCCTAAACGAGGTTTGAGGATGGAGTTTAGTCCAGGTCGGTACCAAAACGCTGTTCGTCGACGTCCTTGGATGTCCAGTCGAGGGATCCAGGTCACGGCACCAAATTGTCGTGGAAAAAAAAGTATTTCCAAGTACTGTTCAGGTAAAATTACTCAGGTTTATTCTTGAATTGTGCACAATTCAGAGAGCTCATAAGACAATCAATAATCAAGCCAGTCTGGATGCAAAGCTCGCAAAGCTCTCCCAGGCAGAGACAACAGGTAAGTTTTATACAATGATAAGGAATGAAAAACAAGGGGCAAGATGATCTGGTCCTGATGCAGCTGTGGAAAACAACCTTCCAACCTTGTACATGTAATCCAAATAGTTCTTTTGGTGAGAGTTCACAAACATTTCATGTGACATTACTAGCAGATGTGACCTTATTGTAATCTTTTCCATAACAATGCCGATTCTCATTTTAGTCAGGAGATCCTCATAATTACACTTGGCTGTATTGGTTACATCTTTGGGGATTAGAACACCAAGTTATTTTAGTGTGGTTTTGTCCAAACCACACTGCACAAAGGACTGCAGGACTGGATATTGAAAATGTTCTTGTTTAATAGTTAACAGTGCATTCTTGTCACAGTTCATGCTGTTGTTGCTGCAGTGTACCTAAATACATCAACTGTGTGACTGACCTAACAGTGTTAATGACATTTATTTCACTAACTGTGGATATGCTGTCTGCTATGGTGACAATGGAAATAATACTAAATAGTTTTGTTGTGAGCCTAAGCTTTGGGGTGCATAGACATTGCATCAGCATTGGGATATTCTTTACCTTTTTTGGTTATGCCTGAATAATACATAATGTTTCAATATTTTGCCTTCAGATCCCTTTGAAGGAGATCCATTTAAAGAAGCAGATCCATTCAAGACTTCATCAGAAGATTTTTTTAAGAAGACTACAAAGATGGATCATTTTTCCACAATAGATCCTTTTTGTAAAAGTGCCACTTTACCCTGCAAGGTATTTGGAGTGTTAAGACTATTGTACAGAATACCATGATTTGTGTTGAAATCATGGTATACTGTCCTTAATGACTTAATTAATTTTTTCTGTTGTCTGCAGCAAACAAGTCACTTTGCAGGAGGTGACCCATTTTCTACAAACCACCAGAAACCCAGGGGATCAGGTACAATTAATCATAAAATTTTATCTTTGCACCTGTAAATATTGTGTACCCTATTTTCTTCTTAGAGTATTAGAGTATTGCTCTAGATTAGATTTTAGATAAAATCTAGTCTAGATTTTATCTAAGTAAGTAAGTAGCCTATTTAAGACAGTAAGTAGGCTACATGCTGTCTTGGTTTTATCCAAATGTTCATTGTGGTGTTTGTTAAAACAAAATTTGCCACCAAGCACGCCAAGTCTGACACTCCTTGTTCATCTTTTCACTTAATGCAGATTAATCTAATATTACGTATTACATTACGTAACATTAATGCGTTTATTTAGATTATTCATTGTCCTAATGTGTGTAGGAGTGGACTCAATCACAGCAGGAAGTAGACATAGTTAATGTGGATATTTTTAATGAAGAAAATGAACTAACTAAAATCCAGGGGAACAAGAAAATCCAAAATATAAGGAAACAGGAGACACGAGGTTAACAGAAGTAGTGACTAGCAACGTGGTAACGAGACGGACTAGCAAGTTGTGACTGAGATGGACAAGCTTAAATACTGGGCTCCTCCCAGTAAATGGAACAATGACCTAACTAGATGAAACGAGTGATTGCAGGTGAGAGTAGTTTGCACAGGAACTAGCTGAGGGGCGGGGAGAAGAAGGCACAAGGAAGCTAAGATCTCCTGTGGAAAACAAAAGGGAGGAAACAGGGAGCTGGTAACCTGATATATTAGAGAGACAAAGACATGACAGGGGCGCCATATAGAGAGGAAGGCTATGACAATTCCAAGGGCCCCTGACCAGCAGGGGGCCCTCCACAATTTTTTTGTTCATACAAATCAAAGAAATGGAGCCCTGTCAATTACAAAATTAATTATACTGTTTTCTAAAGTTATTTTTAGCAGTAAAAATTAAATGTTACCCCTCCCAGACCAAAAAGCACACATTTACCCTGATCTGGATGAAATGGCTCGTTGCTGCTTGGAGCTTGACGGTGTTCAGCAGCAGTCAGTGGAAGACAAGAATGACTTTGGGAGTTACTATGGAGCTAAGAAAAATAAAGTCAGGTTTTCAAAAAATAGAGAGACAGAGAAAAAGGTAAAAGTGTCAACCCAGTTTGTCTCAGAGAGGTGGGTAGTCTGTGAGATTATCAATCATTTAGCTTAGTTAGCTTAGCTACAGACTACTGTTTGTCTCCTTTTCACTAGCATTTAATGAATTAAGGAAAGAAATTACTAAGATATTCATATATTTAACTTGTTCCTTTTACAACACTTAACAACAGTTGAGTCAGTCAGCAGCAGTTCTAACCCACGTCCCTCCTGACCTGCCCTCTCCTAAGTGAAAATAAAACTGCAGTATGTAACTTTTATAAAAAATATTTTTTACATATTTGTTAAAACTGTCATTATGTTGTGACAGTATGGCATGAGAGATAATCTGTGATTTTTTTTCCCTCTGCCTTCTCCCAGTGCTCTCTAGAAACAACCAATCAGAGACAGGAGAGTTTTAGCGCTGTCAATCACAATCTCATGTGGCTGCTCATGCCTATGCTGCAGCTAAAGCAGCCTGTTGTGAATCCTTAGTCTAGTTAGCATAGCTACCAATGACAGTCTTTCCTTAATAAACATTTTTCCTGTAATGATAAGTTGCTTTTCGTCCTCCTGGTTCTGATTGGTTGTTTTTGGCCAGAACTTAGCCGGTAATAGCAGCTTAGGGAGCAGGTGGAGGAGATTGATTGTTTGCACAGATTATCTGTCTCATAACAAACTGGCACGACATAGTGACATCTTTAACAAATATGGAGAAAACATATTTTTTATTAAAGTTATATACTGCAGCTTGAAGAAGTCTGAATTGCTACATGTATATTTTGCAGGTTGCCTATGACTGTTGCTCCTGAGGAGAGAGACATTTCAGTAATCTAAAACCAGTGATGTGCGGTCAGGGGAGGCAGGTGAGGCAGTGCCTCACCAGCCATCATGGAAAGAAAGAAAATATATAATAATAAAATAATTTAAATTGTTATATTCATCTGGTGGTTTGTATTAAAAAATATTTATTTTTCATGTAGTTTCACCAATTTATTTTTTCTTCAAAATCGCTGAATTTTCTTAATTTCCCACTGAAATGCTTGGAAGCGATGCCGGTGAGGCAGCAGCGAGCTCAGCCTCACCTTGGATTGCGCAACCCCTGACTAACTGTGCTGGCTGCTAAGCGGAGAGAGCATGTTGCTGTACGGCGTCAATAAAATGGTTTAAACATATGTGAACTGATTTTCAATAATTTAGCTTATGTATATAATGTACAGTGCTTTTTGTCACCAACTGTGTTTGTGTAACGTGTTTGTGTGCTGAGCGATTATAAACGGCAGAGAACAGGTTGGAGGTGAGGCAGGCAGTTCTCTTGCCTCATGGCAGGGGGCGCTCAAGATCCCAGACATTCGTCTTGTCACTCCACAACTGCAGAGTAAGTGACAGCAAGCTAGGCTAAACGATACGATAAGCAAGTCAAGTGCAGCGATAGATTATTAGAGATAGAGATTATTTTTTTCCTCTCGCCTATCCCGACTTTCAACACGGATGACTACATTTCGACACTAAAACGATTTTCTCAAGTGGACTTTCAATCGAAGCATCTATTTTGCAAATCTGATTCTGATGATGTCAGTGCCTCACCAGCTATGAACCTCAGCGCACGTCACTGTCTAAAACTAATAAAAGAAAATTAAGCAACCTACTTGCATATTGTATGCAGACTGTTGAATGTAAAATTTATAAGCAGTAAATATTATGCTTGTATCAGCATTGGACCAAAGAAAGCAAGGCAGTTGCAAGCCTTTGAAATTGTGACGCTTTTGATGGGTCAGACAGACTCAAGAAATTGTAACAGCAGCTGCATGTCGGTTTAGGGGACAGCAATTAAATTTTTTGTCATGGGGCCAAAGATTCCAGGTGGTGCCCCGGGGGAAACCATAACCAAACCCAAATAGAAACAAGGCTTATCTAACATCAATAAGAACTAACTAACATAAAGACTAGAAGACATAAACAAAGAAATAACCTAACTCGAATCACTAAAGAAAGATGGACATGGAAAACAGACATAACAGAACTCAACTTAAAGCAACCAGACAAGAAAAGCTAGAAACACTACTTTAGGACAAGTATCTAGGAGGATTAAATGAAAATAAACTATAATCACTTAAAGCTTGACATGGACTCAGACATACAATAATAACAGAACCTAAAATAACCAAAGAATAAATGTACCTAGAAACACTATGAAGGACTGAAAATAAGGAAAGCAACAAGACAATTCTAATCACACTAAATAACCTCAAATGATAAAACTGAAATAACCATGAAGGGCTTACCTTAAGTGAACTAAAACATAATGATAAATAAGATGCAAAACCAAAAACCCAGAGTCCTGACATTCATACACCTTGACAGGCCTAGTTTAAACCCCAACTTGGTCTAGATAATTGATGTTTTTGCCCCTGCCTTTTTAACAGGCTCTTCCTTTGCCTCTCAGCCATGCTGCTTCCTGCTTGCTCTGTTTTGATGTCAGTCAATTGTGTCATCAACAAGCATTTGTTTCGGTTAGCCAGTAGACTACAGATATCATAGGTCAAATTTCTATCATTTCTACTGTACACCATATTACTTAGGCCTGTCGCGATAAACAATAAATCAATTAATCGAACGATAAATTTAAACTATCGACTTCATTTCCATTATCGGCTTTATCGTTTCTTCCGGCCTTTTTCTCTTTCTGTTGATGACTGAATGAAAAAAGGCTCAACTCCGGTGCTTCTACTGACCCTCCCTTCCTCATTTCCTTAGTGTAAGTCCCAGCGCACACTACACGATCTTAGAGCTATCGGCCCATTTTCAAAACCTGAGAGACACATTAGCCGACAGAAATCCTAGGTATAACGGTTTGATCGGGTTCTATTGTGCTGTGTGGTTGTGTTGGTGCGGTGAGAGGTTGGAGAAGGAGTTAGCAATGGCGGTTAGCCACTCTAACCCAAAACAGCAGGACGCACTGTTGAAGTATTTCACACTTTCACTTTATTTTGCTTTGTCCATTTAAAGCCAGATCTCCACGGTACTAAGATTATAGCCTCATACATTTGAAAAGTAACGATAGTTTACTGCTCTGCACCTGATCATCCCTGATGATCTCCTCTACAACAAGAGTTCTCACTCTGCACAATAATACAACTAAGGAAAAAGGGAATAGGCACCCCCTTGTAGTGATACCTACTCATCTCTAGGAACCAAGCAGTATAATGACTGTTATATGGTGTCCAACACTGGCCGCAAAATAATGGGTCCAGTTAACTAATTGTAAAAACAGGCATTAATCAATGCTTTACTACAATCTACCTGCAAGGCATGTAGCTAGTGTCAGTCCTGACTGAATGAAAATCATTATAATCTATTTATGTCACGTTAACGAAGAACAGCTAAAACTGTTCTTTTACTGGTTTTACCGGGCGATACAGTGTACAGACTCCATAATCTGCACTCTTTTGGTTGAATGCAGTATTTATTTCCACTTTGGCTTTATGTTTAGTTTTTATCCAAGTACATTTTTTGTTGGTAGAGACTGAGAATCCATTTTATTTTTGTTTTTGGTTGTTTTGTTTATCAGTTCCAGCATTAAATGTTCTTTTGAAAATAAAGTGTTTCTATCTTTGGCAGGAAATCACATGCATTATTGCATCATTTCCATTAAATCAGTGTAAAAAGGTCTTCAAACAATATTATCGTTTATCACAATAATTTTTGAGACAATTAATCGCTCAGGAAAATTTGGTATTGTGACAGGCCTAATATTACTACTTTCTACAAGGTTTAAAAGTGTGGGTTTTTTGAGAAGTTTTAATCATTCTTCCGACACAGCCTTCATCAGGTCTTTCACTGATGTACGATAAGTAGTCATGGTTGATAACCTTACACTCAAAGTCAAGGTCATATAAAACTGACTCATTCATGTCTTTATAGGTCTTGCTTTGTGCACTGTCATGTTGAAACATGAAGGCACCATGTCCAAACTGTTCTCACAATGTTTGAAGCAAAGGTCTTCAGCTATCTGTGTTTGCTGAATCTTTAGGGGTTTCTTTCACTGGAACACTGTTACCATGTTATTTTCAGATCTGTTCTCAACACTGGACCCCTTCGGGAGCAGTACGTTCAACAGCGCCACAAACAGCTGCACTGGCTTTGCAGACTTCAGCCACATGTCAAAAGCCAGAGACCCCTTTGAAGGAAGAGCCAACTGGCTTCCAGATTATCAGAAGGTATGGGACTCATGTGAATGTTTCATCTTGATTACTTTATGCAGGTTTCTATATGGCTTAGAATAAAAACCCTTATTGAAATTGCTGCCATTTTTAGTTAAACATGAACAAGTAGGACCAAGCTGTTAATATTGTTCATTAAAAAATTAATTGAAATGGTTTAACCTGAAGTCACAGATAAAATTTATTTAGGGCAATCAATTGAAATATTTAATTGTCTGTAGTTGACTCGCAATTAATTGCAAATTAATTGAAGGTTTTTCAAAAATTTTCTAATGTACCTTAATATTTTTTAAGCTTATTATAGTCCTTTAACTCTTCCAGATTCTTAGTGCGATGCTCAGGATGAACAATTGGGATGGGGGTGTCTTGTCTGTCTGCCAGTTCTCAAAACCACACACACAAAAAAACTTGCCGGGGTTAGGACCCTGTGATGAGGATGGTAAAGAAGGCTCAGAAGCTGCATGGACTTTAGCAAAGGTGCATCATGTGAAGGACTTGTGAAATAGCTTCACTGGGGATGTCAGAAGACATACAGAGAGCAAAATTAATGATGTCTGCAAGATGATGTGACATAGGAAGGTCACATTCCTATGTGATCCTAGGTCACATCCTGATGACCTAGGATGTGGGGCCACTTTAAGTAAATAAGTAAATTCACAAAGCACTGTACAATAAAGTCAACCTTAAAACTATACATAGAATAGAAACATAAGAAACACAATAAAATCATGACAGTCTGAGAAAATAAAAGTTTTGGTTGTTTTTCAAAAACCTCCACAGAGTCAGCAAAACAGAGCTTTGAGGGCAAACTGTTCTACAGCCTTCGGGTCCCCTTTAGTTTTTAACCGTGTTTGAGGAACGACTAAGAAATTCCTAGTTTGAGAAGGAAGACCAAGCGCAGCAGACTATTTAGTTAAAAGCTGACAAATATAATCAGGAACCTGACCATTTAAGGCTCTGTACACATCATCTACATCCTTTTCTCAAGTACTTTAAAACAAATTCTAAAATCAACTGGGAGACAGTGAAGAGAATACAAAACTGAAGTCATATCACAGAATTTACTACATTTAGTCTGGCTTTCTATTAATTGCAGACGTAAAATTAAGGAGGCTGCACAGTAGCGCAGTTGGTAGCACTGTTGCCTGGCAGCAAGTAGGTCCTGGGTTCGATTCCCGGCCTGGGGTCCTTCTGCACGGAGTGTGCATGTTCTCCCTGTGCATGCGTGGGTTCTCTCCTGGTTCTGACTGACATGACTGTCAGGTTAATTGGTCTTTCCAAATTCTCCACCCCATAAAAACCTGAAGTGTAACTTTGCTGCAACCTTCTTGAGAGCTGCATTGGAGGAGGAGCTGAGTTTGCGGATTGGGAGTGAGGTCAGGGAAGAGGGTCTTGGGAGGATTCGGTCATGGTCTATCAATGTAAAGCATCAGTTAATTCAGTTCAAAGTGTTTCATAGATTTCACTATTCTAAAATAAAATTGCATAGAATGTTCCCTTCAATATCTTCAAAATATGTGATAAATGTAAGTCCAGTGATGGCTGCCTGTCACATGTCCCAAACTCTATCAATACATTTTCAGCTGGTTCTCAGAAAAGGGTATGTTGTTTCTGGACCCCCAGATTGCATTATTGGATATTCTCTTTCTCTTATGACCTTCAGTATCTCGATGCAAACGACTGGGCTATATGGAATGGTAATAGCCAAGAAAGTAATATTAAAATTGTGGAAAACTGATAAAGTGCCACAGTTTAAAATGTGGTTAACTGAATTTACTGAGATATTCCATTTAGATAAATTGCAGTATGATACCTTGGGCTCTACTAAGAAGTTCTGTAGTATCCGGCAGCCATTTTTGAACCTTCTCACCTGGTCTAAAACTGAACCCAATGCTCACTCAGTCTCTTAGTATGCCACCCATGCCTTTATAGACAGGTAGTAACATCCTAAAGTGCATGTGATAAACTGTGCAGTGTTACCAGTTATTTACATAATTGCCCTGACTCATCTTTATTTATTGTTTGTTTGGGTTTTTTTTCGTTGTTGCATGTCTTTGTTTTCATTTTCTCTTATTGGTACCACTATTGTTTCCATATACAGTAGTCTGTTAAATATATGTTATGCTCTTATGTATGATTCTGTATGTTTTTCTTTGCAAAACTTTAATAGATACATATATTAAAACAAGGATCACTCCCAATCCCCCCTTATCATTCTTATTATTATTACTACTACTATTGATATCACTATTATTATTATTACTCTACTGTTCAAAAAATACAAATAAGGCAGAAAGTGGGGTACAATAGTAGTATTTCTGCTGAAACAGGTAGGAAGATAGAGCACATAAACCCAGTTCTAAAGTCCCTCCTCTGTCTCCCTGTAGCTCAAAGAATAGACTTTAAAAACTGTTGTTAGTTTATAAATCACTGAATGGCTTAGCACCACAATACATTAAAGATCTGTTGTTGTATCAACCTTCCAGACCCCTCAGGAGAAGCAGCATTCAGCTTCTATGCACCACAAATCTGGAACAAACTTCCAGAAAACTGTAAAAGTGCTGAAACACTGAGTGCCTTTAAATCTAGACTAAAACCCACCTGTTTGGAGTTGCCTTTGAAGCATAATCGATGACGAATTTAATAATGGCACTTAACTAAATGTAATGTTTCAATTGTCAATTTGCATGATTTTTGTTTTTTGTGTTTTTATGATGTAAAGCACTTTGAAATGCCTTGTAGCAACAATCAGACAAGTTTTATTTGTATAAAACTTGTCAAATAAAAAACTAGTCAAATAAATATAAAACTAGTCAAATAAAAATTGACTGATTGATGGAACAACTGATCAGACAGCTGCATTGAGGAACTGAGCCCTGTTCCACCTGGGACAATTATATTGTAACATCTAACACTAAAAATGTATTTTTTGAAACACATCTGTGGTACCTGTTTACTCCATAGTCCACTTAACCGCACTGCCATCAAAGTATTAAATCAATTTCACTATCCCATTTTTAAAAAATAATGTAAATAAGAATAAATTCATGGTTTACTGTATATTTATGGGTAAAAAAAATACTGGCAATAATAAGCTTAATATGTTGTCCAACAGGTGTCCTGAGTCCAATGATTTTTTTTTTCAGGATTAATATCTCTGAATAAAAAATCTGTTGATTTCTACACATTTTTTCTGTTCTAGCCAGTGTTTGTAGATGACCCTTTCACCAGGAAAACAGATATGCCAGTTTTGCCACCTAAAAGAAGTATACCACCAAGGTCCAAACCACCCAGCGGTGAGTGCCTCATGACATGGTCAACTGCTATCAGCTTTTTCAAACAAAAAATCCAGTTTTTGCAAATCCCTATGACCTCATAGAATTTCTTCAACCAAGAAATGTGAACAAAAACATATCACATAATTTTCAAAACGGAAGCAACTTTGACTTTTATCATCTAAATAATAAAGTTGTCTGTTAGCTTTATTCACTTCATCCTTTTCTCAGCCATGGCTTACCTTGCTTTCTATTAAATTGGATTCTTAGACAGAAGATACTTCAGTTATTAAGATTCCATTGAACTCAACCATTAAGTAAATTGCCAAGAACTCAAAGAGACATGTTTAGCTGTAGAAAGCTTCAAGGTATCAAAGAGAATCTTACACTAATACAAAACCTGAAAGAGTATTCCGGTCAGGAGTCAGATGAAGGACTGTCAAGAAATGGCCAAAGCTTGAAGACAGACTGACAATTTGCAACTCACATTTGTCCTCCCTCTCTCATTATCAATGCAACAATGCGAGAGCTTTTTAACAAAGACAGAAAGAATAACTTTAAACCATTCAGAAGCCCCATGGGAACCCAGGACAAACCAATCTCTATTCAAGGAGTGTAGACAGTTTTCTTGTATCATTGTTTATTTTATTTTATATCTGTTGAACATGGTATTATTGACCTGAAGAATATTTCCAAAACATTTGACAAAAATATTTTTTTATTTGCCTCGAAACATTTGTTTTGAATTGGGATATACGGATAAACTGAATCGAATCAGCTAGACATATTTGTGTTTTAGTCAGATGTTAAGAGTTTTAACTTGTTTACACTTACATTTACACATACATTTTGTAACCTTATGTGGCTTTAGTTTTTCTGTCATTATTTATGGGATATCAATTTGTTTTCCAAGAAAATGCATCTGTCTTGATTATCTATCTATTCATTTAACTGTGTCTTTTGTCTCCAGGTACAACAACGCCAGTAAGCTTGATTGCCACAGCAGATCCTTCCAAACCATGTGACCCTTTCCAGCCTTTTGGTGCTGATGTCACAGACCATTTCCAGGCTAAAAAAGGTGTAGGTGACCCATTCAGTGGAAAAGATCCCTTCATCCCATCATCAGCATCAAGTAATGCTCCTAAAGAATCTACCTCCGGTTTTAAAGATGTCAGTTCCGTAAGTTGAGACTTGGTGATACTGTTCAACCGTCAAAGCTTGCAGAGATATCCAACATGTATTTATTTGTTGATATCATGTAGACAAGTCAAATTGGCAGAAAAAATATTTATTGAGCTCCATAAGTTGAAAATTTTATACTCCTTGTCCAGGCAACATAAAAAATTTATGTTTTTTATGTTTTTATGTGTATCCCTCACATAAAGAGGGATACAAGGTGTTCCTATCTTATATATTTTATTCTTTAAGCACATGCTTTGACCCACAGACTATAAAGACATCTAAATAGTAAAACTAAATGCAAGCAGAAAAGTGGACAGTTTCTCCCAAGTGATTTGACAAAAATATACCTTTCATCCACACATGCACATGGCTTGTTGCACTTTTGAAGAGCATCATCAGCATCTGTCGTTCAGAATAGCAGCTCTGTCACTGCCCAAACATCACTGCAGTATTCACTAATGAGACGGTGTTTTTCTTTGATTACTGATTCTAATGATCTAGTTTTAAAAGTTGATACCAAGATATTGGGGATCCTAACTGTCACAGATAGGGGTGAGCATCATTCCCAAACTTTTCCTCTCACTCTGTGACAAATATCACTCCAAATATGGAAAGATATGATTCAGGAGAAATGTCTGCTCCCTGTGATTGCTTATTCTAAGCACTAAAAGACTTTGTCTCTCTTTTGGTGGGCCAGTTTTCTTACCATTCCAAACATTTTATCTGTTGATGGCCATCAGATAAAATTGACACTTTATCAGAAAACTTGCATAGTTTACAGACACATGACTGCTGACCATGTGTCAGAAGAGGGCACGCTGTGGTGGCTTAGAGTGTTAGTACAACCTAAGTATGGAGGCCTTAGTCCTCGACACGGCCTTTGCGGGTTCGACTCCCAGGCCAGGCGACATGTGCCTCATGTCTTCCCCTCTCTCTCTGTCCCCCCTTTCCTGTCAGCTGACTTTCAAAAAATGCAGGCCACAAGAGCCAACAAAACCTCAGAGAAAAAAATTACACACACAAAAAAAAGAGGGTACATTTCATGGTGAGTTTATGGTTCTTCATTATTCTGGAGGTTTTGCTGCATAGATCAGCGTAGGAGGAGCCGTGTCAGCTTATTCTGATACTATTTTGTTATCAGAAAATTTGGCTGGCACAGCTCCAGTGAATTTATTACAATGCTTTTGGCAGCTCAGTAGCCAACTAACTATGGATGCAATAAAAAGACTCTCATGAAGCACTTTAAACAAAACAGTAATTGAAACTATGCTATTCCTGTGCTCCCTACACAGAGATTGGTGTACAGGCAACAATTGAAATATTAAATATATTTGTCAAAGAGCCCTTGCATACTATTAAGTGATGAAAAGGGGGATACATTGCAAATTCTGTTGAATTTGCAATGTAATAGTAGGCTTACGACGATGGCTGCTAGGAAGTGGCCACAGGAAGCAGAAGAGGCTCTCCAGGGTTCTTTTGAAGCAACCGATCGGACTATTCTCTGCCAGCCACATGGTGATGACGTCAGTGCCATGACTGAATGTATGACCGACTATATACACTCACTGACCAGATATCAGCAAATAACTGCCATATAAACAGCATATAATATATATATATACATATATATATATATATATATATATATATATATATATATATATGTGTGTGTGTGTGTGTGTGCCCATTTTATTAGGTGTACTTTACTAGGTACTATGTACACTTTGCTAGTAAAACCCCCCTTTTGCCTCCAAAACTGCCTTAATCCTTTGTGGCACAGATTCAACAAGGTACTGGAAACATTCATCAGAAGGTCTGGTCCATATTGACATGATAGCATCCTGCAGTTGCTGCAGATTTTGTCAGCTGCACATCCATGATGTGAATCTCCTGTTCCATCACATCCCAGAGGTTCTCTATTGGATATAGATTTGGTGACTGTTGAGGCCATTTGTGTTCAGTGAACTCGTGTTCAAGAAACCAGTCTGAGATGATTCACGCTTTATAACATGGCGTGTTATCCTGCTGGAAGTAGTCATCCAGATGGTCATAAAGGGGTGGACATAGATGACCATCCTTTTATGACTGTGGTCATAAAAGGATGGAGATGGTCAGCAACAATACTCAAGTAGGCTGTGGCGTTGACATGATGCTCTATTGGTACTAATGGGCCCAAAATGTACCAGGAAAATATTCCCACACCATTGCACCACCACCACCAGCCTGAACCGTTGATATAAGGCAGGATGGATCCATGCTTTCATCTTGGTGACACCAAATTCTGACTCTGGTCTGATGAGTTGATTTCTGCTGCGACATTCAGATGGTAGACAACATTTTCCAATACTCTATTGTCCAATTTTGGTGAGCCTGTGTGAATTGCAGCTCAAAGTCCATATTAGAGACAGTAAGGAGAAGCACAGGAGGAAGCTGGAGAATAAACTGGAGAGGAATAATATCAGAGATTTTGTGGTCAGGGGTGAAGAAGATTACAGGCTTCAAGCAAGAGGAGGATCAGATAGATGCTTTCAATAGCTTCAGGAACGAGCTCATCATCATCCTCTCCTGTCCCCAGTTATACAAACATCCCACCTTCCTCTAACCCACTGCTTTCCTGTCAGAACTCAGATGTCCTATCTTCCACCTCTGTCATGGACTCTTCTGCTTCCATAAGTTTGTCTTCAACCAAATCGGGAGATGCTGCTGCTCCCTTTGCCTCTGCCTTCCACTTTTCTGTATCTGAAAGTCAGGAGAAGAGGCAACTGGACAGAAGAACCGGAACAAGGCTGCAGGTCCAGATGGTGTTAGCCTCAGAATCCTGAAGGCTTGTGGGATTGGGATTTTGCAACATTTCTTCAATATTAGAAATTGAAGAAACCTTCTCTGACCTAAGAGAAGGTTCCACTGTTGTGAAAGACAACAGTACAGTACAGAAGAAACTCACCCATCAGTCATTTGCCTGGATCTATGACTACCTCAACAACAGACCACAGTTTGTGAGACTGTGGGACTGTGGCTAACCAGGTGGTCAACAACACAGCAGCACCACAGGTGACTGTACTCTCACCATTCCTTTTTACTCTGTACACTTAAGACTTCCAGCATAAGTCCAACTTCTGTAATCTACAGCAGTGGTCACCAACCTTTTATTACCGCGGACTGGCCAAGACTTGGCAATTTAGCTGCGGCCCAGTGGGGGGCCGCAGCTAAAGCCTTTTTTCTTTTGCCCCGATTTTCCCTTTACAACAATCTTACAACGTCCTGCAGTGTGTGATGTGTTACTTGGTGGTGTGTTGTTAATATTGTCTTGGCCCAACTATCGCAGCCTGTGGGGTTTTCTCTGACTAGGAGCAGAACGCAGCCTTTTGAATGTGACAGGTAGCCAATCAGAAAGCACTATGACGTAAGAACGGAGGGGTATCCCAAACTGTTGATATTGCAACTGAGAGTCTGGTGGACATCAGAGGTGATATGTGGAAATGTTTATTACTATGTATAAAGGTCATTTTTATATGTTTATTATATGTGGTTATGTAATTCAGTTAAAAATGTTAACTATGATAAAGTGCAGCAAATAGAGCAGTTGCTCCCTCAGTCTTTTATCAAACGCCTTTTCTTTTTGTTTCGTCTTTTATTGCTTAAAATGAATCCACAAACTATCACTGTTGCTTCTACATCGTCATACTAAATTCACTATGGTATTTTGGGGGTTTTACAAGATTTTCTTCTAGAACCGGGATGCGAGTGGATTCGGTTCTTGTGGTGTGTTGCTCCTGCCGTGTGGCTGGACACAAGAACTGATAGAACCTGTTGGACTTTTATCAGCTCTGTGGTCACAGAGGTTTGGAAAATCGGCCGACAATCCTTAAATCGTGCCGTGTGAACCAGACTTTCCTCTCCTCTTGACCCTGCCCTACCGCTCTCTGACTCTGGTCGCTATGGTAACGTTTACACATCCCTTCAAAATAAGATTCAGACGTGCAACAAAAACAAACATTTCATTTTCATGAAAATTTTAACTGACGATAACGACTAATTATCGTCGTTAATTAGTCCGCAATGAGACGGCCCCGTCTGGGAAACAATGACACCCAAAGTGTTGATTATACACAGGGTGCTTGGTCTCCATGTGGCGAAGCAGTTTGAAGCTTCATTCCTTCATTAGCGAACCGGTCACCATATCATGCAGAGCAGCTTGGAATATGGGAATAACTCCATTCTCCTGTCTCTCTGGGCCTTTTCCCTTCGCAAGGAACTTTCCAAAGAATCTGATCTGTTTCTTACTCATTTTGCTGCTTGTGGCTCAATGTTATTATGCAAGCTCAATGTTGGTTAAAAAGATTTTAACCGATAAAATCCAGTTAAAATATTTTCAAAATAAAAGATCCTCCAGACTCAAATAATAAAATAAAAAAACCTTTAAAAAAATTCTCACAAATTATGGAGGTAAAAATTAAGAATATAAGAACTTTGGAGAAATGTTCCATGTGCAATGAGTTGACAAATGGAGTGATTGTTTGAGTGAACACTGTAATTTCTAGACTATTACATGTCATAAGACACAAACAAGTATGGCTTAACATAATATTTCTACAAAAAGATATTTTTTATGAAATATGTACTTGTGGCATACATACCGTAAATGCTTTTTCCTCACTATTGCTGTAACATGGCTGCTTAAAGCAAAAGGAAAAATAATTGATGAGTCAGCAGTTTCGCCTTTGAAAGTCAACCAAACTTTGATAAAATGCTAAAGATGTCTTTCAGAAATGCATACAAAGATTCCCTCAGATCTGGTATATATTCTGATTACCCGCAATTGCATAGATTTAAGCCACACCTTGCGCTGCAAAACAAACCGCCTCTGGAATATTAATGCACCGGCTGCCTGCATTACCAATGATAGTTGGTTACTTTTAACAGTTTTGGTTTTATGAATTATACTTCCTGAAAAGGAGTTGTTATTTCTGAAATTCTGCAACTCCAGGTGCAAAACCTGGAACCACACTATCTCTGATTTGTTCGAGCTGGCCAGCACAGGGATGTGCAAACATAATATTCCAGAACCGCAGAGCTGTGATATTATGGCATCATTATGAAAAATCATACTCAGTTACTTAATATAAGATTCAATAACTGCAACATATTGCAATAAGACACAAAATATAATCCCATACAAGCCTATACATTGCTCATCACCCTGCAGGCTGGCAGCCAAACAGCATTGTGGATGAAACAAGCTATTTTTGTTTTAAGGTTTAGGAAGTTGCTTTTTAGAGAAGTTATCATTTGTAATACGTTAAAAGTTTTGTGAATTATACACAAGAATAGTACCACAACAAATACTACAAATAAAAATGCATGCAAGCTTTTGCACACACCGGAGTATTTTAGGGAAGTTTACATTTCAGATGTTTTTTTCTTGCTTCTTAATATTACTGACTGTATAATTTTCTAACACAAGACACGGCAGTATCACCACTCAACTGTCAGCCCTTTGGTTTGCTGAGCCTGCATGAACTTGCTGTGTGTGAATGCGTGTGTGTGTTTACGTGTGTATGCGTGTGTCTGTACTTGGTGATCAGTGTGCGTCTTTGTTCTTTTTTTAACACACTTTTAAGTTCTTGCAATAGAGGGTTAGCAGACAGACATCTAAACAGGTATGGCTGAAAATCTGGCCCCTGAATGTTTTTTTATTTAATGTAATAGCCACGTTTCTTGACACTCAAGGACACAACAAAATAGACACAAACTTGTTTATAAAATCACCTTTAATAAAGGGTGACAACTTTACAGAGTAGAAAACTATTTATTTATTAGCATTACTTATTTCAAATAGAAGCATACATCTACATGATAATATTTATGTAATGTAAAAAAAATACTCAATACTGAACAAAGGTTTAAGTAAAATTACCGCAGCAAATTAGCTTGGTAATTGTCATATTTGGACTAATTGTAATTGTGTAATTACATCTGTAAAACATAGCTCCAAAATTCCTCATTTTACACAATAGGAATGCGCAATATAAACCGTGTGCGGCAGAAACGATAGAAATTTGAAATAGAACTCTACAGTCTACTGGCTAACTGAGGTAATGCTTGTTGATGACGTAATGGATGACATTGTATTGTGCAACAGCACACATCTTTCCAAAACCTTCAGACCTGGTTTCAGAAAGATGTGTACTGTTGCACAATACAAAAAAACTCGTAGAAGCGCACAGTGTAAAAAACAGTAGAGAAACATGTGGCGTTTAAATTCAATTCAGAAATGACACCATCTCTTAAACACCAATTGTGTTACTCGTCAAAAATGACTCGTGCACTTAGAATGCAGACGCTTGACGTTTTGCTCCACACCTAGCATTCCACACGTCTGGTTTACATTCAGTCTATTTGGAGGTGGTCTGATGTGTCAAAATTGCTCTAACTGTTGTTTTCTGTTGCCGGCCTCAGACACGCTTAACGCTTCAAACCCTCCAAACGCTTCAAATTTCACCCACCAGACGTGTGAAACGCCACGCGATGGGTCCTCGACACACGTCCTGGAAACATTCAGTCTGTGTCTATATTCATATAGACTTTGAGTGTAAACCAGACATGCCTGTTGCTCAAAATGTGTTTTGTCTAAACGCAGCATTAGACCACGGGAGGATTCAGCAGTAAAACCAGAAGCAGAAAAAAGCTAAATACAAGCAATTTGCCAGGTCCCCCTTAAAATGAGATTTTTAAAGGAAGACCTGGTCATGATGGGTAGCAGCATAAAACAGAACAGTTGCAAACATTACATCCAAATAGCATATGCTGTCCATAATGAGTGTTAGTTTTAACACATAAATACAAATAAATGCATTCTACTCAATTAGTGTGTGATTTTTTTTGTTTCTATTGTAAGTTTTACACAATTCATATGATATATATATATATAGTTATTGCCAACCCCGCCCTAACCTCACAAGTCCCTTGGGCTGACTACTGACCAGTTCTCCATCTAACGGGTCCGGAAAGTCTCTAGAACTTGGGTATTACCTGGTGGAAGGTCTGAGAGACTGTCTAAACTGGTGTCAAGAGAGGCTCGTCTAGCTCTAACTACCTACAATCCAGGAGTTATGACCCTTTTCAGTTAAGGAGCAATCAGTTGAGTAGCCCTCACAACTGCATAACTCCAATAACCACTTCTGTTAACGGTAGCCCCCTCTCTAAAAATAACATGCACTTGTTAATGGCTAGATTAAATTTAGTGACTTTGTAAGCCCCAGGGTCATTATTTTGGTAACTACTAAAAGAAATTCTGAAGCCACCACATTCCTGGAATCACGCTCACGAATTTTACATTAAATAAAAGAACTAAAAACAATATGACTCAATTAATTTCAATGTCTACAAACCTCATTAGAATTTTAATATATATATTAAGCAAGCATTAAGCAGGAGTAAATGACAACAAAATGAATTATCAACAATTCTAATTACTTATGAAGAAACATTAATTTGAATAGAATCAACTTTACTACCCTAACTTCTTTCCCGAACCCGTGTTGTCAATTTACTAAACGAGGCTTTTGGGGTGCAGACAACTCATACCCAGATGAAGAAGGATCTCTGCAACAGAAAACTTTAGTATCCTTGGACAGAGTCTTGTGACAAGTCCTCCATTGAATAGAAACAAAGTAGAACTGGTTGTTGTATCCCAAGACGTCCAGATCTTCATCACTCCTGTGACCTTTGTCTAATCCCCGAGCCCATTGCAGCAGTCTTGAGATCTTTTGGGTTGAGTGTAGAGCAGCAATTAAATCAGAAGCCAGAGTTGATGGGCATCGGGTCCCATCTCTCTTGTAGTGGTGTGAAGACTTGACTTCCCTCTGACTTTGGGACACGGCTCTCTCTGCTGGTCTTCTGGTCTGCAACTTGTCGAATCTACACGCCGGGGACGAAGAACCAAGACTCTCTCTGCCGTCAGGTTTTTATATCCTCTCTTCCCTATTGTGTATTTGGTCACAAGTGTATGTGACTTCTCAGGCATTTGATTACCTCATGGAAGGTCCCAGGCCTTCCCATATTCGGTCAACGCCCTTTCAGCTTCTGCTTTAGGTTTATCTTAACTTCCTAGGCTCAATTCCCGGATTTCCTAATTTGGCATACAAGCCAGGGCATGCCCAGACTTGCCTCAGGCCAGGTCCAGACTTGCCTTCTGCAACTACAAACTATCCCTATTCTCTCTTTGTGTGATTACAATCTTTTACATGTTATATGATTATTACAATCTTTTACCTGTTATATGATTACCACAAATCATTAACACAATCATTGTTAATACATTTCTTCAAACATTACTACCTTTAATACTCATTAGATTTAATAATCATTTTAAAGTCAGATTATAATACTTTCAACTTATGATTCATCATTCAACTGTTTCGTCTAATCGTCAATAAGCAATTTTATAAGATTCACTCACTTTATAATCATTAATACATCAATACACTATACATTTTTATAATCATCAGTAAATCAACATACAAGATTACTTCAGTCTCTCAGGCTTGTGCGATCTGTTTTTTGCATGAACCTGGAATGATCTCACCCTTCAAGCCAGTTTTCACGACTATATATATATATATAAAACACACACACACACACACATATAATATATGTACTGTTACGTCCAAAAAGGGCACAACATATTTGAGGACACAGGCAACAATGAGGATTCAAAAAAATAATTTTATTTTTTAAACAATTGAACTTTTTAGTTCAGCTGCTTTGATTTTCTGTGGAGGAAAAAGAGAATTAAATACCCTCAGTTCCCCTTGTCCCAAAAAAAGAGAAGAAAAAACAAAACCCCAAAAGTATTAACAGAAAGTTGAACCTTGTGAGCGGATCAAAAAGAACAAAACGGTGCAGCAGGGTGCCAACTCAATGCAGGGCTATCGAAGCCCCTACTAGTACCGGACTAAAGCAAAAAAAAAAAAGAATCTACTGCAAAGAAAGAATCGAAAACAGGACAACCGGTCCAAAATCACAACGAAAACAGCAAACAAACAAAGGCATGGCATGCTGGAAATGTGCGCGCACCGCGTCAGGACACATCCTGGGTGGGGGAGGAGCGAGCGGTAGGGTGGATCTTCCGCTCGCTGTGGAAACCCAGCCTACTTATAGGCGGGCCAACTGCGCCACAAATGAACAAAATCAAGTTCATTACAAAAAAGGAATTATCCAAACTCCAAAATATATTACACAAAAAGTCATTCAACTAAAGTCAATACACAAAACAATCTAGAAAAATAAATAAAATTATAATGTGCCTGAAGCACATAACAGTATTGTCAAGTTAATTTTGTGCCATATCACATATTCCCATTACCCAATCACTTTCGTGTCTTCTCTTCCATTTGGTTTTTCAATTAAAGCTGTGAAAGTTATATAAGCCATCTTTTTAAACAACTTTGCACAAACCCTTGATAGTAATTTGAGATATTTCTTATACATGTAGTGTAGGAATTAATTCCAAGGTCCTTATGTGTCAAGATTCAAAAACCATTTTGGGACTTATGCTAGACCAATCATTTAATTGTTGTAGATTGTTTTCTTCTGCAATTTAAATCCTGTAGGTTGTGTAAGAGACAACTTTGTTTTTAGTGCTCATATGTGTTAAATAATAAGTGTGAATATGTATTTCTTTGCCTGTTACAGAAATTAACCGTCTTTTTTGGAAGCAAAAAGGGCTGGATATTATTTTTGCTGTGTTTTATTAAACCGTTTTAGTTAAACAGCATTCTTGTAATTTAACACTGGCACCAAAGGAAAAAAAGTTGGAGTACATTTTTATCATTACTTATTTAAACAGATTCCACACATCACCCATACTGTGTGAGCAAGACACAGCTAACATCCCTGTATAAGTAAAGAGAAGAAAAAATATCTTTGAATTTATAGATTTCAATCAATGTGTTATTTATGGTGACACTTTTGAATCGGTGCCACATTAGACATGCTTTATTAATTTTTCTTTTTACAGATGACTTCCCCCTGATTATTTTTTATAGATTATCTCTACTTAAAGGAGTCATTGTTTGTTGTGTTTCCACTTAGTTTCATTTTCATAGCACCTCTAATTTGTAGGTAACAGTAGTTTAGTTAGTAGTTTATTAGTTGTAGTTTTGAAAACCTCTTGTTTAAAGCAAGTGGAGTTGCTTTGAGAATGAAACTCAATTTCAAATAGTATTTAAAAGATGTCGATTTCTATTCCTCTTTCATGTCTTTGTGTGTCACTGAGAAATGTAATAGTTCAATCTGGTAACTTGACTGATGCTTGGTTTTTAATTTGTATGTGTTCTTTGCACCTCTTAACAGGACCTGATAAAGTCAAGGTAAGAAATTGAGCACACAGAGAGATTCACATAAAACTCGGTTTTAATCAGAATTTTTTTATATATATATATATATATATTTAAGTATATATCAGATGGGTGATAAACAAAGAGCAGAAAGACAAATAAGCAAAAAAATTAAGCATTGAGGATATTTATTAAACTAATATCAATCAAATGAACATTTTAACATGGAACCAGCTGCAGGTGTTTTTCATGGGTTTTTTTTGTACAAACTTCATAAAGTGGTCCACTATTCAGCACTGTCGTTACAATTCAGCTGTTCTAATTTATGGAAGTTAGGAAATGTCATATTTACAGCTATTTTTCTATTGGAATATAAAGTATGGTCTCTTACATTCTGGTCTTCTGATATAGTACTTGGTATCAACCATTTCTTTTTCACAGAAAAATCTTTTGAATTAATTTCTATTTATTTACATAGTGTCAATTTCCAACACACTCATACCTCTAAAGTATACCTATTTTTTCATTGTGCTAATTTTCATGAGCATATTGCCTGTGAACTTAATATATTGACAGTTTGTACAATTCTGATAATATATTGGCATTGTACTCTTGAAAAATGTGAATATATTGAATACACAAAGTACTTTTTTTGAATCAGAAACTGTTGTAATTGATACTTCTGGTAGCCTGATATGTTTGCAGTACTACAGTGTGTATGAAGTATTAATGTACAATGTGGCAAAGCAGAATAATAAAAGACATTGATATGTAGCCAAAACGTGTATTTCTTTGCTAATAATAGTAAACCAGATGTTTACCTGGAGCATACTGTGATCACTCTACTATTTAAAATATGTTTATATATTTAGAAAATGTTCTAAATATACTTTAAATGTAATTTGTTCACAAAAATGGTACACTTAATATACACTAATCAAGCATGTTTATGTTACCTAAAAATCCATATTCTTTAAGTATACTTTAGTTGTTCCAAAAAGGTGTGTGATAGTACACTTGTTACACTTCAAATTGTGATTTTACAAAATCAGTTGTTCCAAAATAACACGGTTCAAGTTAAATAATTCTTAACAAACTTGACGTATACTGATAATTTGTCTGGCTTCAAGTATGCTAGGATTTTATATACTTAGTCTATTTTTTTCTCACTCTGCCATAACCAACTGGGGCTTTTAGCAGACAGAGCAGATGCTAAGAAAACAAACTGATCTAGGAGTAAGGATCTCTTTTAGCTGTTTTTTTTTTTTTTTTTTTTTTTTAGATAAAACCAATTTAGTTCAACAGAATTTCTGTAATTTAATAGAAATGCTGTTGAATTACACAAATTCTATGTTAAAGAACACTTAAAAGTTAGTAACAGGAGGAGTGTCTCAACCAATGCCTCCCACAGGAACAGAATGCTGAGCAGATGCAGCAACAATGAAAAGGAAATATGCTGAGAGAAAATATGAAGCTAAAAGTTGAAATAACTTCTAACTTTATGGTAAAAATGTAACTGAAAGTGGTCTGTTTTTTCCCTGGCGGTCTCAGAATAACCAAACTCCCTGTAGCTTAATAAAAAAGAAAAGTTTTTACCCTGGTCTTAACAGTAGACAACATGTCTGCCCCACAGACAGCTGGCTCCAGTGGAGAGGAGCCTGATAACTAAGAGATCTGCCTCCAATTCTACTTTTTGAAATTCTAGGAACCAGCAATAAACCTTTAGTCAGAGAGCAAAGTTCTCTGTTAGAAACATGTGGAACAATCAGATCTCCTATGTATGGTGTAATTTGAATATTGGGGGGTTTTTATGTGAAAAGGGACACTGAAATAGAAGAAATATGATCTTGCGTCATAATTGTAATTTTGCTTTTTCATTTTAGATCAGCTGAATGTTTTTAACTACATTTTGTGGACTTCCTTATAGCAAAGTATTACAGGAGCCTTAAAATAACAAATGCCTGGACTAGTTTTTTAGTGTCACTCCTGGACAGGATATTTCTCATTTTGCTAATATTCCAGAAGTGAAAGAATGAAATTTTAGAAACCTGTTTATAATGGAATTTAAATTATATGTCCCAGCCAAAAATAACACTTTCTTTTTATATTTTATTAGCAGAGGCACATTTAATGCCATCCAGATTAAATGTGCTTGGCTAAGCAGTTTAATTGGTAACACTTTATTTGACGGGTTGTGAATAAGACTGTCATGGCACTGTCATAAACATGGCATAACACCTGTCATGAACATGAGTAAGTCTTCATGAATATTTATGATTGTCATAAAGTGTCATTCAGTAAATCATAAAGTTGACATTATTCAAATGTCTTTGTTAGGACTTGACATTAACCAAGAAAGCATGATCTGACATAAATTTGTTATAAATGTATTACTGATTACACTTTAAAAATTATGTAGCTTTATGTTATTAAAGCTAAATTTAACTTTAAGACGTACTCATGTTCATGTCATGTTTATGACGGTGTCATGACAATCTTATTTCACAACCCGTCAAATAAAGTGTTACAGTTTAATTTTCAAAACTCTTCTCCAAAGACAAGAACTCCTGTCTTGTCAGAATTTAAAAACAGAAAATTTTGGAAAATCAAGGTTTTAATGTCTGCAAGATGTCTGTAATATACCTAATTGATTGGATTCATCAAGACTTATGGACAAATAAAGTTGAGTATCATAAGCATAACAATGAAAATGTATCCCATGCTGTTAGATGATTTTACCAATTGGAAGCATATAAACTGAAAACTTTGACCAAGCGTTGAACCTTGTGTTATTCTACAAGAAGCCCTTTAATTAAATCTGTCAATTAAAGGGAAACCAACCATGTTGTGTTCCCTGGATCACTGCAAGTCTTTCAAAGAGAACAATATGATCAACTATATCAAGAAGCATCACTGAGAAAAAGAGAACAGAAATGAATTTACTTATCTGAAGCCATGTGAATATCAGTGACTTTCATCAGTGCTGTCAGGCAGCAATGTAATGTCTGCCTTTTCACAAATTGATGTTCTTATTTTAGAATGTGGTAGTTAAAAAAAAATTGCACTAAATCTCACAAACTGAGCACATTATCAGATTGTCATTGAGCAAAGTCTCTGGTATATTATTGTTCTATTTAGTTGTAATCATATTTGTCTTTATGAGATTTGCTTTTTTTAGGTTACTTTTTAATCAGTTTGTTTAAAACTGATTAAACCACTCTAATGGGTTTAGTATAGTACAGTACAGAAGCTGCAGAGAGGCGTGATACAAAAATAACACATCACTTCAAGGTATTTTAGGCATATATACAAAGTGGAAGAGCTTATAAGATGTATACATTTTTGATCATTTTCAATAAACACTGCTAGTACATACAGGCAGTCCTGCTATCATGCTTCTGCTTCATAGTTCTACATTTGGAGATTTTAGAGATGTATGGTAACTATTACTATATAATATATTATGCTATTTAATGTATTATTAATTATTATTATTATTAACTAGTTATTTTATAAAGCATCTGATTTACCAAATGTTAAACTTCTAATAATACAAGCATTATTACAAGTTAGATACTTAGGAATTTAAAAACATTACTTTTTCTTGCTAAAATAACTGGAACTTGACCAGTGCCCATGTCTTAAAAGTATTTATCTCTTTCTTCCTCCAGTTTGGGAATGAAGCTCAGCAACTTGAATGGGCCAAGCGAGAGAGTGAGCGGGCAGAGCGAGATCGACTGAAGAGGCTCAGGCAACAGGAACAGGAGGACCTGGAGCTGGCCATTGCCCTTAGCAAGGCAGAGATGTCTAATGCATGACATCTAAATCTAACATGCATCTAACTCGGATGACATTACAATATGAACACATCTACACAAACACACACAACTTTGCATCACCATACTTAACAAATAGCTGCAAAACTTGTTTGGATGCATGACAATAAAGTGATTGAGGAAGAGGAACTTTTGAAGGATGTATACACTGTGTATTACCACTTTAGTTCTGCATATCAAGACTGATGCAGACAAAACAATTTACCATGATTTGAGTATATAGCAGCTCTTTTTCTGGTACTTTCACAATGTGAAAAAACAGCATGTCTGTTAACCTGGCAGTGAGCAACAAAGAAGCTAACACAGATGTAGATTTATGTCAGAGTGACAAACAGAATGGAAGAGTGTTTTCTCTTCTAACATTTGATAGAATTTGGCATTTTTGTGCATAATGCCACAAAAAGTGATTGAACAAGGAAATTATCAGGAGGAAGAAAATTAGATGATTACTAATAACAATCAGTAAGACATAACCAAGAGGTGAGATATCAATATTTTAAGGACTCTAAAATCTTTATCAGATATACAGAAATGAGGTAGGTTTTAATTTTTGCCACACAAAATCAGCATAGAATCTCAAGCAAGACAGAATTGTTCAGAAATTCCAAAGTATTAGCGTTTTCTAGAGACATAAGCAGTTGAAATCAGGTATTTCCATACAGCTGTGGAGGAATCCAAAGCATAAACCCAAACCGAGTTGGGCACAAGCCAGCCAGGTTGGGTTTGTGCCCAGGCCCAACTCAGGTTGGGCTTGTGCCTTGTAGTCCTCCAAAGCTCCAAAACTTGTGAAAGGACACCACAAGCAGACAAGGAAAGTCTTGCCCAAGGACACAATGACTGAGAAGGACAGAGCAGGGGTCAAACCTGTGTTGTCCCTCCCACAGGTTATAAGGCAAACTCATACCTTCTGAGCCACCATTCCCCAATCCCAAACATTTCCTGATTTAGATCTAATATATTTGTATTTGTATTGTATAAGATTTTATTCATTATTTCTTTTTAATTCAAAATTCAACAAACTGTAATATTTGGTATATCATCTTTGGGACACAGAACCTCCTTTGATGGTCGGGATATTTCCATGTTGTACTTGCATTAATGTTTGCTTAGAGAAAAAATTCACTTTCAGGCACATAAAAATAAGTGATGGATAAACCAGACATAGTAGGGTCCAGAATTCTCATTTTGTATATCTTGAATAATCCTTTTAGATTTTATCATAATGCTATATACATATAACGTGTGTTTGAAGTGATGCCAATATCCAGAAGATGATAGGCAGAGTAACAGTATAGTGTGAACAGTTTTTTCAGTCTGAATTCCTGACTCTGAAAAAGTAGTAAGAAAATTTTTTTTGAGAAATTATTTCTTTAATCCGGTGATTAGCAAAATAAAAAAATGTTGGTAAAGGGAAAAAAAGGAACTGTTTAGTCTGATTTAACAACAGAAATTAAAAGGGGAAAATTGTTTTGCATCTTTTTGAATGTAAAATCTGGTTTCAACTGTATATGGATTCCAGCTTGGCTGCATCTGAGAACCCTCCCAGAACAAGTTGGGACATCAAACCTGCAAACATTTGTCTTCTGGATCATGCCCTTCACCCACAGAGTGTATATAAGCTCCTGAACCCCAATCACCACCCTGAGGATGACTCTCATCCCTGCAAAGGACTCACAGGATATCTGGGTTTCTCTAATGAACATTATGCGTGTGACCCACAAAAAAAAAAAAATTCCACAAGGGACTTTCCTCAAGCCTGGATCTTTCCCCTTCACACTCCTAAGTATTGCATTCCAGAGTAGTTGGTATGTTCATTGGCAGTATTTGTTCTTTTTTTGTTTCTCTGAGTAAGCAAAGTGTGTATACCTCAACAAGTGCTACACTTTCATCAGAGTTGAAAGGGTAGCAACTCTGAGTACCAGCGCTCTGGTACTTTGTAAGGAACTTATATAAGTTTGTTTACATGCTGTATAACTTGCTGCATTAAAATTACTACAACAAATAGTCCAGGGACTTGAAATTCCATCTGAGGTGTTTTCAGATTGTTAGATATCAGATAGTAACAAAAGCACCATTTTGGTGTTTTGGTGATACTACGTAATATCAGGAAAACATGCAACAATATGGTGAATGTTGCAATAATTATGTGATTTGCAATGAAAAAACAAATAAGTAAACTGTATTACCTTTTTTGGTTCATAGCAGTACTAGACCCCAAATAATAGGTCCATTCAGTCCAGTCTGATTCTGGGAAAGAAAATAAATCCATTTCAATGTTTGGAAAGGTTTTGGTTTCCAGTGATTTCTGAGTTTTGGCATTGGAACGTGTCATGAATCACCTTCCCAACTCTTTACCTTTTAAATCATTTTTTGCTGCATGCAACAATTGTCACAAAATACATTACTGGAGTGGGGAGTCTGAATCCATGGTTATTTAATAATTAGCTAAATTTCAAGCAGTTCCTCACAGTATGTGTATGATGTGATATATATTGTTCAGAGCCACTTGGTAGGCATTAGGGATGGTATGTAAAAATGCTATAGTTCCATGTTATATACAAACCTAAAACAAACGTATGTAACATGATCTTAAAACATAGAAGCTCTACTTAAATGATGTTAAGCTATCATGTCATTTCAACTTTATTGATATTTTTGACAAAATAATCACTCTCTGGATTTAGTTTTTATATTCTGTTCAGCTTCATTTCCTACAACACTGGCTAATTTCAGTTTTGGATTTAATGTACCTCAAAATATGCTAAACTAAATTACTAAAGTGAAGAATATGAATTGACATCATTTTGGTGAGAGATGTTGAGGAGACCATATACACCCAGAAGTGTTCAGGTGTCTGGTGTCTTTTCTGGATTGATAAGTGTATTAGTGAACAGCAACCTCAGAAGAAGGTTTTATAATTTACTTTACACAGCAATATCTTTATTATTTAGCCATATATTTATCCCATGATCATACAAATGTGTGATTTTAATTTTTTGCTTTTATTATTTATTGAAATTCAATAAAACCAGACTTACTGTGAGTATGGAAAGTATTCAGAACCCTTTAATTTTTTCACTCTTTAATTGTAGTTATTTTTCATATTATTTCTCAGGAATGTGCAAGGAATTCATGAGAAATATTTTTTTTCCATTTTAATAGAAAAAAACAACATTTTTATTTATTTATTTTTTTACAAATGTATTAGAAAAGAAAAACTGACATATCACACAGTCATAAGGAGTCAGACCCTTTGCTCAGTATTAGTAGAAGCACCCTTTGAGCTAGTACAGCCATGAGTCTTCTTGGGAATGATGCCACAAGCTTTTCACACCTGGATTTGGGGATCTTCTGCCATTCTTCCTTGCAGTTCCTCTCCAGCTTCTTCTGGTTGGATGGTGAACGTTGGTGGAGCCGTTTTAGGTCTCTCCAGAGATGTTTCATTGGATTTAGGTCAGGGCTCTGGCTAGGCCAGTGAAAAAAGGTCTCAGAGTTGTTCTGAAGCTACCCCTTTGTTATTTTAGCTGTAGCTTTGAGTCACTGTCTTGTTGGAAGGTGAACCTTTGGCCAAATCTGAGGTCCTCAGCCATCTGGAAGAAGTTTTCTTTCAGGATATCTCTGTACTTGGTCGTATTAATCTTTCCTGTCTCTGCAGCTGAAAAGCATCCCATAGCATGATGCTGCCACCACCACGTTTCGCTGTTGGGATTCTATTGGGCAGGTGATGAGCTGCATGCGGCACGTACCCACGTACCCGCTTCAACGCGCGGTGCTGCGCGCTCGGTTCACCGAGTCAACCAGCCTTGAGGCTCTCAGTTGAAATTGATAAAGTGTCAAAATGATCCGATCGCTCTCCGTGGTTCTGAACTACTTTGAAAAGGTAATAGTGTGAACATTCATGAAACTCATAGCTAGATACAAGTTAAAATCCAAAACAACACAGAAAACATGATAAATCCAGTTTTTTCTTTTCCAGTCTTTCTGCGTAAATATACAGAGTGAAAATAAATAAGACATCTTTATTCATCATTAGTGACCAGCAGCCTGATGTTTCTGTTGTTCTCTTGGTTTGTTGTACTTCATGTCAGATGGATTTCAGAATCACATCTGTGGTGGTGAAACTTGTAAGCTCCGCGGTTGTGGGCATGTCTATGTGGTAAAGTTAAATTATCATGAGCTTTATGATTTGGGTGTAAAGGGCCCGGTCATTAGCCCCGCCCCCCGGCCCGACACTGACTTGTTCCACTAGTGCTCTACTTCATCTGTGGAGCTCAGCCACAGTGATCTTTGCCTCTCTCACTAAGGCTCCTTAGCTGGACAGCCAGATCTAGGAAGAGTTCTGTTCATCCCAAGTTTCTTCCATTTAAGGATAATGGAGGCCACTGTGCTCTTAAGAATCTTAGGAACAAGGCATAGAATTGTGCTTTGCATAGAGCTCACTGGACAGTTCCTTCCACCTCAGGATTCTCATTTGCTCTGACCTGCACTGAGCAAATATGAGGTCTTACATGTGCCTTTCCTAATCAAGTCCAATCAGTTTAATTAAACACAGCTGGACTCCTAAGAAGGAGCAGAATCTCGAGGAGGATCAGGATCGAGGAGTGTGTGAAATGTCAGATTTTCTTTTTTGATACATTTTTTAAAAATTTTATATTTCTTGTTTTTATCTATCAAAATGAGATTAGTGTACATTTATGAGAAATAATATAAACTTTTTGATTTTAGCAAATCGCTGCAAAGAAACAGAACATTTTAAAGGGGTGTGAATACTTTCCATAGCCATTGTGTATAGCACTTTTCAATCCTCAAAGACGTTTTACAGTCAAATCAGTCAATCCCATTCACACAAACATCACACGCTGATGATGGAAAGCTACTGGATTGTAGCCACAGCTGTCCTGGAGCAGTCTTCACAGAAATCAGGGTGCCATATTGTGCCATCAGCCCCTCTGCACTAGCAGGCAATGCGTTCATTAGAACCGACTGGATATTTTTTTCCTGAAATTGTGCACGGTATGTTTTCTATTATCAACATATGAAGCTTATAGAAATTTGATCACTAGTGACCAGAGTTAGTGGGATCCACAATTCTCATCTTCCTGTTAGAATTTTCAGATGCAGGTCCTCCACACCCCTTTAGACATCATAGTGTGTCTTATGAATCAGAAAACACTTTGCCGGGCATTTTTACCATCAATACTTGTGAAAGATGCTACTGGCTGATTGAGCAATTGCTCTGTAAGACACATCTTTGGGTTTAACTTACTGCTGTAAAGGTATCAAGTGTTCAGAGATTTAAGAGATATAACATTGGGAGTGAAACTAAACTTAAAACCTTCGCACATTTTGTCAGAAGTCACTTAAAATGTGTTAATATTTGTGAAAAAAGTTACTTTAAACCTTTAAGCCTAGAAAATTTAAGTAAATGAACTAATAGAATGACATTGAGTGGTTTTGATGACTTTTTGACCTCAAAGTCATCACAAATCTGATGTGTTGTAACCAGATTCTGATATGGAAAAAATAGTTAGCTATACATTTATACATTTGCATAGCCATAATATCTGTTGTGGTTAATTTTAGTTTTTGTTGGACTTTGTTTTAAAATATGCTACTTGCCAGCTGAGCTCACATATTGACCAGCAGTGAACTAAACTGTATTTTGTACTTCAATGCTAAGTGTTTGCATTCTTTTGTCCTTGCTGATTGTGTTGTGTGAGTCCGATGTTTGCAGGAGAAATATCATTTTGTCCAATGCTGAGTGGTGTGTTTGAACTTTCAGAAGGATCGCATTGCATTGTGACCTTGTGAACATCATTGAGTCTTTACTGAGACATAAAAACATAAATTGGCTTTTGCAGATTGTGTATCATTTGAACTCAAGTTTTTCCTCATGGTCATGATCTGGCATGACAAAAGGATAAAATAAAAGCAAAAATTAAGTTATTCATGCCATTTATTAAAACTGTGAACTTGCATCTCCAAATTGTTGGAGTTTCAAAACAAAAACTGAAAAAATGTTACATGTTTTATTGTTGGTCATAGCTACGAATTACTAATAAACACAAACATAAAGGGACTAATAGTAACTATAAAACATTTAAACAGATAAAATCTTTTGCTGTATGGTATATATAGAAATTGTTAAAGAAATTAAATGTTACTGAACATTTTAAATGTCTGTAAGATGCTTTGCCAAGTTTGAAGTGCTGCCTATTTATTTTTAAGTTACTTTAGCACAGCTTCCATAATTAACTCTTCTTCAGTTTTTCCTGTTTATCTGCTGCTTATGCAAAATACCACCAAACAACATTTTTTTTACCTTTGTATCAGAGAATGTCATTTGGGTTCTTGGACATACTTGCCTTATTACAGGGAGTTTTACATTTTTGACTCCAGCTCACTGTTACAAATGGCAGCCATTATTCTTAAAGTGATGGCTACAAGGGGATGGGCTGAGTCTGTCTGCAGTCTCCAAGTAAAGTGTGTTTACTTGGGTAGCTTGGTAAGACAAGAACAGCTTAGTTTATAGTATGATGGAAAAGTATCTTAACATCTTTAAATATATAAAATGATTTAATAATCATTGAATATTGATGATTTTTGCAACCCTGTGTGTATCTATACATATACCTTTGTTCTTCAGCCCATTTTCTAAAAATAATTTATTTGTGTGACCTCAGGCCTGCTTTTTTGTAAAAATCCAATATTATCTTTTTATTCTGCTTAAGGCACATATTACTTTGTTGAAATTAATTTTGCTGTTTGGTAAAATACATCAATGTATGTGTTGTCTGAGAATAAGTTCTCTTGATAGAAAAACAAAATGGTAAACAGCTCCTCCTGGTAACTCCTATATTTAAAAACAGAAAAGGGCACTCAGGTTGATTATTTTGACTTGATATATTGTCACCACTGAGAACAATGAGAACAATGAGAACAATGAGAACAATGATATAGGATGAAAACCATAAATGGACGAGTTTCAGGTGGATTATCTCCCAAAGTATAAGAGTCATGTGGAGCAAAGCTGGCACAGAGAGTCCCAGGGAGGGTGGGCACGTACCCTGTGAGTTTGGTTGCTGTAGCTCATTGCTAAGACATAGCTGCCATTGACTCCCATTGATTGGAAATGGAGTTTCAGGTGGATTATCTCGGAAGGTGTAAGTGGTAGGCTGCCCAAACTCCGTGTGTATGCTCCCCCCGGGCCCCCCCACCTGCCTACGAAGTTTGGTGGCCCTGGCCCCTCCCCTTCCTATAGCTGCCATAGACCCCCATGTATTTTGTAAGTGTGGTAGGAAGGTCGGATCGAGGTGGGAGTGGGTCCTGCGTGTCAGGGGTCCCCCCGAGTCCGTGGAGGTGTCATTTGTGGGGGTTGCCGAGTTGGCAAAATGGGCCAAATTGCTCCAAGTGTTGCCGACGGGTCAAGCTACGGGACCCTTCCCAGAGTGTGTTTCGGAGGGTCCTGAGTGGTCTGGAGGTGGTCCCATGTCAAGTGAAAATTAGGTCCATGTTTGATATTTTGGACCTCTAATGATATGTCGGACCTCTAATGATATTTTGGACCTCTAATGGTTAGGGTAAGTGAAGAGTCTTTGGGAAGGGGACATGTCATTTAAAGCCAGAGTTGAGGGGGACTGGTTAGGCTCGAGGGTGACTGGTTAGGGTTTGGGTAGAGTTGAGGGTGACTGGTTAGGCTCGAGGGTGACTGGTTAGGGTTTGGGTAGAGTTGAGGGTGACTGGTTAGGGTTTGGGTCGAGTTGAGGGTGACTGGTTAGGGTTTGGGTAGAGTTGAGGGTGACTGGTTAGGGTTTGGGTAGAGTTGAGGGTGACTGGTTAGGGTTTGGGTAAGGATAGGGGATGATAGCCAGAAAATGGAATTGAGCACGCTGAATAAGTGAAAAAGTATAAGTGCCAGAGGGCCCATAGTTGGCACAGAGAGGGGCAGTGAGGGTGCCCACCTACCCTGTGAGTTTGGTGGGTGTGGCTCGTTCCCTTGACATAGCTGCCATTGACTCCCATTGATTTGAAAAAATTGAGCACGCTCCATAAGTCAAGAACCATAAGTGCCATCCTCCCCAAACTCGGTGTGTATGCTCCCCCCGGGCCCCCCCAGGTCAGGGTTAGGGTTAGGATATAGGATGAAAACCATAAAAGTGATTGGTTCATGTGAAATAGGATAAAAAGTATAAGAGGTAGGGGGCCCATAGTTGGCACCGAGACTCTGTGGGAGGGGCCCCACCTACCCTGTGAGTTTGGTGGGTGTGGCTCGTTCCCTTGACATAGCTGCCATTGACTCCCATTGATTGTAAAAAACGGTTCATCCGAAATAAGTCCGAAACCCTTGGGGTTCATGGGCTGAAAGTCGGTGTGCATGCTCCCCCCGGGCCCCCCCACCTGCCTACGAAGTTTGGTGGCCCTGGCCCCTCCCCTTCCTGTAGCTGCCATAGACTCCCATTCATTTTCCAAGTTTTGTACGAGTGTCGGATCGAGGTGGGAGTGGGTCCTGCGTGCTCAGGGGGTCCCCCCGAGTCCGTGGAGGTGTCATTTGTGGGGGTTGCCCGAGTTGGCAAAATGGGCCAAATTGCTCCAAGTGTTGCCGCCGACGGGTCCTTCCCAGAGTGTGTTTCGGAGGGTCCTGAGTGGTCTGGAGGTGGTCCTGGGTCAAGTGAAAATTAGGTCCATGTTTGATATTTTGGACCTCTAATGGTTAGGGTAAGTGAAGAATCTTTGGTAAGGGGACATCTTCTGCAATTGTAAACTAGGGTTCAGGTTTAGCTTAAGTCACCAATTTTGATTAAGGATATAGGATGAAAACCATAAAAGTGATTGGTTCATGTGAAATAGGAGAAAAAGTATAAGAGGTAGGGGGCCCATAGTTGGCACAGAGAGGGGCACTGAGGGTGCCCACCTACCCTGTGAGTTTGGTGGGTGTGGCTCGTTCCCTTGACATAGCTGCCATTGACTCCCATTGATTGTAAAAAACGGTTCATCCGAAATAAGTCCGAAACCCTTGGGGTTCATGGGCTGAAAGTCGGTGTGCATGGTCCCCCCGGGCCCCCCCAGGTCCCCAGCAAGTTTGGTGGCCCTGGCCCCTCCCCTTCCTGTAGCTGCCATAGACTCCCATTCATTTTCCAAGTTTTGTACGAGTGTCGGATCGAGGTGGGAGTGGGTCCTGCGTGCTCAGGGGGTCCCCCCGAGTCCGTGGAGGTGTCATTTGTGGGGGTTGCCCGAGTTGGCAAAATGGGCCAAATTGCTCCAAGTGTTGCCGACGGGTCAAGCTACGGGACCCTTCCCAGAGTGTGTTTCGGAGGGTCCTGAGTGGTCTGGAGGTGGTCCCGGGTCAAGTGAAAATTAGGTCCATGTTTGATATTTTGGACCTCTAATGGTTAGGGTAAGTGAAGAGTCTTTGGGAAGGGGAGGGTTAGGGTTAGGGTTAGGGTTAGGGGTTAGGGTTAGGGTTAGGGTAAGGGTTAGGGTTAGGGTTAGGGTTAGGGTTAGGGTAGGGTTAGGGTTAGGGTTAGGATATAGGATGAAAACCATAAAAGTGATTGGTTCATGTGAAATAGGATAAAAAGTATAAGAGGTAGGGGGCCCATAGTTGGCACCGAGACTCTGTGGGAGGGGCCCCACCTACCCTGTGAGTTTGGTGGGTGTGGCTCGTTCCCTTGACATAGCTGCCATTGACTCCCATTGATTGTAAAAAACGGTTCATCCGAAATAAGTCCGAAACCCTTGGGGTTCATGGGCTGAAAGTCGGTGTGCATGGTCCCCCCGGGCCCCCCCACCTGCCTACGAAGTTTGGTGGCCCTGGCCCCTCCCCTTCCTATAGCTGCCATAGACCCCCATGTATTTTGTAAGTGTGGGTAGGAAGGTCGGATCGAGGTGGGAGTGGGTCCTGCGTGCTCAGGGGGTCCCCCCGAGTCCGTGGAGGTGTCATTTGTGGGGGTTGCCCGAGTTGGCAAAATGGGCCAAATTGCTCCAAGTGTTGCCGACGGGTCAAGCTACGGGACCCTTCCCAGAGTGTGTTTCGGAGGGTCCTGAGTGGTCTGGAGGTGGTCCCATGTCAAGTGAAAATTAGGTCCATGTTTGATATTTTGGACCTCTAATGGTTAGGGTAAGTGAAGAGTCTTTGGGAAGGGGACATGTCATTTAAGCCAGAGTTGAGGGGACTGGTTAGGCTCGAGTGGAGGGTGACTGGTTAGGTTTGGGTAGAGTTGAGGGTGACTGGTTAGGCTCGAGGGTGACTGGTTAGGGTTTGGGTAGAGTTGAGGATATAGGATGAAAACCATAAAAGTGATTGGTTCATGTGAAATAGGATAAAAAGTATAAGAGGTAGGGGGCCCATAGTTGGCACCGAGACTCTGTGGGAGGGGCCCCACCTACCCTGTGAGTTTGGTGGGTGTGGCTCGTTCCCTTGACATAGCTGCCATTGACTCCCATTGATTGTAAAAAACGGTTCATCCGAAATAAGTCCGAAACCCTTGGGGTTCATGGGCTGAAAGTCGGTGTGCATGGTCCCCCCGGGCCCCCCCACCTGCCTACGAAGTTTGGTGGCCCTGGCCCCTCCCCTTCCTATAGCTGCCATAGACCCCCATGTATTTTGTAAGTGTGGGTAGGAAGGTCGGATCGAGGTGGGAGTGGGTCCTGCGTGCTCAGGGGGTCCCCCCGAGTCCGTGGAGGTGTCATTTGTGGGGGTTGCCCGAGTTGGCAAAATGGGCCAAATTGCTCCAAGTGTTGCCGACGGGTCAAGCTACGGGACCCTTCCCAGAGTGTGTTTCGGAGGGTCCTGAGTGGTCTGGAGGTGGTCCCATGTCAAGTGAAAATTAGGTCCATGTTTGATATTTTGGACCTCTAATGGTTAGGGTAAGTGAAGAGTCTTTGGGAAGGGGACATGTCATTTAAAGCCAGAGTTGAGGGGGACTGGTTAGGGTTTGGGTAGAGTTGAGGGTGACTGGTTAGGCTCGAGGGTGACTGGTTAGGGTTTGGGTAGAGTTGAGGATATAGGATGAAAACCATAAAAGTGATTGGTTCATGTGAAATAGGAGAAAAAGTATAAGAGGTAGGGGGCCCATAGTTGGCACAGAGAGGGGCACTGAGGGTGCCCACCTACCCTGTGAGTTTGGTGGGTGTGGCTCGTTCCCTTGACATAGCTGCCATTGACTCCCATTGATTGTAAAAAACGGTTCATCCGAAATAAGTCCGAAACCCTTGGGGTTCATGGGCTGAAAGTCGGTGTGCATGGTCCCCCCGGGCCCCCCCACCTGCCTACGAAGTTTGGTGGCCCTGGCCCCTCCCCTTCCTGTAGCTGCCATAGACCCCCATGTATTTTGTAAGTGTGGGTAGGAAGGTCGGATCGAGGTGGGAGTGGGTCCTGCGTGCTCAGGGGGTCCCCCCGAGTCCGTGGAGGTGTCATTTGTGGGGGTTGCCCGAGTTGGCAAAATGGGCCAAATTGCTCCAAGTGTTGCCGCCGACGGGTCAAGCTACGGGACCCTTCCCAGAGTGGTCTGGAGGTGGTCCTGGGTCAACTGGAGGTGGTCCTGGGGCAAGTGAAAATTAGCTTCATCTTGGATATGTCGGACCTCTAATGACGTTTTGGACCTCTAATGATGTTTTGGACCTCTAATGATGTTTTGGACCTCTAATGGTTAGGGTAAGTGAAGAGTCTTTGGGAAGGGGACATGTCATTTAAAGCCAGAGTTGAGGGGGACTGGTTAGGCTCGAGGGTGACTGGTTAGGGTTTGGGTAGAGTTGAGGGTGACTGGTTAGGCTCGAGGGTGACTGGTTAGGGTTTGGGTAGAGTTGAGGGTGACTGGTTAGGGTTTGGGTAGAGTTAGGATATAGGATGAAAACCATAAAAGTGATTGGTTCATGTGAAATAGGAGAAAAAGTATAAGAGGTAGGGGGCCCATAGTTGGCACAGAGAGGGGCACTGAGGGTGCCCACCTACCCTGTGAGTTTGGTGGGTGTGGCTCGTTCCCTTGACATAGCTGCCATTGAGTCCCATTGATTGTAAAAAACGGTTCATCCGAAATAAGTCCGAAACCCTTGGGGTTCATGGGCTGAAAGTCGGTGTGCATGGTCCCCCCGGGCCCCCCCACCTGCCTACGAAGTTTGGTGGCCCTGGCCCCTCCCCTTCCTATAGCTGCCATAGACCCCCATGTATTTTGTAAGTGTGGGTAGGAAGGTCGGATCGAGGTGGGAGTGGGTCCTGCGTGCTCAGGGGGTCCCCCCGAGTCCGTGGAGGTGTCATTTGTGGGGGTTGCCCGAGTTGGCAAAATGGGCCAAATTGCTCCAAGTGTTGCCGCCGACGGGTCAAGCTACGGGACCCTTCCCAGAGTGGTCTGGAGGTGGTCCTGGGTCAACTGGAGGTGGTCCCATGTCAAGTGAAAATGAGCTTCATCTTGGATATGTCGGACCTCTAATGATGTTTTGGACCTCTAATGGTTAGGGTAAGTGAAGAGTCTTTGGGAAGGGGACATGTCATTTAAAGCCAGAGTTGAGGGGGACTGGTTAGGCTCGAGGGTGACTGGTTAGGGTTTGGGTAGAGTTGAGGGTGACTGGTTAGGGTTTGGGTAGAGTTGAGGGTGACTGGTTAGGGTTTGGGTAGAGTGGAGGGTGACTGGTTAGGGTTTGGGTAGAGTGGAGGGTGACTGGTTAGGGTTTGGGTAGAGTTGAGGGTGACTGGTTAGGGTTTGGGTAGAGTTGAGGGTGACTGGTTAGGGTTTGGGTAGAGTTGAGGGTGACTGGTTAGGGTTTGGGTAGAGTTGAGGGTGACTGGGTAGGGTTTGGGTAGAGTTGAGGGTGACTGGTTAGGGTTTGGGTCGAGTTGGGTTAGGGTTAGGGATATAGGATGAAAACCATAAAAGTGATTGGTTCATGTGAAATAGGATAAAAAGTATAAGAGGTAGGGGGCCCATAGTTGGCACAGAGAGGGGCACTGAGGGTGCCCACCTACCCTGTGAGTTTGGTGGGTGTGGCTCGTTCCCTTGACATAGCTGCCATTGACTCCCATTGATTGGAAAAAACGGTTCATCCGAAATAAGTCCGAAACCCTTGGGGTTCATGGGCTGAAAGTCGGTGTGCATGGTCCCCCCGGGCCCCCCCAGGTCCCCAGCAAGTTTGGTGGCCCTGGCCCCTCCCCTTCCTATAGCTGCCATAGACCCCCATGTATTTTGTAAGTGTGGGTAGGAAGGTCGGATCGAGGTGGGAGTGGGTCCTGCGTGCTCAGGGGGTCCCCCCGAGTCCGTGGAGGTGTCATTTGTGGGGGTTGCCCGAGTTGCCCAAACGGTGAAAATTGCTCCAAGTGTTGCCGACGGGTCAAGCTACGGGACCCTTCCCAGAGTGTGTTTCGGAGGGTCCTGAGTGGTCTGGAGGTGGTCCCATGTCAAGTGAAAATTAGGTCCATGTTTGATATTTTGGACCTCTAATGGTTAGGGTAAGTGAAGAGTCTTTGGGAAGGGGACATGTCATTTAAAGCCAGAGTTGAGGGGGACTGGTTAGGGTTTGGGTAGAGTTGAGGGTGACTGGTTAGGCTCGAGGGTGACTGGTTAGGGTTTGGGTAGAGTTGAGGATATAGGATGAAAACCATAAAAGTGATTGGTTCATGTGAAATAGGATAAAAAGTATAAGAGGTAGGGGGCCCATAGTTGGCACCGAGACTCTGTGGGAGGGGCCCCACCTACCCTGTGAGTTTGGTGGGTGTGGCTCGTTCCCTTGACATAGCTGCCATTGACTCCCATTGATTGTAAAAAACGGTTCATCCGAAATAAGTCCGAAACCCTTGGGGTTCATGGGCTGAAAGTCGGTGTGCATGGTCCCCCCGGGCCCCCCCACCTGCCTACGAAGTTTGGTGGCCCTGGCCCCTCCCCTTCCTATAGCTGCCATAGACCCCCATGTATTTTGTAAGTGTGGGTAGGAAGGTCGGATCGAGGTGGGAGTGGGTCCTGCGTGCTCAGGGGGTCCCCCCGAGTCCGTGGAGGTGTCATTTGTGGGGGTTGCCCGAGTTGGCAAAATGGGCCAAATTGCTCCAAGTGTTGCCGACGGGTCAAGCTACGGGACCCTTCCCAGAGTGTGTTTCGGAGGGTCCTGAGTGGTCTGGAGGTGGTCCCATGTCAAGTGAAAATTAGGTCCATGTTTGATATTTTGGACCTCTAATGGTTAGGGTAAGTGAAGAGTCTTTGGGAAGGGGACATGTCATTTAAAGCCAGAGTTGAGGGGGACTGGTTAGGCTCGAGTGGAGGGTGACTGGTTAGGGTTTGGGTAGAGTTGAGGGTGACTGGTTAGGCTCGAGGGTGACTGGTTAGGGTTTGGGTAGAGTTGAGGATATAGGATGAAAACCATAAAAGTGATTGGTTCATGTGAAATAGGATAAAAAGTATAAGAGGTAGGGGGCCCATAGTTGGCACCGAGACTCTGTGGGAGGGGCCCCACCTACCCTGTGAGTTTGGTGGGTGTGGCTCGTTCCCTTGACATAGCTGCCATTGACTCCCATTGATTGTAAAAAACGGTTCATCCGAAATAAGTCCGAAACCCTTGGGGTTCATGGGCTGAAAGTCGGTGTGCATGGTCCCCCCGGGCCCCCCCACCTGCCTACGAAGTTTGGTGGCCCTGGCCCCTCCCCTTCCTATAGCTGCCATAGACCCCCATGTATTTTGTAAGTGTGGGTAGGAAGGTCGGATCGAGGTGGGAGTGGGTCCTGCGTGCTCAGGGGGTCCCCCCGAGTCCGTGGAGGTGTCATTTGTGGGGGTTGCCCGAGTTGGCAAAATGGGCCAAATTGCTCCAAGTGTTGCCGACGGGTCAAGCTACGGGACCCTTCCCAGAGTGTGTTTCGGAGGGTCCTGAGTGGTCTGGAGGTGGTCCCATGTCAAGTGAAAATTAGGTCCATGTTTGATATTTGGACCTCTAATGGTTAGGGTAGTGAAGAGTCTTTGGGAAGGGGACATGTCATTTAAAGCCAGAGTTGAGGGGGACTGGTTAGGCTCGAGTGGAGGGTGACTGGTTAGGGTTTGGGTAGAGTTGAGGGTGACTGGTTAGCTCGAGGGTGACTGGTTGGGTTTGGGTAGAGTTGAGGGTGACTGGTTAGGGTTGAGGGTGACTGGTTAGGGTTTGGGTAGAGTTGAGGGTGACTGGTTAGGGTTTAGGGTAGGGTTGGGGTTGGGGTTGGGGTTGGGGTTTGGGTTCAGGGTCAAAGGTCAGGGATCCAAAAAATTGGACCCCCTTCCCTTCTCCCCCTCACCCTCTCCCCCTCCCCCTGTGTGCACGGGCACGTCCCGCCAGGAGTCCCCACGCGGAGCCTACCTCTCGTTCAGACCCTGGGGATCCGAGTGTCAAGCCTGAGGATCCACAGCCTCTCAGCCCTCCTCTGGGCTGAGGACCAGGCTGGTTTGCATTCCAGCACCAGGGCTGAAACTGCATCCCAGCCGTGGCGTATAAAGTGCTGCACTAAGGGTACATGAGTCCTTTTTTGTTTTTGGATGTTGTATCTATGCTGGGTGAACGAGTAAGGAGGCTGTTACCCGTCTCACCCACATACTGGATCTTACAGATTTGACATGTTATTAAAAATAAACACAATTTTTGATTTGGGGTTTCCTAATGGTTCTGATTTGAAAATTGTGTTTTAAATCTGTGTTGTACCCAGTGCAGCTGCTTAAAGAATTCACTCTGACCTTTGACCTTTGGTGTATTCAAAGGTCTGACCTCAGCACGGACGAGGAAATCCCTCAGGTTTTTATCCTTTTGTAGGCCGCAATTATTCTGTAATTTGGGAGCAAAGACGTGTCAGATTGGAATTTAGTAAAAATTCTGTTTGATGTTATACAATTGTCCTGCTGAGGAGGAGAAAGTGGTGATCAGAGGAATCATAGGAGATGAATCGGGGGGTCTGGACTCAAGAAGTTCTTCCTGCACGCTCTCAGGAAAGATCTGGAATATCCTCTCTTACATAAAGCAGAAAAAAGTCCTAGTTGCCTCCTCAAAGTCTGTTTTCTGTGAACAAATTCTGTGAAATCTGAGGAGTTGTGATTTGATTAGGCCAGCATAAGTGTGCCTTGGATGGTAACTAGTTTTGAATAGAAGAGCATGTGTGTCTGTGGGTTTGAAGAAAACTTTAATCTCTAATTTATGTGTTGTGTCAAAGTTTTCTCCTTGTATGTGGTGGTGTCCAAGAAGTCGACCGCTTTAACGCTGGTAGTGGACTTTACTGTTATGGATGGATTATGTGTATTTAGGTGCTGGAGGAATTCCTGGAATTCTGCTTCCGAATGGGTCCAGACCCCCCAGATGTCATCCAGGTACCGGTAGTAGTGCAGAGGGACTTTACTGCAGGTACTAAGGGCACCACCTCCCACTCGGCCATAAAAATGTTGGCGTAGGCCGGCGCAAACTTTTTCCCCATGGCAGTGCCCTTGATTTGGAGAAAGAATTGGCCATCGAATATAAAGTCATTCCTTTTTAAATTAATTTCTAATAATTTGATGAGTTCTCGATCTGGCCTCCTCGAATCTGGATATTTCAAAAATATGTTTTTAATGCAGCCAATTCTTCATCTATATCAATATTTGTGTACAAACTGTCGATGTCAATGGTAAATAGAATAGAGTCCTGAGGCAGAGAAATAATTTGATTTTTTCCACAAAAATAGGTGTCTTTAATAAACTTTGGTGCCGAATTGATAAGGGGTATAGGTAGCGATCGATAAACTCCGCCGTGTGGTAGGTTTCGCTACCACAGTCAGAGACGATCGGTCTGCCGGGAGGGATTTCATGTGGCTTGCTCCATTTTTCAGGCTCCTTGTGGATTTTGGGAGCAGGTAGAACCTCCTGGCTCTGGGCTCAGGAGAGCCACTCAGGTAAGTTTTTTGTTTTCGAATTAATAAATTCTTTTTGTGTAGGTCATCTAAAATGGTTTACAAGGGGGGCCGTATCGGTGTAAATTGGGGCGTCTAATTTTTATAATATGTTTGTTGTTCAATTGTTTGTATCCCTCCCACAGATACTTCCTGTCCAGGATGACTATGGAGCTGCCCTTATCCGCAGGTTTGATTATAATGTTATTGTTCGAAATTAGTTCTTTTAGTGCTCTAGTTTCATCCGAATTCAAATTTGGTTTAGTTTTGATAAATTTAAAATCCTTGTCCAAATAGTCTAGATCTTGGGAAATTAATTTGTCCACCTCAGGAGGGAGAGCGCGATTGAGGGAGACCAGTCGGACTCTGGCATGAACGGCAAATGGTTAGTATTAACATTATCAACATCATCTTTATAATAAATGGCCAATTTCAGTCTCCTGTGATATTTTTGCAGGTCAAACCTCATCTGCATTTTGACCTGCTGTCTATTATTGCCATTTGTGGGGATAAAAGTTAGACCCTTGGTCAGAAGGGAACACTGTGCATCACTGAGGGTGAAAGACTTTGAAAGGTTACATACATTTTTATTTACAATTTTACAGTGCCCCTCCTTCCCAGGAAGGCTAGTGGGGCTATCTAATTTAGCCACTGGCCCCAGTGGCTCAGCATCCTGGCTGCGGTGGTCGGGGTCCAGTGGACGTTGTCCCCGGCAACGGTGAAGTCCCGTCTCTTCAGCGCGGGGATGAAGCCGTTCAGCTGCGCTATTGCGATGTTGAGGTGAGAGAGGGTCACCTGCTCGGAGAGGGGAAGCGCCAGGGAGAAGTTCACGGCGGGGACAAAGATCTCCGCCTGTGGGCACTTCTCCCTAGCTGCTTCCAGTGTTGCCTCCATCTCACGCACAACCGCAATCTTGTCAACCTGGGACCTGTGGTTGATCCCCACCGACAGGATCAGCCGCTCAACATGCTCAAAAGTTTGAGCTTTGTTAAAAAGGTGGGTCAGGTGGCCCCACTTTGCCCCAGGGAAACTGACAACCTGCAGGTTCGAGTTATTAAAAGGTGGGAACCTGCCCACATTAGAGTCACCCACGACCACATATTTTTTCTTAAGGTCAAGTGACCATTTTTCTAATTTGTTTGATGTCCCCACCTGGTGGGAAGCACAGGTTACCTGTGACAGCGGTGGAGGAGGAGACCGGTCGGCGGCGGAGGCCTCAGCAGGTTCCTGAAGAAGGGTCCTGAAGAAGAGCCGCCGCTGCATGCTGGCCCGTAGGCGGCGTTGTAGTGGAGCCGTGCTGGGTCGCAGTGATGCTCCCTCCACCAGCCCTGCAGGGCTGGAGGCCTGACAGGAGGCAGAGGGAGCTGCAGCTGAAGCTCTCTCTCTCTTCACCTCTCCCTGGATGAGGTTGAAGAGGAGCTCCTCACCCGTGGCAGGGACTGCTGCCGTGGCAGGGACTGCTGCCGTCTCGGGTCGAGGAGGGAGAGGAGTGTGGCGACGCTGGCTCCTCACGCGCTGAGGAAGCGGAGTGGCGTCGTCAGCTGGAGGTGGTGAAGCCACTGCTGCCTCGTCGTCGCCGCTCGGGTCTGGTGGCGTCCAGCCGCCATGAAGAGGGTCAGTCATGGTGGCCGACGAGGTCATGACTGGCCGTGGGGATGGAGGAGATGCCGCTGGGGGTCTTTGAGGTGGATTTGCTGGACGGGGGTGGGGGGGTCCTTCCAGTTCCTCCTCTGGACCCTCAGTCTGGTCCCGCTGAGTGGGGATGTGAGGGGTATACGGGGAGAGGAGGGGGGGAGGGGGGGTGGTGGTGGAGGAGGAAGATGAGGAGGAGCCAGATGATGATGAGGAGGAAGAGGCGGAGCTTGGAGAGGCCAGCTCCTCATCAGTCATGGCGAGGAGCAGCTGCACCTCATCAGCAGTCTCGGGGTTGAATCTCCTCCCCAGGTTGCGCTGAGCCCACTTCAGCGCGACCTCCAGCGGAGCCAGGAGATCCCCGCCGAGGTCACGGAGCAGCTGCCTGTCCTCACGGAGCACCTCCTCGTAGTGACCCCGCAGGATCATGATGGTGCTCCACGCCCAGTGCCGCGCGTTGCCGTCGATCAAGTCCAGCGTTTTTTGGCTGGGGTTAGCTGGCTTGATCGCGGCAGCCAGGCTGTCCGTCAAGCGCTGGATCGCGGGCGGGTAGCGGTCGTCGCGGGACACATTGTGCGAGTGGTGCATGGCTTTCAGCAGTCTGTGTAGTGCCCTTACTTTAATAGTGAAGAGCGGGTCCCCAGACTGCTGGTGGTCGTTGCGGACCTGCCCTCCTCGCTGCGCTCCGGACGCTCGCCACTGCCTCCGCTGCTGCTGCTGCTGCTGCTGCCGCTGCTGTTGGCCGCGTCCTCGGCGTGGTGCTGCGCCCTGGTTCCAGCTGCGGGGGTGGGGCTGCTGGTTCTGGTGGTGATGCACCAGCGGAGGACGGGAACCTCTGTTGCGGCTCGGAGGGCGGCGGTTCCGGGTCACAGAGGCATAGCTGCGCACCTGGTACTGCTGCGGAGGGGCTCTGCTGCGCCATGGGTCCCAGCCTTGCTGTGGCGGACCCCTGCCCCGATGTTGCTGGGGAGGATCTCGGCCGTACGGCGCGCCATGGTGCGCGTAGCGCTGTCGGTCGGTCGGCCGCCAGGTTCGCCGTCTGCCCCGGCCGTGCTGGACTCTGATCCAGCCTTCTTCCTCCTCCGGATCAAGATCCCACGCCATGGAGGCGGAGATCCAGGTAAAAAAATATTTTTTTAAAAAAAAGGAAAATTCTATTTAAACTAAAATAAACTGACTGTAAAAAGTAAAGAAAAGGAGAAAAAGGTTGTTTTTTTGCCGTAAGGCACTTTTAATACGGGCTGACAGCAAACAAAAGCAACGTTTCGGTTCAGTTAAACCTTCGTCAGGCCGTTTGCTGCCAACTGACACAAACAGAACGAAAAACTCCTTTTATAAACAATATTTTCAAAAATTCGAACTAAAAAATGATATTTACAGTCAGCGGACTCTGATTGGTCCGGTGGAATACAGCTGCACGTCATCGATGGCCAGGAGAGGGAGAGACAGAAAACAGCTGATTTTATTTACATGCGCTGTCTCCCTCTGCTGGCCGAACAGTGTATTACACAACGTGCAGGTTCCAACCAACAAACATATTTACAAAAATACAACAATTGATTATATTTACAGAAAAACGAAGAAGAAGAAGGAACAATATTTACAAAATTCACACTAATTAACATATTTACAAGTATATTAAATGAAATTGGCTGCATGGCCCTTACAAAATAGAAAAAAGAATAAAATTGGCCAAAAATACATGAATTTATATGTACAAAATGGTCAGTGATGCACAGTGTTAGGGTTAGGGGGGAAAAAAAATTATATTTATTAAAATGCTTGGGACTTAGGGTTAAAATTATTGGTTAGGGTTAGGTATGGGGTTCTCGGAGGTTAGGGTAAGTAAAAAACGGTGGGTGGGGGGCTAATTAGGACTGTGGATCTATAAGGGGGATCAGGCAATGATCTGCTGTCTTTTTGTCCCACAGGGACCGGATCCCCTTCGCGGTCATCACAGAGGAGGCAGGACCACAGGGGACCTCCCAGGCAGGAGGCACTGGCTGGAAAGGGTTGGGGTTGGGGTTGGGGTTGGGGTTTGGGTTCAGGGTCAAAGGTCAGGGATCCAAAAAATTGGACCCCCTTCCTTCTCCCCCTCACCCTCTCCCCCTCCCCCTGTGTGCACGGGCACGTCCCGCCAGGAGTCCCCACGCGGAGCCTACCTCTCGTTCAGACCCCTGGGGATCCGAGTGTCCAGCCTGAGGATCCACAGCCTCTCAGCCCTTCTCCTCTGGGCTGAGGACCAGGCTGGGTTGCATTCCAGCACCAGGGCTGAAACTGCATCCCAGCCGTGGCGTATAAAGTGCTGCACTAAGGGTACATGAGTCCTTTTTTGTTTTTGGATGTTGTATCTATGCTGGGTGAAACGAGTAAGGAGGCTGTTACCCGTCTCACCCACATACTGGATCTTACAAATTTGACATGTTATTAAATAAACACAATTTTTTGATTTGGGGTTTCCTGATGGTTCTGATTTGAAAATTGTGTTTTTAAATCTGTGTTGTACCCAGTGCAGCTGCTTAAAGAATTCACTCTGACCTTTGACCTTTGGTGTATTCAAAGGTCTGACCTCAGCACGGACGAGGAAATCCCTCAGGTTTTTATTCCTTTTGTAGGCCGCAATTATTCTGTAATTTGGGAGCAAAGACGTGTCAGATTGGAATTTAGTAAAATTCTGTTTGATGTTATACACAAATTGTCCTGCTGAGGAGGAGAAAGTGGTGATCAGAGGAATCATTGGAGATGAATCGGGGGGTCTGGACTCAAGAAAGTTCTTCCTGCACGCTCTCAGGAAAGATCTGGAATATCCTCTCTTACATAAAGCAGAAAACAGAGTCCTAGTTGCCTCCTCAAAGTCTGTTTTCTGTGAACAAATTCTGTGAAATCTGAGGAGTTGTGATTTGATTAGGCCAGCATAAGTGTGCCTTGGATGGTAACTAGTTTTGAATAGAAGAGCATGTGTGTCTGTGGGTTTGAAGAAAACTTTAATCTCTAATTTATGTGTTGTGTCAAAGTTTTCTCCCTTGTATGTGGTGGTGTCCAAGAAGTCGACCGCTTTAACGCTGGTAGTGGACTTTACTGTTATGGATGGATTATGTGTATTTAGGTGCTGGAGGAATTCCTGGAATTCTGCTTCCGAATGGGTCCAGACCCCCCAGATGTCATCCAGGTACCGGTAGTAGTGCAGAGGGACTTTACTGCAGGTACTAAGGGCACCAGCCTCCCACTCGGCCATAAAAATGTTGGCGTAGGCCGGCGCAAACTTTTTCCCCATGGCAGTGCCCTTGATTTGGAGAAAGAATTGGCCATCGAATATAAAGTCATTCCTTTTTAAATTAATTTCTAATAATTTGATGAGTTCTCGATCTGGCCTCCTCGAATCTGGATATTTCAAAAATATGTTTTTAATGCAGCCAATTCCTTCATCTATATCAATATTTGTGTACAAACTGTCGATGTCAATGGTAAATAGAATAGAGTCCTGAGGCAGAGAAATTAATTTGATTTTTTCCACAAAATCATAGGTGTCTTTAATATAACTTTGGTGCCGAATTGATAAGGGGTATAGGTAGCGATCGATAAACTCCGCCGTGTGGTAGGTTTCGCTACCACAGTCAGAGACGATCGGTCTGCCGGGAGGGATTTCATGTGGCTTGCTCCATTTTTCAGGCTCCTTGTGGATTTTGGGGAGCAGGTAGAACCTCCTGGCTCTGGGCTCAGGAGAGCCACTCAGGTAAGTTTTT